>JAMXBB010000007.1:8293448-8639660 GCA_024138015.1 Lumnitzera littorea | reverse complement strand
GGTGGGGGAGGGTTTTGGGGGTGGGGGGTTGGGGGTGTTGGATGGATGGATCATCCAACGTCAGATTTTATGCCTTACACATAATCAGCAACACCGTTAACTAATAAAATCTTTCTGTATAAATTCTATAAGTAGAAAGATATCTTGGATTTTATCCCATTTTAATAACTTCCAAAAGCCCATACCCATGATTCATAGTTGAAGCTAGAGAACAAAGCTTGTGAAACATAACATATCTTGGATATAATGATGTCATTTCTTTGATTAAGTAAATAAGTAAAGTAAACAAGAAAAAGAAAATCTAGAGAGAATAGACTACACTAGATCGAATGTCTATAACAAGATAAAGCTAAGGAAATACAATATGCTTAACATACACCTATACTTCATTCTTTAAGGCTAGAATCTACAGTGTTAAATATCGCATTTTCCTAGAGCATGAGAACAGAAAATGAAAGAAGAGTTAGGTGATACCATCCAACCACCATTACCTGATCATACTGCCCTAAAAGTTGAATTTCCACTGCAGTCAAGTTCTTCATCTTTGCCCTATACTGACAAAAGCTTTGAAATTGATACACAAATTCATCCACCATGTCCCACAACCATTGATTCGGCAATTGCATATTTACCACTCCATGCAAGACCACCTAAAAAGAAATTAACCATCTCTAAACAATCAATCCTTCCAAGCAAAGTAATAACCACACAAAACACTTCAATGATATATATAAAAAGCTAAAAAAATCAATTGGCTACAAATCCAATCTGATTTCACAATGTCAGTAATAATTTTTGATAAATTGAGCGTCAAAAGAGTCAAAAGAAAAATAGAAATGCAACCGTCCATATGGACCATATGTTAAACAAAAACAGAGCCAAGGGCAGACCCCACTAGGCACCATGCCTGCAGAGAAGTTTTCAACAATTAGTCACAGAAAACTTGAAAAAAATTTGACAATAGACCTCCTAAATTTTTTTTCCTTCCATTTTTTCCCCTGAAGATCCTGGTTCTGCCACTAGACAATGCGTATGCTAAAGAACACTTATTACTGAGCGATTTTGAGTGTAACAATCTAGACAATTTAATTTAAAAATTATCAATATTCCCTCAGTATTGTGCCATGTCATCACTTCAACATAATTCCTTTCCTCGAGGTATCACTTACAGATGCAAATTACTGTGCAGACTAAACAACAATAAATGAGCTGCCACTGTTGACAGTAGAACTCTCTCTCTCTCTTTTTTCATCGCTATATTCTGACAAATTGTATTCTCCTTCAGCAGAAGCAAATAACATCATATGCATCCATCAATACTTCAAACCCCAGAATAACATCAAGACCAACAAAAGTCCAATCTTTCTAGCAACAGGTAATGTCACGAGAGGATATACCTGAATCCACCTTCAAGCCACCAGTCATACCATCAATAATCAACAAAGTAAACAACCAACTTCTAAATTCACATACCACCATGAAGCTAAAATGAACCGGAACTCATACAATAATTATCAACCTGACACAATTCGACACATCTAACTACCTAATGACCTACACTAAATTACCAACTGAAAATAAAAAAAAAGACATAATCAATTCCTTTTAGTGCATAGTGAATTACATCGTTCAACACGTACTATCACTAATTCTGTGACAAACTAACTAATTAACTGCACATAACAAATGATGATACAGTTAAGCATTCATACTATGTAATTAACATCATATTTTCCACACTACAGGAAGAATAAACCAAACACGGCTCGGTAACATATATACAATTCCCAAATCTGAAAGAGATTACAGTCATTGTCCCATAATACAAGAAATCAACTAACTAACTCAATGTAACAAGAGCTGATACAACTAATTACTCTCAATACCTAATCAACTATAATATACTACACAGCATGTAACAAAAATTTGATTCAAGCCGATATGACACTATACAATACAGCACAAAACATCTAACCAACTAACTAATTAACAAAACATAGCATCAATTGAAACAATTAACTATTTATAATATCTAATTGGCATTATATCTGTAAAACTACACGAATTCGACATGAAACGAAAACCAAACAAGACACAATGACGCGCATTAACATCTCCCAGACCTGGAAGAGACTACAGTAATTATCCCAGGAATCAATCCGCTGCTTCAAATTCGGCGTACACTTTGCGAACAAGTGCCGAAACCACATCTCACGATAGAGCAAGCAAAACACGTGATCGTTATCCACGTAGCTCGCGACGGCTTCAACGCTAGGCCAAGGAGTCTCTTTGAACAAGCGATCAGATAGGGTTTGGAACGACATTTCGTACATCTGGTGGATCTCGTAGACATTCTTTTCACGGATGTAACGATAGAGATGGACGACGAAGGTTTTAACGGCGTCGGGAACGAATTTAGGGTCGTAACCGGCGACAGCGGCATCACTTGGGGTGGATTGGGGGTCGTAAGTGGATGGTACGTCATCGTAATCGTAATTGGTGGCCATTGGCGGAAAGCTAGGGTTAGGGTTTGAGTTTTAAGGTTAGTGGATTCTCGAAGAGAGAAAAGGTGTGTGTGGGGGATTGAATGAAAAATACCACACACGAAGACGGTCCTTAGAGCGAAGGTAGGGGGAGAGAGAGTGAAGCGCAACGGTGGTTTGTGGAAGAAGAAGATAGGGTTTAGGAGGGGAGGAGAAGAAGTTTGTGGGCCTTTATTTCATACTGGGCTTTGGGAGTTTCAGTTAGGCCCTATTTGATAAGATCCCTTGTTTAATCACTCTCGGTCTCTCAATCCGATAGATCATTTGTTCCAACTAAATGCGGTTGGAGGAAATTAAAAAAAAAAAAAAAACACCTCACCATGACTTTTTACACCCAAACCATCTGAACCGCCTAATTATGACCATCGAGTCCACATGACTAAATATACTATAATTTTTTCTTAAGCATTTAATATTTGGCATCAATGATAATAACTTACAAGAACCACGGTTATTATCCATTGGTAATATTCCTTTTCCTCTCTTTTCCAAAATCAAAAAGATTGAATCATAATATCACTTATGATAAATAAAAAATCAATTTTGAAATCTTAACTTTGGATTCCATTTTTTTTCCCTTGTTTTGAAGTGAATTTAAAAAACGAAATCATAATTCCATAAAATCAATAATTTCAACGCTTCTACTTTTGAAAAGGTATAATCTTGTTTTCCTTTGTTAATTATTTAACCTTCGATTTAATTGTAACATTTTAATATAAGTATTTTTACTAATTACTATTATATAAAGAGATTTGTTATTTTTGTCCTCATTACATTCAAATTTATTTCATTCCAAACAACTCTTATATATCAAACACAACATAAGTACACCAGTTTTGGCTAGCCACTCCTTACTATACTTAATTGAACTCCATTTTCCATCTCTTCTTTTTAATCATTACAGTAAAACCATATTTCACTAAGTGTTACACCACTAGCTATTGCTTCCACACTTTCATGTTTGCAACTTCCCTTCACTAATGCCTTTATCTTTACTATTGCTACCATTCTAACTCCTCCTTTATTTTCATATTACCCTCATTGTTACAATCTCCTTCTCCCTTACTATTGTAGGTTTTGTTTATTTAGAATTTTCTCAATTGTTTTACTTTTTATGTAGGTATTTTATTTAATCAATTCATAATTTCTTTATTCTTATTAGAGAAATCATTTTACAAAAGTAATATTTCAACCTTTAATTGTTAATTAGAAGTGTCTACTATAGATTGTTATCTTGAATCTCTTTGTTTGATTGATTTTTTTTTTTTCGTTGTTCTATAATTTCCTTGTATAAATAAAGTTACATTCTTCTATTTGAAAAAGAAAAACATTCAATAGGTATCGACTATTTATTGATTTCTCTTCCTAAAAAAAAGGGAAAATATTTAAAATCAAACCTAAATAAAAATAAAAAAGAGATGTAGCACAAACATCTTCTCTTTTCTCAAATTAGGACTACAAAAAAACTATGTATGTTAATTTGTGTATCTATATCTATATTGTTTGAGCTCAAAAGTTATTTTAACTACCATTTAGTGTCTTAGGTTTTTTAGTGATCTCCCATTATTAAGCGAAATAAGACGATGGAATACATGATAAAAATTTACAATTATTTTTCCAAAAACTAAAAAGTCTATGCTTAACTTTTCATATAATAGGTGTTTATCTATAAATCAAAGCATTACAATTTAAATGCAAGATTTTTCATTTTTATCATGAGTAAAGAGATGGATTAGAACAAAATAAGCCATTATTCTATCTTACCCACAAAGTTACGGTTACTCAAAGTGCCAATTACCCTTTTCACGTTTCCCATTATACTATACGTAATAATTACCTTAAATTATTTAGTTGAAATTAAAATTTCCTCTTTTATCTTCTTACTCTGTATCCTAAAGGCATGATCTATCTAGTATTATTTTAGTGTAGTTCTGGCTTTTAAGAACCTCACTAAGGAAGTCATCTTTAAAGTTTAACATTTTCTTCATATAATTATGGTGTATAATAGTGAAAAAGGATTTCAATGGGATAGCTACTAATGTGTATGTATAAATATTGGTGTATCATAGTAAAAAGATATTTCAATGGGATTAGCTACTAACATCTATATATAATTACTAATAGAATTTAAATATATATAAGTATAATTATGAATAGTAGTTTTTGTAAATATTATATATATATATATATATATATATAATATTTAAGCCTCAAGAGCTTTTCTAACTACATTTTAGTATCTTTGGTCTATCAATAATCTCTTACTGTTAAGGAAAATAAGGTAATGGGATAAAGGATAAAAGTTTATGAGCGTATTCGTATACTTGAAAAAAAAAAGTTTATGTTTAACTTTTCCTATGATATCTAGTTGTTTACAAATCAAAGGGGTTCAATTTAAATGCACAAGCTGTTATTTTTTAATTTTCGGTAAAGAGATGCATTAGGACCAAATACACTTTTACATTTTCCATAATACCTACTCAAAATGCGCATTACTCTGTCAATTCTCCCATTATACTCTACTCAATGTTTTTTTTTTTCATGAAAATACTTTATTAACAAGAACTGAACAAAAAGAACAAGAGTAGGTAGGCAATCCTCCGAATGCGACTCATTATAAACATCCAAATTACATAGCTTCAAGTTTTTTAAACTCAAAGCAAGTCTATGTCTATCAAAATAAAACATAAAGTTAGCCTTAATGAATTTTGACATGGAGGACAAAATATCCTGCGAAGGAGTCCCTTTAAAATTTATGTTCTTTTGTTGCAAAGCATATTTTGCCAATTCATGTGCAACTTCATTCCTCACCCTAATTATCCACATCAAATTCCGATTTCTCTTTATCTTGTACAATTCCTTGCATAAGATCATTACATTAGGTAAAAACATATTATTTTTAGCCTCGTTTGTTATGATTTTTATGGCTTTAGTTGACTCAGTTTTTATAATGGCATTCTCCCATCCTTGTTTTTCTGACATCTCCATGCTCCAAAAAATTGTTTAGATCTCTACCTATAAAGGTGATGCAATTGCAATTAACATTGAGAACTTACCTAAAATTGCTCATCTATCATCCTAAGCAAAACCACCTACAACTGCTCCTTTTCCTTTCATACTGAAAGCCCCATTACAACTTATTTTGATATAATTTTTAAGATGGGGGAGCTAACAAGGATCACCATAGTTTAACTTTGATCTTCTAGATTCCCTTTTTTGTTTTTTATGCCCAATACTCCTTTGCTTTAATGTTACCATTAGTCAAAAGATAATTGCCCTTCTCTTCACAAAATAAGATACTATTTTTGTTATTCCAAATGCTTCAAAGACTGCAAAAAAAAAAAAAAAAACAAATTTAACATGCCAAGGACAAGATCTAAATCAATCCTTCTTCCTCCACTTGGCATTAACTTTGATCTAGTTATTTAAGTTCAAGTTAAAACTATTTTAGAACTCAACAGATTGATTTATGCTATTCCAAAAGAGTTTAATTTTTCTGCACTCCATCAACAAATGTTATAAAGACTCATTCTTCTGTGCACATATACATCACTTAGGATCTATTACCATCCCTCTTTTAATTAGGTTATCCTTTGTCATTAGACTATTGTGTAGACATCTCTAAACGAAAAATACAATTTTCTGATAAATCAATATGTCCCAAATCTACTCCATCCTACAATCCTCACTATCGTCCTTACATAACTCTAGAGATCTATCATAGGCATTTTGTAGATCTAGTTTGATTAAAACTCATCCTTTCATTCCCTTCTTCTTTGTAAATCTCTAAACAAAATGGCGTTATCTGTTGTACACCTTCGTGAAATAAAGCTTGATTATGCTAAGCTAATGAACTTATATAGAAAGTGTTTTAATCTTTTTGCTAGAATTTTTATAATGGTCTTATAATGATGGTACAAAGGCTAATTGGTGTAAAATCCTTAAGGTTGTTTGCACCCACTTTTTTCAAAATAAAAACAATAAGAGTTTTGTTCACTTCGCTTTTGATCTCTCTTCAACTAAAGGCTATTTGTACTTTTTTAATCACAAAGTTCATTACAACATCCCAATAGTCTTAATAGAATCTAGCAAACAACCCAAATACCCTAGGGGATTTATCAACTCCAATGCTCTTGATAGCTAAATACACTTCCTCCCCTAACACCTTTAAACTCAATGCATTCTTTTCATCCTCATAAAGGATTGTTCCCCCCAAGTTTAGAAGGAACCTCTTATAAGAGAAATATGTTTTCTCTATCATGAAGAGTTTTTTATAAAAATCTACAATCATGTTTTTCACTTGTTCTCCATCAATGACCGAATTACCCATCTAGTCAAGAAGATCATAAATTTTAGCTTTTGATCTCCTCACAAGGGTACTCGTATAAAAAAATTTAGTATTTCTCTCCCCTTTAATAAGCCAAGTCAATCTTACTTTACTAGCACAAAGAAGTTCCTTATCTTTTGGAGTCTAGCTTAATTCTTTCCTCACAAAATTATATCTATCTAGCAACTCTTGCAAAGGTGATCTATTTAGCTCCACCTCGATTCTCTTTAAAGTGCATGTGAGTTGTTTTTTCTTCATGAGGATAAAATCAAATACTTCTTTGTTTTAACCCTGAGTTTATTAGTGAAGTGTTTTGGGTCTTTAGTTATATCCCCACTATCATTAGGCCAATTACCTCATACAAAGTCCTTAAAGGATGGGTGGTTAAGCCATATGGATTGAAATCTGAATGGCCTATATTTTCCATTTAGGCCTTTTGTAAAAGGTTTAGCTTGTAAAAGTATAGGCTTATGGTTAGATTTTGAATGATCAAGATGATAACGCTTTGATTTTGAGAATATACTCAATCGATCGGGATTCACCTAAGCCTTATCTATTATGAACTTTTTAGGTTAACTAAATTTTTACTCAAATTGCTCTAGGTAAAGGATGATGTCATGCCTCGAATAAGAAGAGTCATAACAGGCCTGCTATGTAAACTAACCTAAGATAAAGGCTGATTTCACAGCTACTATCGTATATATAGTTCATATAAGGCGTGCACAATTCATCTAGCTTGAAACATCTGTTCTAACACCTGTTAATAACCAAACCTGTAGTAAAGCTTTAGAAATTACATATTCTATACAACCTATTATCTCATAACATAACAGTACTAACATAAACGTCTTACATCTAGAGTTATAATTTATAATCAGAGTTTGTCAAAAAGCTACAGGTTTGTAAACTGTTTACATAAGTTAAGAAACTAATGAGCTCCTAGGGAATTCCCAATTAGTTTCCTTAAAAACTCAAAAAGTCAAAAGCCTAGGTTCAATTGATTCCTCGTTTCTCACTTCCTTAAACAATAGCACACTAACTTGGGAACGGTGATATCAAAACATCTTAACCTTACTTAGCACTTGTAAAAGAATCTATAAGAATGTGAGTACAACTAGCTCAGTAAGTAGGACAGAGTCAGAAGAGTATCATATAATCACAAGCAAAGTTATTAGTAATGATGAAATGAAATGAAATGCAATGCAATCAATCAAATGAAACATCGCACAATGTTATCCGGTCCACTGTAAGGTTAGAGAAATTACATCTGCTCCAACCCGGATTGAAGAGTTTTATCATGACTCAAATTAAACCAAACCCGAGTTTGTGTAATAGAGGACACTCTCCTCCCATAATCGCTTTTAAACCACGGCCCTTATCTTTGCCGTGACTTCCTCGCCTGCCACTTAGTTCGACTAAGGATGGGGAAAGGACCATTTCAGCTATCCTCATCGAAGGAAATCAGTATTTGGCCTAATACTCTTAATCGTTTCCCATAGTGGGTGCTATGCATGTCCAGTTTCATTTTAGTCGAATAGACATTAGTTTTAATTAAGAGTGACCAAACAAGTTCATACAATACAGAAACAATGCAAACATGCAGAACAACACACCAAGGGGTTTAACTTCTGTCACAACTGAGTATCATACACACACACAGCATGCACATAGTCAACTAACTACAAATACAGCTAGAAGTATTCTTGGGTCTCTAAATACTTTAAAACAGTATCCTTACAAGCAGTGAAGCCACAATCTCAACTTACTTGTTTAGATGCTCACTACTGCTGACTTGAGTCGTCAATCGTCTTTGTACTAAAAAATCCTATTTACATAAAAGACCCAAGTTTAGTTTTCGTAGTAATTACGAAAACATTAAAGTTTAATCTAAAATAGTTATATATATATTATTATTTCCATAATATATAGTTGTATTATCACTATATATCGAATTAAGTTATTAATTATTGATACTATAGGTCATATATATTATTACGTATTATTTATTGTTTTGATCACATCGAAATATACTTTTAATTTATTAATTCACCTTTTAATTCTGGTAAGGTTACCAAAATACATATACTCTAGAATGTAATAAAGTTATAAGTTATATTACTTAAAGTTGTCCGATTTTAACAAAATTAATATCATTATGTTCGTATAGACCTAACGACAGGTTTTGTGAGTCATATTCCTAGAGACGATTTTTAATGGGTAATTCGAGTTTTTAATACAGTTATACGTATCTATAGGAATATTATCATAATTTACATTATTAAATTGTATTTTACCTAATTTGTCTATATATTGTTACATATGAGTATTATTCAACCCTAATATACCTAGAGTGTATCTTGATCAGAAAATATCTATAAATATAATAAAAATACTAATTTAATCCCAACTGATCAGCAATTACACACATAGTTTTTATTTAACTATTTAATTCATTTTAACTTATTATTATTAAAATTGCGTCCCGACTTATAATTTAAACCATTTTATTAGGTAAATTCGTAATAAATAGCCTAGGTTACTAAATAATTCCCTAAAAATTTTTATGGACTCCTAAAAATATAAGGAATTCAGTTATCACTTAGTTTCAAGTTTCCGACTTATCGCCTATATATTCGTATTTACGATTTTACCCCTAAATTACTCAATTATAATTCTTTTTACACCAAATAAATTTTATTATGATCCTATAATTATTCACTAAAGATCAGTACATGTCCATTTCATCAATTAATTTCATAATTTCTTATTTAATTCATAATTTCAGCCTATTTTCGAGCTATTTTTAGGCCAAAAAATGCAATAAATATTAAAAATATTCAAATCAAAATTTAGGATACATAGAAATTATCTATATATTATACACATTCTACACAAAAATTTTCAACTAGAAACAATATCATTTAATATATTTATTTTATAATTCTAAATTCGAATTAACAGTAGATTTTTTAAGAAAGTATATTAAATATTATGATTTTTTCAAAAATAAAAATATCACATAAAATTATATTCAAAATAACTTAAGTACAAATTTTTTCAAAAATTTTTGGGCTGATTTGATATTTTTTACAAATTATTGGAAAATAGGGTAAAAAATCGACCTCTGTATTCTTGGACTCTCCAATAGCCGATGGTGGTTAGGAGTGTGTCAGACAACTTGCGCGATGGGTAGACCATCTGGGGTTGGCTAGGTTTCACAGTAGAATCAGGGTAGGTTTAGGTTCTAGTCTAACACAAGTTTTCTCCTATTTTTCTTAATTTCTTTCTATTTTCCCACGATTTTTTTCTAATTTTTCCTCTAAGTGTTTCTGATTCCAAACTACTAAACTTTACATATATGGAGTTCTTGCGCTTTTATAAAGACTCAAAGTCAGTTAAATATTTTTTCCTCTAATTATTTTATATATTTTTCCTCTTTCATTTTAATTGAACTAAGCAAAAGGTGTCCTATTCTTATACTTTCACTTTTGAATCAACAATACCAATCCCAAATTTCTGCCACGTAACTTTTTCCAGCAAGCTTCAATGCATTTGGATAAGTTTTATTAAATATTTACTTAAATATGGATATTATATGCTAGGATTTAATTATTTAATTAGTATATAAGTATATACCCTATGTAAATACCACATGTAATATATAACTTTACTCATATAATTAAGTTTCTAACATATATTTGATTTTTAGGATATGTGCTCTTAATTAATTTTATGAATTCAACACATTATATATATGATTATGTAAATTAAGGTTAATTTACAAGTATAATTATTACCTATACCGAGTATACTTATAAAAATATAAATATATTCATATAGTAAATTATACTATATTATCTCATTTTGAAACTTAATTAACTTATTTCTAAGTTTTCGTCGCAATCCAAGCTCGATTTTAGGGGTTCTGAACATTTTAGTGTTATATTGAATAATTCTACTTTTAAAGGCAAAATTAGGATTTTGAGTCATTATTTCCAAAATTTAACTTCACTGTGTTACTTCATGTAACTTTCCTATCTTAGTTATAAAGTTTGGGCTTAATTAGATAACTTTTCCTAAAAACCCTAAATCTACGTTCGGTTGCTCTAAACTCAATTTTAGGGGCTTACAGATGAGCCCACAATACCTAGGTCAAATTTACCACACGTATTCACACAAGTTTTATAAAAGTTAGCTCTCCTTTGGTTAATTTTACCACTACCCTATTTTTCTTCATTAAATATAACCTCATTAGAATCTCTAATTAACGTTAATTAACTCAACTACTTTTTCTAAGTTTTGTAATAATAATTTCCTTGCATTCCACTTAAGACTAGCATATATTGCAGAATAAAACCATGAAAAGGATAATGAAGGTAACTTCATATGCATGTGTATCTCTTGTTGTGAAGCGAAAAGGTTGTTGACTACTATTCACTCACATCTTACAGCACCATCATACCTCCACTCAAGCCAATGGCTTCCACGCGTATGATATTGGGAAATCCTAGGTGGTCTTGTATCAAAGCAGCATTTTTCACTCCTTATCCTTGTTTTAAGGAGAATTAGCACGTAAAGGTTATATTTGTACTTCAACTCCATTATAGCATTCATTCTTCTTTCTGCTACTGCACCATATGTATTCCAGGCCATAACTTTGAAAGGAATGTGTCTTGCTCTGATTTCATCCACATCCATTAAAGCAAGATTAAGAATAGTGGCCATGATATTGAACCAAGCTACTAGTCCACTAACTGGATTTCCCATCCAAAATACTTCCATCCTTATCCAATATAGCCTGGTTTCTATCCTCACCATTAGTAACGTTTGCTCATCTGAGCTGAATATCCAATTTTAAGATTCTTCCTCATTTAGGATCTATACAGATGGAATTATTTGTAGATTTAGTAATGCTCTCATTGACATCGAGATTTGCTCCATTATCAACTTACACCTTAGTAGCCAATTCTCTAGAATTCTCTTTGGTTGGAAATGTTTGACTCCCTTGTTATGAAGATCACTACTTCTACTTTCCTTGTTACGTGAAATCCTTATAACACCTTCCTCCACCAAGATCCTTCCATGTAGTGCCATTATCTTACACATCACATGTTGAATTTAAAATCTCCTCCTTTCTTGATTGTTCATCCAATGCACGTTAACCATTTCTACGAGTATATTTGTTAAATACTCTCTCAAATGCACTTGCCAAGTTAAAGAACCATCGTATGTCAAGTCGATCCTTGATAAAGGATCCTTATTACTAGAGTAATTCTTACCACTCTCTCTATTTCTTGTCGTAATTTGTTTTGCGTGAATGAGACTTCCCTTTCTCTCAATTTTATTTTCCTTTGGATAAATTTGTTTGTCTTATGCTTTTGAATATAAATTGTGTCTCTTCTTCTCCTACATTAATCTATTTATTATTTCCAATAACTATCTTTTCATGCATCTTCAACTCTTCCTTCCCTTAGTCTTCTCATCTCTCCTAGAGTTATTTTTCATCATTTTCCCCCCTTCTTAAGTCTTACTTGCAACTTACACCCAATACCTTCCATTGTTCATGGTCTTAATTATTTCTCTTTCCTTTTCTTTTCCATTGTTTTCTTTTAATTTCCTTTCCTTTAACTTTTTCTTTTAGTATTAGTTTCCCCCTCCTATTTTGACATAATCCCCTCCTTTCCTTATTCACTGTCATTACTTATTCCAAACGTCGTATACTCTAATTGCACTATTTTCTCTTGTTTCTTATCTTTGGTGATGGCTCCTTCTTTCTTATTTCCTACGTCATTCCCTTTCTCACTCTCAAAATTCAATCCAAAAGCCTTACTCGAATGACCCACACATCTGCATTTAGTATAGAAGGACGATAAGCCCTTATATTGAACTCTATATCTTTTGTGATTGATAAAAATTGAATGTACCAAAGGGATATTAAAATCTACTTGAATACACAATCTAGCAAACCTGCCTCTTTTTGCTTCTTCCTTGTATATGTCATATCTCAAGATAGTTCTTAACGCCTTCCTAATCTTTATCATACCAACATTTGAGAAGTATTCTATTGGTACCCTATAAATTCTTACCTAGATCGTTATTACTTTAAACTTTGTTGGTGTCAGTGTAAAATTTGGCACCCATCTCTTTATGGCTAAAAAGTAGCCGTTAATAAGCCAAGGTCCTCCATTGAATATCCTCTTTAATATTATATGAATAATGAAGAAACCATTCTTGGTACGTACCATATTTATAATTCTTCCTTTCCATAGGTAAGCTAATTTTACATACATTATTTTATAGGAGATAATGCCCATACAAGTGCCTAAACTTTTTAAAATTTTCATTTCAATAATTGAACTTGTCTAATTTCATTTTCAATCCTTAAAATCTTTAAATTACATCATAGTACTATTTCTGTTAATTTCAATAGTAATATAACTTAATGTTTGCTAAGGTAACATCTCTCTCTTAGCTAACATTGACATAAACTTTCATCAAATAAACAAGCAATGTCTCAACAAAAAAGCTCCTTCCGTACAGCATAAATTTGGAAACAGAACTTAGAAACCCTAATCCCCAAATCGAAATCCATAAAGGAACTCGGTTCACTCTTAAGTGTACATCCTTCGATCATCGTCTCCAATAATAGTAGTGGCAAGGAGAAATGCACTTCAACCCTCCTCTTTGTCAATGTTTGTTCCTATTTGTCGATCTTCATATACTTCAGGTGATGTTCATTGTTTCTATAAGTTAAGATGTGAGATGCAAAGAGCCTGAACCTCAAGAAACTACGAAAGAAGGTTCTATGCTTATTCATTATACCGTGAGAGTAATAACTATGATTTCTTTAGGTGGGTTGATGCTATAGATGGTTGTAGCACAACAACAAAGAGGGAAGTGAATGTTGGAGCGATAGACATTAGAGAAATGGATTATCTAGATATGTAATGAAAATTGGATGCTTTGTGTCATGGTCTGAGGCTTTCTTTAGTATACAAATGGACTTGTGATGCTTACTGTCCTACCTCAACAATAGTAAGCAAGCTTAAGCTACATGCAACGTTGGTTCACAAGGCCTAAACCTATGAGCAACACAAATAAGAAAGAAAGCCAACAGTAAAAGAAGGGATATAGGCACAAATGAAAAAATGAATAACACACTTTTATTAATCCCAACGATATTACAAAGCTATGATGTGTGTGTGCACTGGGGTAATGTGTATATAACAAGTATCATTAATCATGATCAACCAACGTGGTGAGTAAGAGCTTCAATCCAAAAGGGTACTCATACAATGTGAGTATCTTTTTGGGCCTGGTAAGAGGAGACATTAAAACCAGTGAAATTACACTACTTTTTAAAAGTGGAAATTTCTAATCATAGTAAGGCCCAAGCTAAAATGAAAAAAAAAGTCCCCTTCTATATTACAATATGTACAAAAGAATAGCCCTTTACTAATATAAGTAGGTTATGAAAAAGGACCTTAACATTTTGCAATAAGAGGTCTCCATCCTGAGGTAACCATTAACACCAAATATTTGCCTACAACCATCTAAAAACATTCTCTTGTAAGCATAAAAACAAACATAAAACATGTCAAATATAACCCCATTGACATCATAGTCCCTTCGAACATTCAAGAAATTAGTAGAGTTTGGATTTTTCCTCCAAAGCTCTTGGGCATAATCCCATAACATCATATACTGCTTAACTTCCAAGCTTATAAGCTCCTCTATAACCCTTAACTTAGCTCGCTTGCATTGGGATATGGTAACATTAATGCCCATATGCTCCTGCACTAACTCTTTGAAAGCATGTAACTTAATATTTGATGCAACTTTTATGGTCGACTTAAATTTTTCAACTATTATTTTACTCTTAACTCATTTATTTTTCAAAGAGATACCATAAGTGTGCTTTCCTCTATATGTTTTCAAGTGAAATGCTTGTGTCTCCCTTTCATACGAACCATACATCAACCATGGGCATTTTTCATTTGCACATACTGCCTGGACTTAGCTTTTATTGTTTTTAATAAATTCAATTTATCTTTGTTCTACTATGGACTTTTTCACAATCGCATCCTTGAACTCTTTTGGACCTAAAAATATCATTAACATACATAACATAGGATCTTTAGTGTTGATATCATATACTGGATATTTGTTTTTCTCCCTAACAATTTCCTTCTCACCACTTTCCTCCCCTTATTGCATTTTGAAATCATCAAGGTCCCCACTTTCACTATAATTGGCTTCCTTATTAATGCCATCGTCATCTCCCTTTGATGGGCTGTAATCAAGGTTGTCACCTACTATAACAGTTAATCCACACATACTATCACAATCAACTTGCCTATTCCTACTATGAGATCTCTCCTTAATTGCCTCGAGAGCCTTCCAAGCTTTCGTGAGCTTCTCATCTTACTCTTCCTGACTACTAAGATCCCCTGTATAATCTTCCTCTTCTTCCTCGTCACTACTTTTTTCTTCATCTATATTGCTACTTCTTTGCCTATAAGTCTCTCCAAAGCTTCCACTAAATGAGAGTTGTACGTATATCTTACTATTATACCTAATAGCAAAATGACTAACTAGGCTTATTGCTCAAATTCATTTGAGATTACCTTAAGGTCATTTACCTATATCACCCCAGAAATCTTATATCTAATAACTTCCATGTTATAGCACCCGTAACTTGACAACAAAATCATAATTTATTGTAAAGATAACTCACTTAGCTTAACAATAAGGATGAAACCATTGCTACTTGCATAAGATATGTCTCGTTGCCCTTTCTTAAAGGTTACGTTGAAAAATACAATAAGCGACCTTGCATCCATTTGCAAACTTGAAACATGGAATTAAATAGATTTAGCATACTAATTGAACTAATATATAGACTTCGTAAATTATACTTGGAACAATGGGAAAATAATATAGTTTAAACAAAGAAAAAATATACGAAAGAACAATAGCATACTAACTAAACTAATATAGACATTCTATAAAAATATTTCTCAACAAAGCATGTCAACATGGAGGGAATTGTAAAGGAAAACCCACATTCTTATGAAAACTACGAAGAAAAACCCACAATCTTATGTCTCTAGCAAAATCGAAGACCACTATGCAGATTAACTATTCGTCTCAACAAAATAAAAAAAAAAAGAAGAAGAAAAACTTACGCTCTTACTACTGATAGCCTACAAAGAACAAGCAAAGGAATTGGTAAATGTTCAAAACACTGTAAAATCGACATTTAATCTTACGGCAATAAAAATAAAAAGAACCTCTATTGTTGCAAGTAACAAACCTTCTATATTGCATGTACCTTTTGATCTCCTTTTCATGTACTTTTATAGACCCACAATCGATCTTCTCATTCAATGCTTTGCATACTCATCTACCATTCATACAATTTTCTCTGCTAAGCTCGATAACAATGACTAAGATGAATTGAATGCAAGGAGTGAATGGAAGTGATTTGGTAAAGGAATCATTTGGTGAGAGGATTCAAAGACCTACTTTCTAATGCCTTAAATGAACATGAAATGTTTGTTGGGTACTTAAATGCTGTGGGAGGAGACTTTTGATGCTCAATGTTATTTTTATAGATACTTGGTGTTAAATCCACATCATCAGTTTTCTTTTTTTCTTTTTTTTTTATTTGATTTATTCCACATTTGTAGAGTTAACATTTCTTTACAATCAAAGCAATAGATGTCACAAAGTGATACACTATAAATGGTTCAAGTACAACAATGAAAATTAGACAAGTTCAGGTACTAAAATGAAATTTTTAAAAGTTTCGGGTACTTGTACAGGCTTTAACCCCATTTTATAGCCAAAGTTTGAGCTCATTATTTTAACAATAATGGTTTTCTCCCAGGGTTTTCTCATAGCATTTTTTTCTTCCTTAGAAAAGTGTATGCTTTTCACCTCTTTTGTAATTTCTTTAAAATCTAGGTTTTCCTCCTTCGCTACTTCATAGTTTCCATCTCATCCAAATTGCTTTTTCTTTGGCAAAAAAAGCCTCTTCATATGCATTTGGAACATTTAACATAACTTTCTCTCTATATGGCATATATTCCTTTTTCAGATTTTAATGAAGAAGCTTTAGTCTCTTCCTTCTCATGCTGTTCACCTAGATCCTCTTCTATTGATTTCCTCTTCTTACTTCTCCTTCGAACGTCATCTTCTACAACCTTCTTGGCTAGGGTGTCTTTTGAGTTTGCTTATGTCACCATGACCCTTTTTTTTTTTCTCACAATGATGGTTACCTTTATCTATACAATAAAAAATAAAACCTTTTTTTCTCATCTATTTACTCATATCATAAAGGTGGGTTACCTTAATGGTGGGATGACTCAAAATCGCATAATTAGGGTAGGGGGTAAGGGTGGGTACACACATTAGTTTATGTAATTAATGTTAAATTTACTCACTGAAAAATTTTTGCTTGACGAAATTGAAATATTTGCAACATTTATAATGTAAATACTATTTATAATGTAATAGTAATAAATAAACAGTAACTAACGAGAACTTATTTAGTTAATCATTGTTGAGCTAGAAATTTTTTGTTTTTTTTTTATTTTCCTTAATTTGATTTAAACCAAACCCTATGCCCAATTAGTTTAAAACCTCGACTAACATTAAGGAAACTCAGTTTCTTAATTATTTTCTTTTTCTTTAAAAAAATTAGAGTCACCACTCTGTAAAACCAAGAAAAGACGATTAAATTAGAATCAATTCTAATTTAGCCACTAATTTGCGTTTTGGAAAAAAAAAAATCCATTAATCAGATTTTCTTAAGTTCATTGCTATCCTATTAAACCCAAAGAGGTATCATTCTAACTTTTCAAATTTAATTTTTTTTAAGAAATCACCCATCTAAAATATAGTAGTAGAAATTAAATTTATTTTACAAAAAAAAAATTATTTTTATAAAAGGGAAAAAATATTTTTTTTCATATTTTTAGTCGCCCTAAATGTACCTACGTATCAATAAGTCGTTATCAAACTACCATAGTTCATTTCGAAAAGTTTAGTGAGTTAGTTGATTTTAAACTTGAAAATGATCGAGTTTACATTTTAGTGAATTTATTTTTTCTTTAAAGAAATTCTAGGCGAAGATTCCTAATTTGATGTCGTTTTCATTTTAAAATCCCTACAAATCCAACTTTGAAAAAAAAAAAAAGGTTCATTATTTTTTATTTTGAGAAAAATAATTTTTCTAATTGATAAAAAAATTTATTTTACTTTTCTAACCTTACAATTAACCAATTTTTGGAAAACAACTCTTTATACAAAAACTAAAAAACTTGATTCATCAAAAGGATTTTTTTTTTGAGAAAATAAAATCCTAAAAGTCCTAAAAAATTAATAAAAGATAAAAGTTATTTACTATTATATCCTTGTTTATATATATATATATATATATATGTATGTATGTATGTATGTATGTATGTATAAAAATAAATAAAGAAAAAAAAAAAAAGAAAGGGAAGAGAGCACATACCAATTCAAGTCATGGTCGATTCGGGTTAAGTTGGGTCAAGTCGGGTCGGGATCTTCCCAAAGAGGCAGAACTTGAACACCACTTGTGTTACCTTCAAGATATGATTCCAACCAATCTCTTCACTTAAATGAATGAGAGACATGATTTTTGCGTCTTTGTAATTAGATTTAGGGGGGTAGGAGCGATGCCTCAGGTTATTGTGGTGGTTTTTGGGTTGTTCGAAATCTGGAGGTAGTAGTGGATGAAGATGATGGTGGTTCTTAGTGGAGTGGCTAAAGGGGTATTTAGGTACGAAGGAGTGGAGTGTTTAAGATTTAGGGATGTTACACCCTAAAGTTATAGAATCGCAACAATCCCGTTATATAAACCAACTTATAATAGTAATTAGCTTCATAGTGCTTATCACAGATATGATTTACACAAAGCATCAACGACTTATAGCTTTGAAGTAAATAGTTCAATGAAGAATTAAGTTAAAATTTACAATAATGATAAAAACCTGAAGTTAAAAATATATAATTACGTGTACATTACCGTAGAATTCTTAGGAGATTCTACATCTTAACACAACAATTAACTAATTTATATATCATATTTTAGTTCTTCATCCTAAAGATACTAATAAGACCTTAAATAAAACTTGATCATAGACCGGTTGATTCTCACTCCCTAGAGCTTTAAAAGAGAACTAACTTCTAGATAGTTATAACTTTGCATAATAATCAAAAGTTAGGACCTGCAAAAGAATCTATACGAGTATAAGCAACTACGGCTCAATAAGTTGAATTAAAGATTCATGAATGTATACAAGTACAAACAAGATTATTAAGTAATTATTTTCATGCAATGTAACAAGCAAGTGTCATCACACAGCATAGTCCGGTCTATTATAAAATCAAAATAATTTCACCCGCTCAAATCCGAGTTAAAGAGTTTTCATGTTATGCGGCAGCTCACAATCAAATCCAAGTTTGTGCAATGGAGACACCGCTTGCTTTAAGACTATCCTTCGAGCTAATGCCCTCATCCTCACCGCAACCTCCTCTCCTGTCACTTAGTTTGGCTAAGAATACGGAAAAAAACATTTTGCTATCCAATACTATTTTTTTCGAAGGTATCAATATTTAGTTAGAGAATCCTAATGCAATGCATGTCTTTTTAGGGTATTTAGGTTGATTAGGATTAAGTTCAGTTTAAGGTGACCAAATAATTTCATACCACTCTAATCACAACAGTCATCAAACATAATACAGATTTCAACACGAAATCAGATACACAAGTGCATACATAAAACTACTTACAATCACAATCATACATAAACCTAAGTCTTCGAATACTCTAAAATAGTACTCCAAAATATAATAAAGTATTAAACCTAACTTACTTTAAATCCTCAATTGCAAGTTGAATCATCTTCATGTATCCTATGATATAAATACACTTTATAGTAGTTATACATTAATGATACATATTCCAAGTTTTGATTTAACTCAATTCTTCTTATATACCTATTATTTACTAACGATTCATTCTATGTTAGTTCGGGGTTTGGTTTCCAAATTTAATTCCAATTCAAGCTTTAATTTGGTTTCAACTACAAATAATCCTAAAATATGTTTCGAACTCTAATGTCAAATTAATTACATCAAGCTCAAGCATTCTAATATCATACTAGGTTTTAATTCAGTATTCTAACCCAATCGGTACACTTTAATCCCGATTAGTGTACCAGATTTATTCCCGATATAAGAAAATTTTACATTTTTAGTATAATTACCTAAAATTATTTTGTTCCTAGATTTAATATGTACTGATATTATTATTATATTATCCAATTTAACCTATTATTTTTTATTTATTAAAATTCCAACTTTACATATTACTAAATTACTCACATTTACTACATAATTCTCATATTAATTGCAATTAATACACCAAATGTTAAGATTATGTTACCTCATCAGAGATTAATATCCTTAAACATCTAAGTAACTTATAAATCCGTAATTAGTCATTTAATTACTTAATTAATCCCAAATTACTTATTTTTTCTCATCATTTTAGGGCTAAATTGCTAAAAGGAAGAAGTGTTGAGTTGGCTTGTTGATGAGGAAACAAAAAGGATGTTAATTAGCATTGCATATTAAATGAAGAGGAAGAAGATGTTCTTACCTTAAGACATGAAATAAATGGGGTAGTCATAGTGAAATCAACTTATGAGTTGATGTTTCAAATCGAGTTAGATTTGGAAGCTACTAGTCTATCTAAAAATCAAATTCTTTATCTAGAGATGTATCAATAATGGTTTTAGACAAGAAGTAATCTAATTAAGAGATGGTAGGACGTTGAAGGTAGATGCCCCTTTTATGATGAGGAACTTAAAATAAGAAAGAAACTTATTCATGAACTGTAGAAAAACAAAGAAGTTTTTTTGTCTATTTTTTTTTTTCTAATGATAATTTTAAGAACTCTTTTAATCTAGATCTTAAGGTTAGATAAAAATAAACATTAAAGTGAAGAAGAATTATAAGAGTAGTAAATGTCCCTAGCAAGTATTATTTATTTTTTAGTCTTTAAAGTCTATGGAACAAGAGAAATAGGTTAGTTCTTATAAGTGAAAGAAAAGGCACTATCTCAATAATGTGAAGGCCATAGCTATTAAATTATGGGCTCAAATGTAAAAGTAGATTAAAAGGAAACACTTAACTAGAATTCTATATGGTAGAAGTCGTCGGAGGGGACAATTAAGATTAACTGTGATGGTGCCTCTAATTGATTATAAAGATCTAAATTGTGCGTCTCTCACAAGAGAATTGTGTGAGTGGGTTTTTCAAGGCAATTTATACACTATCTCCTCTTGAGACAAAAATTTAGGATACTTATTGGAGCTTGAAACTCGTTGAAAAGAGGGGTTGGACTAATGTGATCGTTTAATCAGTCTCAACAAGCTACTAACATGATATCTAATCCTCATATTAATTGTGGTCATAAGCTTAATAAAGTTATTTGCTGCAAGTGGATCTTCTAGTAGAGGATTTCTTAGAAGCTAATGTAGATGAGTAGATTACTAAATACTGAAATGTATGTCTTAGCAGCCCATGTTATGAAGGGCACCAATGATTAAGACTTTGATGTTGTTTCTTTTAGTAATCTTTATCCTATTTTGTCTATGGAATTTGTTAGCTTGTCTATTTCCAATGTTTCTAGTTTTTTACTATGGCATTTTCTTTTTTATGGAGAAATATACGTTAGATATACTAACGAAGTTGGTGATATGTACAATGGCCTTAACCTTGGCTAATTGTGTGGATGGTAGTTGTATAAGCACTAGTTTGCTTAATTAATAAGGTTGATGATTTCATCGAAAGAAATAAAAAGGTGAAAAAAGAGCAAACCATATGCCTTCAAAACTAAATTATAATATTTGCAATATATCAACATTCTTAATATTCATGGATACAAATCTTCATTTATTTTTTATAGCTGAAATCGCTTTTAAAGTGGATATCGCCAATAGAAGGGTAGACAAAATCAAATTATGATTGTGCATTCCTAAATGACTCCTTTAAAGTAGGAGTAAGAGGGGTCCTCAAAAATTCAAATGGGAAGATAATGGAATGCTTTGCAAGGAAGGTTAAGGTTGTTTCACTAATTGAAGTAGAAATTTGGAGTTTTTATTGGGGACATTCCCTAGCAATGAAGAAGAAGATAGAAAAGATTAAAGTTGGAATGGACTTAAAAGAAGCAGTGGATTAGATGATAAAGGATATTAGCCAATTTGATCACTTACCCTATATTATTGTTTCATAAAGGTAAAAGATCTAGCTCTTAAAGCAGTGAAGGATTTTATGAGTGCCCCATAAGGCAAACAAGGTTGCTAACTTCTAAGCAAAAGCAACTAAGGGCATGTCTGAAGAAATGTTATATTTGATAGTTCTACGAGTCTTAGTTTTGTTGCTAATCTTTTGGACAGTAATAACTTTAATGAGACTTTGTCTAATGCTGGGATGCACTATGTGAATACTATTATTTTGTCTTATGAAAGGGAAAATATAACCCCTAGCTAACATTGATGTTTTACTTAACCACTTATATATATATATATATATAATTGAAAAAATTCAACCCATATGCTCTTTTTTTTTTTTTAAATAGGAAAGTACCTCTTTTTTTCCCCCTTTTCATGTAAGCAGGCACTCTTATTTTTTTTCCCAACTAGACCATATTGCAACTTTAGGGGAAGAAGAATCAAATCTAGTTTATTCCATTAAGAAACTAGCATTCATATCACTTGGCTATAACAGCATTTGTTGAGAAAGGGAAGATGCAATTGTAAGAACCACATTACCCTTAGGGCTTAAACGACCTAAGCCAAGCTGAGTTTAGCTTTTAAAGGCTCAAACTTGACTTGTTTAAAAATTATTTAGATTGACCTTAAATTGAGCTTTTTATCTAGTTTGCAACTAAGGCTCGAGCTTGGCTCGTTTAGATAAATTGGCTTTCTCTTGAGCTCTAATTTAACTCGTTTATTAATTGAACTTAAGCCAAGCCGAGTGTAAGCCCCAAAGTTCAGCCAAGTAACCGTAGGATTGAACATAGAACTCAAGGTTTAGGGCGATCGGTTAAAAGATTCGATCAAACCCAAATTATAAACTATTTAACAAGATACCAGTAAAAATGACCCTGTAAACTTAAATTTAAGAAAATAAGTAGTAAAATAGGAGACTATAAAATTTTCAAATTTTAAGCATAATAACTGTTAATTACCAAAAAGGCAAAAAGTGTAATATAATAACTAATAAATTATTAGAGATAGATTATATATATACTAAAAATTTTAGAATGACCAAAATAATATTTAGGAATGTTCACGTGTACCCCACATGTATTCACGTGTAGATAAAAATACGCGTAATTACTAAAATTGGCCGAAAACTAAGCAAATAATTAAAGAAAATTATAAAATAATTGAGGAAAAATCAGAAAAAAATCAGAAGGGTGTGGAATGATGTAAACTTGGTCGTGGCATGTCAAGATAAGGAAAAGAAAAATTAACCAATAGGAATTAAGCAACACAAAAGCCAAAATTTAAGGGATAAAGTAATTGTCTTATCTAATTTAATGCACAATAATTACACTAAAGCCCTATAAATAGCAGGAAAAATCCAGGAACTCATTTGGACAGTTGGGAATCAGAGAAAATTAGGGAGAGTCGAAAATTGAGAGAAAAATTCGGTTTGGAAAAAAATTAGAAAAATCTATGTAATTAGGGCTTCTAAAGGGAACCCCCACCAGACGAGTAGCTGGAAGCGGACGGCCACCACCACCACACGTTGGTGGTAGCGCCCAGGCCGGCCGACAAGGCCACGGCGGCCCGCGGTGGCCGGAGCTACCCAAATCGGTGAGTCCGATTTCCAGCCTGATTTTGTGAAAATTTTTAAAAATAGTAATTATAATTAGAAAATTATGAATTTTGTTATTCTGAGATATTTTTGTATGTAGTTTGTAGGAAAAATATTATTTTGATGAAATTATGTTCCGTAGTATATGGTCCCTAAGAAATTGTGCAAAACCGAACATGATTAAACCGGAAATTAAATAGGCTTAGGGATGTAGTTTGGGGCTCAAAATTTTTCTGTAGGATTCTCATATGATGTAGAACAGTGCTATGAAGCCATTTTTTTAAAATTAATTTTCGAAAATTTTAAGTTAATTTTTAGCCCTAAAATGATGGTAAAATTAGGTGATTTAGGGTTAATTATGTAATTAAATGATTAATTTCTGATTTAGTGAATAATTATATGTTTTAGGATGTGGAAATCTGATGGAGTATGATACATGTAGCATCTAGGGTGTTAGGTGTAATTATTAGGTTAATTATGTAATAAATGAGCAATAGGAAAAAAATAGTTAATTTTGTAAATTAGGGAAATTTGGAGTAAAATCTGATTTAGGATGGATTTAGACATTTTGAAATAATAATTGGTGTTTAGAGATGGCAATTAGGGTAATAGAAATATTAGAAATGCATTATGTGCATAATATGCAATAATACATAATGTGTAATTATTGAAAATATAATAAATAGAAAATATTATAATAAAAATTGATATTTTGAGAATAATAAAAATGCACAATAAATCTGATAGGAAACTTGAATTTATGGAATTATATGAAAAATGTAAAAATTTATCACATTAGGAGTGAATTCGGTACACTGATATGGATTTAAGTGTACCGAGTAAAATAAACACTGACAAAGGGTAATTATGGTATTTAGGTTATCGGGAAATAATGTGATTAATTTCACATTATGGGTTGAAACTAATTTCCAGGGTTGGAATATAAAACGCTACTTAAAAATCGAACTAAAAACTTGGTTTAGAAATCGATGCGAAAACCGAACCTGAACCTAACCCCAAACCTAGAATAATTGTAAAAGACTTAATACCTAGATAATTGGGCATATTAAACCTTAAACTAAACCTAACAAGAAGCATTATAGGATAAAACGAACCTATAACAATTATATGAAAAGCTGAAACCACGTTCGTGTTATAGGGATAACCGGCGATGGCTTGAGCAAATCGGACCTCGAGTGAGCGAGCGAGGAGTCGAGGTAAGTTGGGATTAATACGATGCTGTATTTTGGAGGCTTAAGATTATGCTTGGTTGTGCTTGTTAGATAGTTGAATGCGTGCATGTGCTTGATTATGGGTGATACTATGATTCTGTTTACTGCTTTAGCACATATTGTATGAATTGTATGTAATGATTGATCGCTCTAAATTGGACTTAATCAAATGTACGACCAGTAATCATAATCGAACATGCATGGCAACCCGTTAGGGGATTTAGGACTCTCCGGCCAAATACCGACCCCTTCGGAAGGGATAGCGCAGGATTGCAAAATGGTCCCTTCTTCATCCTCAGTCGAACTAAGTGACAGGAGAGGAGGTCGCGGCGGGGATGAAGACAGTGGTTTGAAGGTAGTCGCGGGAGGAGCAAGGTCTCCATTACACAAGCCTGGGTTTGGTCGTGAGCTGTTGCATTAACGGTAACTCCTCAACCCGGATTAGAGCGGGCGCAATTTCTCAAATCTCACGACGGGCCGGACAACGTCGTGCGATGGCATTTGCTTGCACATGCATTGCATTTAATAAGTGATTGAAAACCTTGTTGTGTGTATGGTATAGTTTTAAGTCCTCCGTCCCTACTTACTGAGCTGTGGTTGCTCACATCCCTATAGACATCGTGCAGGTGCTAGCTAAGAAGCGGCAACCAATTACTCTGAAGCTAGCAACTGCTGGATCCTGGGGAGTGAGGAAAAACATTGAAGAATAAATATATATTTTAAGGTCTAAGTTTTTATTTTAGAATTATTTTTCATTTCCAAGTGATGTAATAACTAGGGAATATATTATAGAGAAATGTTGTAAACTTTAACTGCAATAATTGAATGATAACGTATATATATAATTCCTTACTTTTATAGGTAAATGATTTATTTAAATTACAAATTGTCTACCTCAAAGCGGGTTAGTTGTGGACGCCTTGTGTAGATCAGGTCTAGGATAGCGGTTGTGAAGCCAACTTCTATCTTAGGATGGTTTACACGGCGGGGCTGTTGCGACTCTGCCGCTTCGGGGCGTGACACCGAGTTGAGTCTAAAACAAGTTGATTTTGAGCTTATTCACGAGTCTAAGTATATAAAATGAAGAAATATATAAATAAATAGATTAACGAATGGTGAACATGAATTAGATTATGATATGTCACACTAAGGGCAGATAATGGCAATGCTATCGAGGTGGATCGAAGCTCGCAGAAAACTTGAAATATAAGATGGTAAATGTGTGAAATAATAGAGGACAAGCAAAAACTACGAATGATTCCGAGGATATGATGCACTAAGGAATCTCCAAGAACTTACGAACTAGCTCGATATAATACATAAGTAGCTTTATGAAGGCACTCGCTACCTATTCTTGCTCAAGGGGTAAGATAAGAGTAAAGGAAGAAGTAAGTTGAAAGCTTAATGCGAAAAGGAAATTCAATATATTCAATAATAATGGAAGATGATACTTGTAACTACATATAAGAGGTTATTTATACCCAAAATATTATGGCTACTTTCCATTTATGGAAAAGGCAAAAAGGGTACTACCTAAAATAAGCTAAATACAAGAAATAAATAAGGACATAAAAGAAAAATGCAATAATAGAAGTTTTGATAGCAAATCCTATTACATAAGGGTTAGGATACGCGGTTAGTAGCTACTAGAGAGCTCTTAAGGAGATTGATAAAGTTGTATGGTCAAATCAAGTGGTTGCTGAACTGAGCTGCGAGTGCACTTAGATTAAGCTAGCTTAGGGAGGATCTCGATAGCTCGGAACAGATATGTTCGAGTTGATGAATAAGTTGGTTGAGCTGTCAATAAAGCAATCCTTAAGTTGATACTTGGTCATTAACAAACAGGAAGGGGCTTTGCTTAGTATCTATGGTAGATCGGTAGTTAGAAGTAACTCGGATTCTTCAAGTATCGATCGGTATGAGAGAATGTGCCTTCCATGCTCTCAATCGTCTCAAGTCCTTGTGTACAAGCTTGGGTCAAGAACCCCATGGCTCAATTCCTATTAGATTATATATCATATATTAATCTATAACATATTATATATTTATATATATTATATAGATATTAGTCTTTAAATTTTAATAATATATATGATATAATATATGTAATATTTATAATATATATATATATAATTCATAAGCTTGCACAAGAGTTAAACGAGTCGACTCACAATGTTGAATTAGAACTCAAGCTCGACTTGTTTAAAAAGCAAACTTTATCTTAAGCTTGGGTTCGACTCAAAATCAGATTGTTTACTAATCGAGCTTGAACCGAGTCGAGACGAGTTTAAAATAAGCTGAGCTCGAGTAGTTCGCAAGCTACTCGAGCTACTCGACTCATTTGTAGCCTTAATTATCCTCTCCCTTTTAACATTAGCAAAGATTATAAACTCTCCAAGGCCCATATGGTCTAATAGTATGGATGCTAGTCTAGTGATAAACCATGTTTGAATACCTCACTCTCATTGTGTAATCACAAAAAAAGAAAAAAAAAAACATATATGCCTGTATTGTGTATCACAAAGGGAAAGAAAGACTACTAAGGATCAAAGAAAGCCATTTTATGACAATACATATACATATATATGTTATGGGGAAAAGGAAATGAATATTGTTTTTGTTTTTCAAAAATCCCAAAAATGCAATTTTATTCGCATGTTGAAAAGCCTATTTTAAGTAATAAACTCAAAAAAGGTTTAATATCATAATGTAAACATAAATTGTAGGGAATAAATGTTTGGTGTGGTGGTTACCTAAGGTTCCATTCCCACGGGTGCTTTTACTTTTGCGACAAGCAAACAAACAAAACAGTGCAAGAAAAAATCCTGCGTTACTGTGATTCGAACAAAGGTCACCTGGCTAAAATTGACACCTTAACCGCTACATAACAGCATATTATTAGGAAAAAAAATGGTATAATTAAATAAAAACCAATTTCTCTGCAAATAACAAATTCAACTTTTTAAAAGCCAATTTGACATTAAAATCCAAATATTCAGCTTCCATTTTAGTACATTTTAAATTCGTATTTTGAAAAATCAATTTTAAGTGTGATATTTTTGGATTTTTTTTAAGAGCCCTATTTTAGGGTTTTCTTAAGAAAATACAATATTAATTTCTTTTTCCCATATATTCTGTGCCACAATTGGCAACTTTTAATTGTACATCCCACAATGGGGATTATTACTTAACCAACTAAAGAAACCTACAGCAATTAACACCACATCAACATCATCAACAGCAGCATCCAAGGCTTACACTCAGAACGTGCATCGGCTAATTAAAGAAATAAAGTGCAATGCCTCAAAGCTTGTATAATACACATAACCATTCTTGCTTGAAGATTAAAACCGAAGACAAAGCAGCTGGATGATTATATACAATGAATAGTAGCAGCTTCCGGAAGAGGATAATGAGAAACGAGGAGAATGATTAGTTATTCACAACAGTAAGGATCACCTAAAAGGCCAACATAGAAAACTACTTTCTAAGGTTTAGCTATTCTATGTTGACACATGATATTTCGTTAGCATGAACTGAAGGACTGCAAATTTATATCCAAAACAGACCAAAATTTAGCAACTTTTTCAGCTGGTGCTGAAACCATGAAGAATATGTATTTACATATACGTGTGACTCTGTGCACTTTGAAGCCATAATCTGCATGTTAGAGTCGGTAAGATTTGGTTAGGGCGCCTCTAAGTAACTTTCAGGTTCATCTTCTTCATCCGAAGATAGGAGGGATGATCCCATCCATGCCTTAAACCCCTCATTGACATGCCTTTCTACATCTGGTGCAACTTCCAATGGATATGCTTCTAACATTTCAAGCCCAATGTTTCTTCCACCATAATCTCCCTCATCGAGAATTGCAGCAGCCTTCCTTCTCAAGAAAAAGGCTGTCCCGCCATATAGGATAACGAGACCCCATGACGATATCTCATACAACCAAAATAAGGGCACTGAACAATTGCTGCCCAATGTGAGAAGGCTGGAACCAAGAAATATGGCAAGAACACTGAAGATAATAGCAAAGATGCCATTGAGAATGGAAAGACAGCGCACACCACCTACACATGAACAGGAGATATTGAATATTTTTATTGAAAAAACTGTTGAATACAAACAAAGAAAATCCCACAAAAAACCATCTTGTCTTTATCAGCCTAAGGATGCAGAGGAAAGCTAAACCAAATTAGATATATAGAAATATACATGATGATGATGCGTACACAGACAAAAGAACATTAACAAGACACTAGTATCCCTCCAATGTTCTCAACTAGATTCCTAGATATCTTCATTCTGCCCTAAAATTTATTGCAGGACTAGATAAATTACAAATGAAGACTTTCAGGAGCTATAGTGTTTGTATAGCAATACCTCAAGGCTATGGTATTTAAAGTCTAAACAATTGAATGATATGAAAGATGTAAGTTCAAAAGGCTGCCCATCATGATAGGGCTGGCCTCTAACTCATGGTCATTTGATGAACGGCTACCACAACAAAAGAGGTAAGTTATAAGATGATGAGCAAATCAAGTCCTTGTCCTCCTATTAAAACCAAGGAGAAAGGAAAAAAAAAAGGATATGGCAGGGACTGCAGGCAGAGCACACATTTTGCTGTCACTACCTGTTAATACCAAGCAGATGAGTTCGAATTTCCCAGAAAACCCTTGGAATATGCAAGCTCTCTCCCATAGTGAAGATCTAAAACAGTGCTCTTCTGGGTACTTCATTTATTGTTATAAACAAATATCAAACAAAAAGGTATTATTTATAAGTAGGATTGAAATGGAAAAAAAAAAAAAGAAATGTACAAGGCTGCTTGGAGGACAATTGATCTTGATGAGCAACAGTCCCCTCAAAAGGCCTCATGTTTACAAGAACCAAAGATCATAAAATCTTTAACCCTTAAGTTAATATGTGCCTCCAAACTAAGCCAATTATGGAACCTTGAATATTACTTCAAACCCAAATGGCTACTCAAAGAGGCACTTCATTTTCACAATTGAATATAGCTTTTACAAGGAAAAAAATACTCAAATTGGATTATGCACAGAAACTCACGTTTTCCCTGAAATGAAGTAATGAGAGGAAAGAGAAAGAGGATGGAAGAGGTATGGAGAGAGATAACAATCAAACAGCACTGCAGTGTGGTATAAAAAAGATCATTGTTAATGTAACAGAATCCAGGAAGATTATAACTTCACATACTAGCTATAATGATAACAATCACACACCATCAATTTGCTCCTAGATAGGTCATCAATGACAATGGTAGAAGAAAGACTCGTATCCCCCAAAATGAATTAGCAAGTGATCCAACCAGTTTTCTCTTTCCTTTTTTTTTTTATTTCCTGACCATATATCAACCAGTTTATTAGTAGCAAAAATCAACAGTCAATGCAGGACATACCCCGTTTTGATGCACAATAATTGTTTTCCACAACCTTCAAGCAACCATGTCTTGTTGGAGCATAACAAGCAACCACAATTCCTGCATAATAAGTAAAACTGCGAGATAAGAAAACCAGTGCTTTTAGTTTAGACAGCCCACAACAACATCACAACTTGAGCCTTAATCCTACTTGGTAACAGAATGCCATTTGATTATCTGATTAGCTACAAGTAAAAATCTGGAAACCAAATGCAAGTATAACATGGAAACACAGGCCCCTGCAAATCTGGAAAGCATCATTGTTACATTTTATTGTCATGTTACAATTTGGCATGTGCAAGATTCAACAACCTTTTGTACCCAAAATTTAATATAAGGTCTAGTGGCAGCAAATTACATGCTTAAGCTTTTCCATACCAGGCAGGAGACGATATAAGATCCACTGTTCAGTTAGCCTATAATAACATCCCGGAAGAGTAGCTGCTACTCTGAACAAGCTCACAACTTATATCCAGTATATTAACTTTACATGACGAGATCATCAGTAGAAATATATAATTAAAGATACTTCATAACTTTAAGTTAGGATCTTCAAACAAAATATTAAATTATTGAAAAAACCTATTGTTCCGCTGATCAGCACCAAAATTTCCACCTCATAACATGGGTTTCATGTATTGTGATTAGGATCTCATAAATCATAACTCATATGTCCTAATTATTACAACAAATGCCATTTTTATAACTGAATCTACAACTACCCCCAATCGGAGCAGTGGAACCTAACTGATCTCGAAAAGCAAAACAGTAAATATATCTTCAATGGGCCAGGGTATTAACTAAACCCCATAATGAAAAATCATTAAACAGGGCGAAATAGTAACAATCGGATTCAAACAGTGACCTCCCGCTTCGGTACTCAAAACTCATGTAACGTAAATTCTGTTTACAAGTGTTCAGAGGCCATGTAAGGTCATTCATAAAAATTTCGAAATATATACAATCTTGTGCGATAATTATCAGCATGCGGCCCTGGCACTCGTTAGCAGAATCCTATTGTAACACAATCATATTTCAGTGAGAAAATTTCCCATACCAGCAACAAGATAAACAACCGACACCGAGAACAGTATCACCGATGGCACAAACACGACCATCCAATAATAATCAACCGTCTCAGCATCCGTCAAATAATATGCTCCGGGAAGCAAATCCGAACCCCTTCCTCTCACATTGATCGAAAATGGAGTCAATTTCCGGTCACCACAAAACGGTCTCTTCAAGCTATCAGCGGGAAAAACTATCCGCAAGCTGATAATCGTACATACGACTACCGAAATACAAATAATTGAAAGCAATAGTAGTAGAATTGGTCTTTGGAGCTTTGCGATAGCTTTGTCTTCTTCACGAAGGGATTCGTACTCGTGCTTCGGCATAAATGCTTGCCGAAGGGCGTCACGGATTGTCGCCATTGACGAAAGACAAAAATGTACTCTAATTAGTGAAGTCGGAGATGGATTTGGGGGTCTCTTAAACCCTAAGTTTGATTTTAAGGAAGAGAATGGTTCGAATCAGGTGGTTTTGATTGGATGAACAAACCCTAATTTCGATTTTTTTTTTTTTTTCCCTTTCGGATGGTTAAGATGGAATTGTCAGTGCGGTTCAGAATCAGATGCACGAATGATAAATCCATGCACTAAGTAAAGCACTATTTTTGTTTTTATCTTTTAATCGCCTAAAATATAATACAAGCCGGGAAAGAAAAGAATATTAATTGATCAAATCTAAAAAGGTAAGAGGCTTCACGTCCTGAAAGGATAATTATATAAATCATTTTAAAATAGAAACTATGTTTATAGCCATTATTTTAGATTGATTTAGACAAAATGTATATGATTAAATCACTTTGAAGTAAATGGTTTATAAATAAAATAAATTGTTTACCTAAAAAGATATAAAAATATATTTATACTAAAATTCAAATATTATAAATAATATTTATGGGATTTTATTGTCCTATACTTTCTTAGTAATACATTATTTAAAAATAGAAAATTACTTCAGATATATTTTCTTACTCTCTAGGGTCTAACAGTTATTAGTTTCAAAATAATTATAAGCCACTTTCTAACTAGTACTTACAATAAAATTTATAAAGATGTGAACAACTATAATTCAATAAGTTGGGACAAAGACTCAAAACCATACAGTAAATACAAACAGAGTTAACAACCAAATTATTAGGTACAATACAAACTCAAGCAAATATTATTGCACGATATTATCTTACTCGTTGTGAAATTAGAGAAATTACATTCGCTTTAATCCGGGTTGAGGAGTTTCCGTTAATACAACAGCTTACGACCAAACTCAGGCTTTTGCAATGAAGACACAGCTCCTCTCGCAACTACCTTCAAACCATTGACTTCACTCTTGCCGTAACCTCCTCACTTGTCACTTAGTTTAACTAAGGATGAAGAAGAAACCGATTATAGCATCTAGCACTATTCCTTTTGAAGAGGTCGCTATTTAGCCAGAGAATCCTAATATTCGCCTGATTGGTTGTTATGCATGTCCGGTTTAGAATTTTAAGTCATATATTTAATTAGATCTAATTTAAAGTGTTCAATCATTTCAATAAATCACATAAATACAAACTAAGACAATAATCAGAATCATATGTTCAAACTGAGAAACAAGCATACATACACAGTTAGCTATCTAACAAGCATAATCATATACAATTTAAACCTCAAAGTACTACAATTTAGTACTTCGAAATACAACAATATATTAACCCCAACTTACCTGGTATCCTTGATCGCTCACTCAACCTCCATAGGTCAACTCGTCTCCGTGTGTTCAATAATATATAATGTACATACGTTTTTAGTATTTATATCTTGATGATATGCATATGTATATATACTCTAGGTTATGATTTAACCTAATTTTTCACATATACATAATAGTTATTATTAAGTCATCTTAGGTTAGTTTAAAGTTTAGTTTTCGAATCTAGTTTTGATTCTAGTTTTGATTTTAGTTTTAAAGCGGTTCCAATTAAATATATTATAAGTAAAACTTAAAAATGTGATCCGAACCCAAATGTGAAATTCATCACATTAGGTTCGAGTATTTTAATTATCACTTTTAGTTCTAAATTAGTATTCTATTTTACCCAATACACTTAAATCATTATTAATGTACCGAACTTACTTTTAATTTGAGAAAAATTTATATTTTTCATATAATTACCTAAATTTAAGTCTCTTACTAAATTTTATATATATTCATATTATTAATATAATATCAATTTTTATTCTAACATTTTCTATTTATTATATTTCCAATTTTTGCATATTATGCATTATTACTTATTATATACATAATATACATCTAATATTTCTATCACTCCAAATATCATCTCACAACATCAATTAATATCTCAAAATATCTAAATTCATCCAAAATCAGATTTTACTCCTAATTACCCTAATTTACAAAATTAACTTAAAATATACCATTTTTACCTATTACATAATTTCTAAATAATACTCTAATAATTACATCTAATACCCTAAATACCACAAATATCACACTTCATTAGATTTTAACATACTTAAACATATAATTACTCACTAAATCAATAATTACTCATTTAATTACTTAGTCAACCCCAAATTACCTATTTTATGCATTATTTTAAGGTTTAAAAATTATCTAAAAATTTCGAAAATTAATTTTTGAAAAAGGACTTCATAGCAATGTTGTATAACTCCTAAATAGTCTATATAAAAATTTTTTACTCAAAGCTACACTCTTTAGATAATTTATTTCTAAACTAAACAAAACTCAATTTTATTAGATTTTTTAAGCACTATATGTCATGAGATATATTTTTATTAAAATAATATTTTTCCTAAAAACTACATACAAAAATATTCCAAAATACCAAATTTCATAATTTTCTAAGCATATTTAGCATTTTTAAAAAAATATGAAAAATCGAGAGAAAAATTGAACTCACCATAACTGGTGGCTCCAGCCATTATTGGCCATCAAGGCCTTATTAGCCACCTTAAGCGTTGCCACCACCATGTGGTGGTGGCAGCTATCTACTTTTAGGTGTTTGTCTGGTTTGGGATCTCCTTTAAGGCCTTAATTGTACAGAATTTTTGCTATTTCTTATAAAAACCTAATTCTCTCTCAATTTTGACTCTCTCTATTTTTCTAAGGTTGCAAATTGATCAAATGAGCTTCTGTAAAAATTTTGATATTTATAGATCTCTAAAATAATTTTAATGCATTAATTAGACAAGATAATTGCCTTATCTCCTTTCATTTTGCCTTTACAAGTGTTTAGATTTTATTGGCCAATTTTTTTTCTTCATCCTCCAGTTGCCATGACCCAAATTTGGATTCTTCCACACTTCTCTATTTTTTTTTCTGATTTTTCCTTAATTATTCATGCATTTTCTTTAATTATTTAACATTATTTTAACTTGCTTCACATATTTAAAGTAATTACATATATTTCTACCTACATGTAAATTCATTAATGGTACAAATAAATATTCCTAAATATTATTTATATTATTTTATAATTTTTAGTGTGTATATAATTTATCTCTAACAATTTGTTAGTTATTGGAATGCATATTATACATTTCTGATAAATAACAAATAATATATTTAAAATTTTAAAATTTGAAATTTTTATATTCTTTTATTTTATTACTTATTTTCTTAAATTTGAGTTTACGGGATCACTTTTACTAATAATTTTAACTTTGTCGTAAAATTTGGGCTAAATCGAATAATTTGTTTAATGGCCCTAAATTCTATGAGTCAAACCTTGAACAGCTGATTGTGGATCTTATAAGAGACATCTTATTGTAATGGGAAAAATTACACACAAGAGATTAACATAAAGGTCAATTAAAATAAAATATCGTGTTTTTAAGTAATTATTGAAATAGAGCATTAATAGTATGTTTGGTTTAAATGGAATATCAAACTTTTATGTAGTTAAAATAAATTATCAACATTAGTATTATTAAATTCGAATTGATCCATATGATTCAATCAAGTTCCACTTGACTTAATCACGAAATTGGTCTGATCCAACCAATGTTTAACCTCCAGTTTAACCTCATTTGTTAATTTTCTCACATGTTTAGATCAATCGTTCGAATCAAATCTAATAATGCTAATTAATACGATCATAAGTGACTTAAATAGATATTAAAGTTGGGGAAATTATGTAATAAAATCAGGGTTTTAACCCCTATTTAAATAACTTATCATACTATTGATCACTATTTTAATTACTTAAAAAGTTCAACTTTGTATTTGAACCATTTATTGAAATATTAATTTAAAAAGTTCAACTTTATATTTGAAGCATTTATCATAATATTAATCCTTTTTTTAATCACTTGAAAGAATTTATAGGGTTATCAAATAAAAGAAAAGAGCTAGGTGTGTGTGTGAAATTATTACTCTTTAAAAAAAAAATTCTTTACATAGATATTTTGTTATAATATATAAGATATAATTTCAAAAACTCATACATATTAGCATACATATTGACTATTTATAATTTCTAATCTCTTGCACTTTTGCATTATTAGTATCTTTCTATTGCTAACAATATATTTTTTCCAACTATATATTTAAGAGACATGTCTTTGCAAAAGGAATGGCAAGACCTTTACATAACTCAATATTTTATAATATCACCTTTATAAGAAGGGTAAGTAGGTAATTGCATTAGACCCTTTACTTGATTGATAGATTTTGCATGGGTATCGAAGATCATATGGTATATATTGAATACAATCTTTTTTAACATGCTTTGATACGATGGAGTACGTATGCTCCACCTTGTACCTACCTTGAGACATATACCATAAAGTATAACTTCTGCCAACCTATAAAATTATTAACAAAAGGATAATAAATGTGAAAAAATATTTTAATTTCTATAAGGTGCAATTTCTAAATATTTTAATAAATAGACAACTCATAATTATTTAAGACAAGTAAAGGGCTTTATAGGAAGAAAGATTGTGTAGATAATGTCATTAGGAGTTGAATAGATAGTGCTTTAGTTATTCAAATATTGAATAGTTGTAAGTAAAACCTAAAGTAGAAGGTTACTCAAGCCAATTACAATGTTGTCAAAATGTAAAACTTAAAGTAGAAGGTTATTTGGCAATAAGTGATTAGACTAGCATAGATTCCAAAGTAAAAGTTTATTTGATTTTGCAATTTTAGACATACAATAAATATAGGTTGTAAGCTCTAAAAATTGAGTTTAGGTTAACCGAGCTTAAATTTAGGGCTTTTAAAGAAATTTATCCAATTGAGTCCAAACTTTATGATTAAGATAAAAAAGTTAGACGTAGTGACAAGGTGAAGTTAGATTTTAGAAAAATGACCCAAAATCCCAATTTTGCTCTTAGAAGTAAGAATACTCAATGTAGCATTAAAATGTTTGGAATTCCCAAAATCGAACTCAGATTACGACGAAAACTTAAAGATAAGTTAATTAAGCTATAAAATGAGATAACATAGTATGATTTACTCTACAAATATACATGTATTTTTATGAGTATACCCGGTATAAATAATAATTATATTCGTAAATTAATCATAAATTATGTAATTATATATATAATGCGTTGAATTCATGAAATTAATTAAGAGAACATATCCTAAAAATGAAAGATATGTTAGAAACTAAACTATATGAGTATAGTCATATATTATACGTGATATATACGTGGGATATATATACCCGTATATTACTAAATAACTAAATATTAATAAAATACACCTAAAATACTAAAATAATTGAAAATCTTATCCTAATGAATCAAATTGTAGCTGGAAACTCCTGGAATTCACTGTAGTAAGTTGGGAAAGCTATAAGATGATGATTTAACAGCAAGATAGTAGGATTTGGCCACCTCCTACTTGCTTTTATAAAGAAAAAGTAAATAAAAAATTCAAAAGATGTAGAAATCGACACCCACAGCTTTAAATAAGTCCCTCCACTTCATTTCTCAACTTTACAAATCAGACACACCCAGGAGAAAAATTTAGAAAAAATCGTAGAAAAATATAGGGAAAATAGAGCAATTACTAAGCTAAGCTAGTTCTTAGGGTGTCCTTTAATCTGCTATTGAGCCACTCTACCACCAAAGAGTACCCCCAGCATCTAGGTGTTCTAAGAACAGCTAGGTCAAAATTCTACCCTATTTTTTTAAATAATTTTTAAAAATCAATAGATCCACCCAGAAAATTATGAAAAAAATTGCACTTAGGTTATTTTGAACATGTTTTCACGTGATATTTTTATTTTTGAAAAATTTGTAATATTTAATATACTTTTTTAAGAAATTTACTGTTCATCCAAATTTACATTTGTAAAATAAATGTACTAAATGATGTTATTTCTAGTTGAAAATTTTTTAGTAAGATGTTTATGATATATAGATAATTGCTATGTAGCCTAAATTTTGATTTGAATATTTTTAATATTTATTGCATTTTTGGCCTAAAAATAACTCAAAAATAGGCTGAAATTATGAATTAAATAGGAAATTATGAAATTAATTGATGAAATGGACATATACTAATCTTTAATGAATAATAACAATATTAAATCAGATTGAAATTAATTTGGTGCAAAAAAAATCATAATTGGGTAATTTATGATAATTTAGGAGTAAAATCATTGATTCGAATATATAGGCAATAAGTATAAGTTGGAAACTTGAAACCAAGTGATAACTAAATTCCCCATATTATTAGGAATCTATAGAAATTTTTAGGGAATTATTTGGTAACCTGAACTATTTATTACAAATTTACTAAGTAAAATAGCTTAATTTACAAGTCAGGGTATATTTTTAATATTAATAAACTAAAATGAATTAAATAATTAAATAAAAACTATATATATGATTGTTGATCTAATTGGATTAAATGAATATTTTTATTATATTTATTAATATTTTCTGATCGGGATACACTTTAGATATATTAGAGTTGGATAATACTTATATTGTAACGATATATGGACAAATTAGGTAAAATACAATTTAATAACGTAAATTATGTATAATAAGATCATATTTATATAATTATGTATAATTGTATTAAAAACTCAAACTATTCGTTAAAAGTCGTATCTAAAAATAGGACTCGTAAAACGTGTCGTTAGATCTATACAAACCTAACGATACTAATTTTGTTAAAATCGGACAACCTTAAGTAATTTAACCTATAACTTTATCATATTCAAGAATGTATGCATTTCGGTAACCTTACCAGAATTAAAATATAAATTAATAAATTAAAAGTACGTTTCGATATGATTGAAATGATATATAATACGTAATAGTATATATGATGTACAATATCAACAATTAATAAGTTAATTCGATATATAGTGATAATCCGATTATATATTATGGAAATAGTAATAATAATATATATATCTATAACCGTTTTAGATTAAATCTTAATGTTTTTGTAATTATTATGAAAATTGAATTTGGATCTTTTGTGTAAATAGAATCTTTCAGTACAAAGACGGTTGACGATTCGAGTCAGCAGTAGTGAACATCTAAAGACGGTTGGGATTGTGGCTTCACCGCTTATTAGGATATTATTTAAAGTATTCGGAGACCCAAGAGTACTTCTAGTTATGTTTATAGTTAGTTGATTGTGTATATGCTATGTGTGTGAATGATACTCAATTGTGATAGGAGTTCAACTCCTTGGTGTATTGTTCTACATGTTTGCATTGATTCTGTATTGTATGAACTTGTCGGCTACCCCTAATTAAAACTAACGTTTATTTGACTAAAATGAAATTGGACATGCATAACACCCATTAAGGGAAATGATTAAAAGTGTCAGGTTAAATATCGACTTCCTTCGATGAGGATAGCTGAAATGGTCCTTTCCCCATCCTTAGTCGAACTAAGTGATAAACGAGGAGGTCGCGGTAAGGTTAGAGGCCGTGGTTCGAAGGCGGTCATGGGAGGAAGGTGTTCTCCATTGCATAAGCTCGAGTTTAGTCTGACTTGAGTCGCGATGAAACTTCTCAATCCGGGTTGGAGTGGATGTAATTTCTTTAACCTCACAGTAAACCGAATAACATTGTGCAATGTTTTATTTGATTGAGTGCATTGTATTTCATCATAGTTATTAATCTTATTTGTGTTTGTATAGTACTCTTCTGACTTCGTCCCATTTACTGAGCTAGTTGTGCTCACATCCCTATAGGCTCTTTTGCAGGTGTTAAGTGAGGTTAGGATATTCAGATACCATCGTTCCCAAGTTAATGTGCTACTGTTTGGGAAAGTGAGAATCGAGGAATCAACTGAACCTGGGCTTTTGATTTTGTTTTTTTTTGAGTTTTTGAGGAAACTAATTGGGAATTCCTTGGGAGCCTACTAGTTTCCTAAATTATTGTATATAGACTACAAAACCTGTAGTTTTTAATAAACTTTGATTGTGAACTTTACCTTTGGACGTAAAACGTTTGTGTAAATATCGTTGTGGTACTAGACAACAAGTTGTATAGAACAGGTATTTTGTAAAGCTCTACTACAGGTTTGGTTATTAATAGGTGTCAGAACAAACGTTTCAAGCCGGTTGAGTTATGTACGCCTCATGTGAATTGTATCTGCGATAGCAGCTGTGAGGTCAGCCTCTATTTTAGGTTAATTTACACGGTGGGACTGTTATAACTCTTCCTGTTTAAGGTGTGACAGTTCTGAGTTGGTATTAGAGTATGGTTCTAAAAGAACAAAGCCTTGAAGCGTTTAACTAAAATGAGTAAACAATAGAATCACCGAGACTAGGATTGATAATGAACTTAAAAGACTTAAATTATAAGATATATGTATAACTTGTATATATATGTAAAATGGGGTTATGAATTGACTTTAACTTGTTATTTTAGATTCGAAAAACTGGTTTGTTACATACATGGTGGAATTTTGAATAGGAAGGGGATGAAACTCCTATTAAATATATGATTCGGATGCAGAATTTGTTGCTAGATTTGGCTAACTAGAAGTTGTTTTATACTATTGATGAGATTCTTGAGAATTATAAGCGTGAAATGTCCTACAGCATGCAAGATGATTAGAAGATAATGAGGGATGAGTTAGGGCCTACATACAATGAGTATATTGCTATAGCTGCTTATGAGAAGAAATATTTCTAGGAAAATGGAGTTTTATCTGTAAGAATTTCTATACTGTATTTTCTAGCTCTAGTAGAGGCAGGTATGAATTATCCCCCAGGTTTTCACCAGGTACTCCTAGGTGTTTCACATATTCCTAAAAACTATCCTCCTGGTATAGTTGACTGGTTTCCCAAATACCCCTTAGATGGAACTGAGGGTATAGAAGTACTACTGTAGCCCTATGAGCCTAAACTTCCTGTGATACCACCTAAGAATCCACCTCAAGAAGCTCAGCCAAATGTAGGAGTGAATAATGATAATGATGATGATCATGAGGAAGATTCGAAAGAAGAGAAAGTACAGGACAGTGGTAGTGAGGTGTATGAAGTAGTAGTCATACCAGATACTCCTGTAGTGGTAGAGGTTAGTTTAGGATCTGATAAAACTGGCATGGAAGATTGGTTTCCCCTAAAAGATGTAGCAACTCCAAACAGTGGAAGTAATTGAAAGTTGAGAAGTTAGTAAGCAGATAAGTTTAAGGTTTTTGATATCACCTGACCTAGTAGTTTGATGTATCCAGGTCCCCTTAGCAGTTTTATTGTACTTTTGACCTTTTTGAATGTAACTAATGTATTTCTAGATATTATGGCTACTAGATATGTAAATGATGTATATAGATAATCAAATATATAATTTGATGTTGTAAGTAAAGTAATGCGTTCTTTTGAATGTAAAGTATCGATTATCTTATAATTATTGTAGAAATGCATGACTTTACTATTTGGTATCTGTATGAGATATCACTATGAGAATGATATAATGCTACAAGTAAAATGTGATGAGCTTACGATATGCAGGTGTAAGTATGATATATGAATGTATTGTTACTTATACAGGAATGGAGTATTACAGGCCTTCAATTAATTAAGACCCCTAATAAGGAAACTTATAGTTAAGTATTGCTGATACAGAAAGTAATTAATGTATATGTGAATATGAATTGTTTAGATTAGATATTGACCTCAAGTATACATATTGTGGGTGTAAGATTGATAATTAGTGAATTGTGAATCTAAATATAGCAGAGGAATCAAATAGAAAGGGAAATGGGAATAATCGACCTGCAGCAAAAGTATTACCTCCTAACCCTCCTAATTTACCGGAACTACCTAGAAATGACATATCACCTGCTCTGAACATGATAAACCCAACTCAGTTTGGACAAATGTTGGTTAATATGAACACTATGATCCAATAGCAAGGAGCTTTAATCCAGCATTTGATCACAAGTGGAAATGTAATGAACCAAAGGTCAATAGAGGCTGAACCTAGAGTAATTCAACCCCAAGATACAAGTCGACTTCCTGAATTTATAAAATCAAATTGGTATTTCGAAGGTGAAATGGGCAAGCCTACTTTAGCTGATGATTGGTTAGCTCAGATTGAGCGCAGTTTTGAGGCATATAAGATTCCTGAAAATAAAAATGTTTCTTATGGTACTTTCTTGCTAAAGATAGGAGCGCGAATTTAGTGGGACTCAATAGCAAGAACAATGTTAGGCCCCATTACATGGCAAGTATTTCCTTATTAGTATGCAAAATCAAGTGGCTCGACAGTTAATGGAAATAAAGAAAGGGCCTATGAATGTAGCATCGTATGAGAATGAGTTTAGTAAGCTGTTGCAATATGTACTTGAGTCGTACAAAGATAATCAGGTGCCAAAGAAGGATCTTTTTCTTAATAGATTTGATGCTACAATGCGATGTAAGATGATGGATTATGGATTCACCACTTATCACCAGATTGTGGATAAGATGCGTGAACTGGAGAATAATCGATTGGCCATGCAAAGTGAATGGAGTAAGAAACTGAGAAGAGTTAATTAATACAAGCCTGTTTTCAAGAGAACATTTTCAGGTGCAAATAATAACTTAAACCAGAGAAGGAAGAAGCTAGCTACTATAACTAGTGGCCCTGCTTTAAATAGGATTGGATTTAGTTTTTATGATGAATCTAGAAATGTGAAATGTCGAAAGTGTGGAGCTCAATATTTCCCCAGGCAATGTGCTCAACCAAAGGGCAAGTGTTATCTGTGTGGTGATCCAAATCATATATCAAAGGAGTGTCCAAAGATGAAAGCAGTAAAATGCTTTAAGTGTGGAATGAAAGGGCATTTCTCTAGATATTGTGATCAAACTGGACAAAAGAAATCTGGAGGAGTAGAGACAACTATTGTTCCAGCACAGGTGTTTGCAATTGAGGGGATAGAAAAGGACATCGAGGACTTTGATGAATGGATGGAATAGTACTTTCATGATGGTTCGGATGATGAAATGGAGATTAATGGAACCGACCAAGGTTTAGTAACAAGTATGTAAAACTAACTTGTAATTTCTACTTATTTATGATTTGATTGCATATATATCCGTGGATGGTGTTAAAAACTGTGGAAAGATATGACTTAAGTATAGTGCTTAAGAGATAGATAATTATAGCATTAGTAATTATTTCAGGAAATGTACTTATAGATGGACGAGCTACATATGCATTGTTTGATATCGGAGCATCACATTCGTTTAGCAGTCGGGAGTTTGTATTGGGAAATGGGATTAAGACAAGTGAAGTTAGATCTATATATAGGATAAGAACACCTACAGGAGAACAAGTATTAATATAAGAAATAGTAGATAATGGACAATTGCAAATCCAAGGACAAGAATTCCCAATAAAACTCATAGCATTACCAATTAAAGGATATAATATCATTGTGGGAATAGATTGGTTGTCCAAGCAAAGAGCTAAAGTGGATTGCCAAAATAAAAACATAATCTTAGATGAAGGTAAGATCATATTTCAAGGAAAAACAGGTGAGTGAAGTCTAAGATTATTAATAATAGAGGTAAGTGAAGTTACTCAGAATATTTGCCATTGAAGGAGAAAGGGAAAACCCAAAAGTATCGGAAATACTCGTAGTAAATGAGTTTTCTGATATTTTTTCAAAAGAATTACCTAGATTAGCACTACAGCAAGAGTTAGGTTTTTCTATAGAATTGGTGCTAGGAACTAAACTAATATCAAAAGCTCTATACCGAATGTCGCCGATAGAACTTTAAGAATTGAAGAAGTAACTTCAAGAGCTATTGGACAAAGGATTTGTATGACCCAATGTATCTCCTTAGGGAGCGCCAATGTTATTTGTGAAAAAGAAAGACGGAACCATGAGGTTATGTATCGATTATCGGGAAATAAATAAGGTAACTATTAAGAATAAATATCCATTACCCAGAATTAATGACTTGTTTAATCAATTGCATGGTGCCACTGTATTTTCACGAATTTATTTAAGATCTGGATACCATCAATTACGAATTAAGTTAGGGGATATATCAAAAACAGCTTTTAGAACCAGAAACAGGCGTTACGAGTTTTTAGTAATGCTTTTTGGTTTAACGAATGCACCAACTGTGTTTATGGATTTGATGAATCGGATCTATCAACCTTACTTGAATAAGTTTGTTGTGGTATTCATTGATGATATTTTAGTTTATTCCAAGACTAAGGAGGATCATGTTGATCATCTACATTTAGCCTTGCAAAAGTTGAAGAATAATCAACTGTATGCTAAGTTGGATAAATGTGAATTCTGGCTAGATAGAATATCATTTTTGGGACACATTATGTTAAGTGAAGGAATTTCAGTCGATCCCAAGAAAGTCAAAGTAGTAGCTAAATGGAAACAACCAATTACTATAACGGAAATAAAGAGTTTTCTCGGAATTGTAGGATATTATAGGCAATTTATAAAAGTTTTTTCTAAAATCGCTAAGCTTATGACTTGATTGATGCAAACAGATGTTAAATTTAAGTGGAGTGATAAATGTGAACAAAGTTTCCAAGAATTGAAACATCGATTGATTTTTGCACTAATACTTATTCTACTAGATCCGAGTAAATCTTATTGTGTATATAGTGATGCTTCCAAAAGTAGACTGGGATGTGTATTGATGCAGGATAGAAAAGTGGTAGCTTATGCATCTAAACAGTTGAAGCCTCATGAGAAGAACTATCTGACTCATGATTTAGAATTAACGATTATAGTATTTGCTTTGAAAATCTGGAGACATTATTTATATGGGCAACATTGTGAGATATACATTAATCATAAAAGTTTGAAATATTTCTTCACTCAGAAAGAGCTGAACCTAAGACAAAGGCATTAGTTGGAATTAATCAAGGATTATGATTTGACTGTCAACCATCACCCTGGTAAAGCTAATGTTATAGCAAATGCGTTGAGTAGCAGGAACTATGAACAAGTGGCCTCATTACTTACTACTCAACGTGAATTGATCAAAGAATTTGAAATGATGGAAATTGAGTTCAGATGGCATGAAATTGAAGCATAATTGATGAGTTTAGTGGTACAACCGACCTTGATCAAAAGAATTCAGCTTCAACAAGATGAAGACCAAAAGTTGAAAGAAATCAAGGAAAAGTTGAAGACAGGCGATGTACTTGACTTTAAAATTGATGATGAAGATGTGTTCAGATATAAGGATAGAGTCTGTGTGCCTAGTAATTCAAAACTGAAAAATGAAATAATGACCAAAGTACATGATACAGGTTACACATTACATCTGGAAGGAAATAAGATGTACCGTGATTTGAAATCATTGTTTTGGTGGAAAGGCATGAAAAAAGATGTAGCACAATATGTAGCCTGGTATATTGCATGCCAACAAGTGAAAGCAGAACATCAAATACCTAGTGGTTTACTATAACCATTAGAAATACCTCAATGGAAATGTGATCATATTACAATGGATTTTGTAATAGGACTCCCGAGAACTAAATCAGGTCATGATTCAATTTGGGTTGTTGTAGATAGATTAACGAAGTGTGTTCACTTCTTACCCTATCGAATCGGTGATTCAATGGAAAAGTTAGTACGACTATATATTAAAGAGATCATTAGATTGCATGGGGTGCCAATGGGCATTATGTCGAATAGAGATAACTGTTTTGTATTGAAGTTTTGAGAAAGTTTACATCGATCTTTAGGAACTAAAGTACAATTTAGTATAGCCTATCACTTACAAACTAATGGACAGTTAGAAAGAGTTATTCAAACACTCAAAGATATGTTAAGAGGTTATATTTTGGATTTCAGAGGCAATTGGGATCAGTATTTGCCATTAGTGGAATTTGCTTATAACAATAGTTATCAAGTAACGATTCAAATGGCACCGTACGAAGCTTTATATGGAAGAAAATGTCAATCACCACTTTATTGGGAAAATGATGAATACGCAATGATAGGACCTGATATGATTAATCAGATGAATGGTAAAGTTAAGATAATACAACAAAGGATGAAAGCAGCGCACGATCGATATAAAAGTTGGGCTAATCTAAAGAGAAAACCTGTAAAATTTACTCTAGGAGATCATGTGTATATAAAGATAAGTCCATTTAAGGGATTCAAGTGTTTCGGTACGATAAGAAAGTTAAGCCCCCAACATATCGGACCTTTTGAAATTTTAGAAAGAATTGGAAATGTTGCGTACGGAATCGCTTTACCTCCAAGTTTAGCTAAATATTGCGACGTATTCCATGTGTTAATGTTACAAAAATTCGTGAAGAATCCAGATACTGTCATGGAATTGAAACTAGTGGACTTATAAGAAGACTATACCGTTGAGGAAAAGCCAATCAAGATCTTGGAAAACCAAATTCAAAAGTTAAGAAATTGAGAAGTAGAGTATGTGAAAGTTGTTAGCGATGCATAATCGTTACCTAGCACTCTTCAAAGAGCAAAGTAAGTCATAAAGTTTTTATCCACAAATAAATAGTTATTGTATTTAGATTTGAAGTTTTGAGGACAAAACTTTCTTAAGGGAGGTGAAAATGTAAGCTTCCAAAATTGAGTTTAAAACAACCGAGCCTAGATTTAGGGCTTTTAGGGAAACTTATCCAATTGAGCCCAAACATTACGATTAAGATAGAAAAGTTAAATGAAGTGACAAAGTGAAGTTAGATTTTAGAAATAATGACGCAAAATCCCAATTTTGCCCTTAGAAGTAGGAATACTTAATATAGCACTAAAATGTTCAGAACTCCTAAAATCGAACTCAGATTGCGATGAAAACTTAAATATAAGTTAATCGAGCTATAAAATAAGATAATATAGTAAATTTACTATATAAATATACACATATTTTTATGAGTATACTTGATATAAATAATAATTATATCCATAAATTAATCCTAAATTATGTAATTATATATATAATGTGTTGAATTCATGAAATTAATTAAGAGAACATATCCTAAAAGTGAAAGATATGTTAAAAACTAAACTATATGAGTATAGTCATATATTATGCGTGATATATACATGAGATATATATACTTGTATATTACTAAATAACTAAATATTAATAAAATACACCTAAAATACTAAAATAATTGAAAATCCTATCCTAATGAATCAAATTGTGGCTGGAAACTCCTGGAATTCACCATGGCAAGTTGGGAAAGCTGTAAGATGATGATTCAACAGCAAGATAGTAGGATTTGGCCACCTCCTACTTGCTTTTATAAAGAAAAAGTAAATAAAAAATAAGAAAAAAATTCAAAAGAGGCAGAAAACGACTCCTACGGCTTTAAATAAGTCTTTCCACTTCATTTCCCAACTTTACAAATCAGAAACACCTAGGAGAAAAATTTAGAAAAAATCGTGGAAAAATATAGGGAAAACAGAGCAATTACCGAGCTGAGTTAGTTCTTAAGGTACCCTTTGATCTGCTGTTGAGTCACTCCACCACCAAGAAGTACCCCCAGCATCTAGGTGTTCCGACACACCTCCACCATCCTACGGCCACTAGAGCCACCAAGAACAGCTAGGTAAGTAGGATCAATACTTTACAGCATTTTGGAATATTATTTCAAAATATCTAAAAACTTTGGTATGTATTGGCTTGTGATTGTAGTTAGCTGTTTGTGCGTATACGGCGCTTGTGATTAGGTTTTGATTTGCTGTAATGGGAGCCGAGCTCCATGATATGGTTGTTATGTAAATATTATTATACTTAAATTATTTGAACTTGGTTGATTACCTTAACAATGAACTAACTCAAATTGAGCTTAACATCTAACTTAATATACATTACAGCCCACTAAGGGTAACGACTAGGATTCTCAGGTTAAATACGAACTCTCTTCAATAAGAATAGCTGAAATGGTGATTTTCCTACCTTTAGCTGAATTAAGTGACAGAAGAGAAGGTTACAACAAGGTTATGGACCATAATTTGAAAGTAGTCACAAGAGATGAGTGTTCTCCATTGCATAAGCCCCAATTTGGTTTTGATTCGTGAGTATGTGATGTCAATCTCCTCAATTCGGATTAGAGTGGACATAATTTCTCTGATCTCACGACAAACTAAATAACGTTGTACGATGGCATTTGCTTGTACATACATTACATTTAACTAACTTAGTTGAAAACCCTACTTGTGATTTGCTAAGTATATACTTTTGTCTTTGCCCTATTTACTGAGCAAATTGTCGCTCATTTCCCTATAGTTTGTTTTGCAAGTTTCAAATGGCTTATAAGTGCTTACCCAATATCAGAATCCTAGTAAACTGGGACGGAGAGCGAGATACAATAAGAAATGGTCAGTTATTGCCCTTAGGATTAATTTTTTTTTATTTTTTAAGAAAAATTATACAAGATTCCTCAAAGAGCTTGGTGGTTTTCAATATTTTGGTCTGTATGTGAAATAATAGATACTTATGAGATTTACTACTACTCTTTTATAAGGTTAAATTACAAGTTTATTATTACAAATTATTTCAAAGGATTACTCTACATGTTTATATCAAACAAGTATCGAATTGGATGCTTAGTGTGAAAGAATAAAATTGAGTCGAGTCGAATCGAGTCGAGTACGCTTAGTGTGAACTAAGTCTACGATAGTAGCTATGAGGATAGCTCATATCTTAGAATAGCTCACACTATGAGACTGTTACGACTTCACATTTTCGAGGTGTAACATTTGGCTCTTGAACGGAATCGACCGAACCACAAATATCGTTAGTTGAAAGTGAGAAGAAATGCTTTATGACATCTCTCAAAACCCATAAACATGAAGCTAATATTAAAATGCACATCAACATGCTAAAAAGGTTTAGAACTTTTTTACATATTTTACATCTTCAACCATTCATACAATCAATAATTACTTCTTAAGAAAAACCCTCACCTAAATTTCAATCATACTCAAAAACCATAAACTTAATGCTAAATATAAAAAACCATATCAATATCCCAAAGAAATTTGAAAGATTTTTACATAATGTACTTCTTTAACCATTCACATAACCAATAGTCAACACAGAAACAAGTTTATCAATAACTTTGGTAACGACAAAAAATCAAAACCATTGTCGAGAAGGCTTGGCAACTTACCATAAATAGAGGTTGTTGTCAAGAATGCAAGGTTGTATATGATTCTTCTCGTTGTTTAGATGGAAATGTTGCTTTTTGGATAAATTTAAAGAAAAAAATGGAGGAAACAAATGACATCTAGAGGCACATAATTCCTTATAGAGTTTTATGCATCTTATATGGGGTTCGTTAAGGATAGGCATCTCTCTTCTAAGATATAACTAAGTATGTATATGAATAATAGTAGCAATCTATAATTCTTATTTGCTACAGTAAACTTCGTAGGAAATTTGGAACATTTTCAAGTGGTGTTGTTTTTAAGAGGAAGGAATGGAATTAGAAGAAAAATTCACAAAATTTCATATTAAAAAATGCTAAAAAAATAAGTACTATATACTTTATCACTTTTCATTAATTCTATGAGATATAATACTTCCAAAGGTTGTGACTATTGAAATAGCTTTGATTTTGGTTAATAGACTAAGTTCGAGTAATTACTAACTCATCCAAACCATCCATTTGGAAAAACACAACTCAAAAGAATTGAAATGACATACCGATTCAACAATCAATTCACATTTTAATAATACAAAACAACAATTAGTTAGAACAATTTTCCCTCTACCCATTGCTTAAACTCGTTTAGAAATTTTACATTGTAGTTAATTTTCAATATTTTTTAAACTATAGAAAAGTATAAAAAAGTCACTAATGTTTTACGTTTCTTCAAGTCAGTTCTTAACTTTCTATTTAGTCTAATATTTTCAAGTCGTATAAAATAAGTCTGTCATTTACTCCTATTAGAGTTTCCATTGATGTTGGACCCTTAGCGGCATCTAATTAGCCAACGTATGATTTTTAAATAAAAAATAACAAAATATTTATAAAAATATAAAAAATAGAAAAAAGGTAAAAAATAAATAAATATAAAAATACGAAAAATAATACATATATATTATTTAGTAATATATATTTATATATTAAAATTTAATATAATATAAATTAACAAAAATAAAAAAATGTAAAAAAAAAATAACTCAAATCCGACCACCCCTAATCTTGAGGTGGCTACTTATCCTTAAGGGAGTCATATAACCTCCCTTAGGTGGTGAGCAGCTAAAGCTAAAAAAGAAAAAGAAGAAAACTAATCAAGTTGAGATTAGGTTGCACAACCCCATCTCTATTAGATTAAGTTTGCCTATTTCTTGTTATTATTATTTTTAATTTCAATGACCCAAGGTGGCACTTAAAAGGGATTGTGTGAACCCTTCTTAGGGATAAATAACCACCTACAATCATCGGTAGGTTATGTAACCCATTTTTCAAAGTAAGTTGCAAACCTACTTCTCAATTTGGGCAAATGTGGCCACCTAATGGCCTTGTGATGGTCGAATTTGAGTTTTTTTTTTTTTTTACTTTTTTTTCGTTAACTTGTATTAATTTATTTCAAATTAAATATTAATATATATATATTACTAAATAATATATATGTATTATTCTTTAAATTTTTATATTTATTTTTTTACTTTTTTAATCATTTTTTGTATTTCTTATTATTTTTATGAATTTTAGTTATATAATATATATTATTAGTTTATTTAATTAAATTAATTATTTGAGCTAATTAGATTCTGCCACTTGTTCATACAAATGGCAAAATTAGCAAGCAAATTTTTTTGTAAATTTTGAAAACATTGAGAACTGAAATATACTAAATAAAAGGTTAAGGATTAAAATGTGTATACGAATAAGTATTAGAGATTTTTTTATACTTTTTCCTTTAAATTATTATTCATACTTTTTAAAGTCCATTTATATAATTTAAAATCTATTCACCATTGTTACATTCATAAATTCTCAAGCCATTGAAGTAGTTATAGGTTTATGTGGTTTGGGAAAATGATAGATATGCTTTATGATTATAGGCATAAACATGGAAGATGTTTTATTGGTTTTAGATTTGTTGTTTTAGTTGATGAGTAAGGGTGTTCTTGAAATAAAAATTAAATTCTAGCAAGAATTGTCATTCCTCCAGTTAACGGAAGTTGTTGACGGTAATTTTTTGTTCCAATATGTGAGTAATTGCAAAATAAAAAAGGACTACAAGAGCACTGAAGGGTGCTCCAATGTAGTCACTTTGATGTTTAATTACCCCTTTTTTTTAGAATGAAATTGTCAAATTATAAGTAGAGTGAGTGAGTGGAAAAAGAGAGAGAGAGAATCCCCTTACCTAGGGGTCTTGTCCCGTATTTATAGTAGATGAGGGTAAGTTATATCTGAATTGGGCTCTTGAAGTTAGGCATAAGCCTTCATCTAGTTAATTTTAGCCTTCAACCCATTTATTAAAAATGCTTACTAACATTCACCCCTTACCCTCTTTGGTGACAAGTTCGATAAAGAGAGTAAGCATCAGTGTAGGCTCTCAATTATTGCTAAATGATGTTGAGTTAAAGCTATAGATAGAGATTCTTGTCGACATTCTAAGGTTTGTCTATGATTTGAGGAGTTAGGATTTTAATTTGGCCAGATTTGCAAGGCAAATGGGATGCCCGAGTCGAACATGACCCGTGTTAAATAGATTAACGAAGCACTAAGTACCTAAAGAGGTTAACTTTATTGTAGGGGCTTTGAAAAAGTCTATGATAAAGGGCTTGAAGAAGCCAAGATGCTTAAGGAATCAAAGGCTTAAAGAGACAAAGTTTGGGAGAGGTTGAAGTACCTAAGGATATTGGTATGCCTAAAAAGGCGAGAGCTTAAAGAGGCTGGTCAACCCCGAATCCATTAATGACATAGGACATTAGGCTTATTTGCTTGTCGTCCGTATAAGTTGTAGGATTAGAGTATTTTACCTATTGCCACATAATAGCTATTCAATAGACTTAGAGCATTGTACTCATCGCCAATTGATGGCATAGAACTTTCAAGTAGCTCGTTGTCTATTCATTAGACTTAGAGCGATTATCTCTGCAATAGTTCATTGTCCATAATATTTCGACTTAGAGCATTATGTTGGTCGTTAGTTGATGACTTAAGGTTTTTCATATAACTTGTTCTTTCTTAGGACTTATATCAATTATGCACGTACTCTTAAAAGAGTTAAGGCTTTTTATATCTCGTCATCTGAGCTTATTACTGGACTTCAAAAATTTTAGATGTCCTGTTCGCGTCATTTGTCAGTTATAGAATTTAAGAATAGTGCTTTATGCGATCGTGATATGTAAGGTTTAGAGCTATTGAGAAGTAGCCTGTTAGTAAACTATACTTGTTTAGGCTTAAACCGAGGAGCATTTCTTTAGCCCCAGTTTGTTTTTGAGTTCTCGTACTCATCTCCAAAAGTAGGTAGAAATAAACTTGGTAAGAATGGGATGAATTGGATAAATTGTTACAAGTATCGAATAGTTGACACTTCTCATTATTAGGCTTGTTGAAGTTCAAATCATGGAGCACACATACATTAGTACGGTAACAATGAATCAAGTGTGAATATTAGCAACAAACCAACACACTAAGCAACATAAAATCATACCTTGAAAAATAAACAATTGAGCAAATCATAAACAGCAATAGAGAAGTTGTACTCATCTTTCTTCAACAAGAGTTAGCATGCAAGTGGATGTCTGAAACTTGTGATTTCGAGTACCTTTCCAAGTTTGGGGGCAGAACTCACTTTTAACACATGAAGTGGCTTGCTTTTCAGTCAAGGATGACAATTCACTCTGATGGTTGTTATTTGCTAGAGAAAGATACTTCAAATCACTCATTAGGCCAATGCTATTCGGGGTCTGCAATTTAACTCCCATAGGCATCAAGAAATATGAGTGATTTGCATGATGTACCCAGGCTTGAAAGGATTTGACCAGATATTTTGTTAATAATAAGTACATCTAAACTGTCGCAGCTGCTCAACGTGCTCTCGAGAAATGGTTCAGAAAGAATGTTATCCCCAACAAGAAATGCATAAACTGTCCGCTGGCCAACATGTTTTAGGGGAAACTGGTAGTTCTTCTAAACTGTCTAGGGTTAGCACGTATTTATTGTTGTTCTCGGGTAGCCCATTAATGTTCTTGGCCGTTGTTTGGCCCACTCGGAAATTCTTACTCGTCGGCCATGTTGTAATGGCATATTGTGTGGTTATCTTGATCAATGAGCTTGGGCTGATGTTCAAGTGAGTACCTCGGACAACTTGAGTATGAACCTGGGTTTGGATAAAAATCTCGGAGTTATTGCCTTGGAATTATTATTCTCCGTTATGATGAGCAACTTGGCATCTTGGAGTTCACATTGGCACGGTGAAGTGTAACTGTCACCCACCTTAGCTTGTTCTATTGAATTTCCTTTTGGTTCTTCTCAGCCACTGTTTTGAAGCTGCTTTGCACATAGATGCACAGCTACTCACGCTCCGATCTTGTGACTCACGATTGCCTGTTGTTGCTTGAATCAGCACCCATTTTGTTCGAGTATGCTCCTTGTTTTGAGTTTTCAAGATAGCTTGGGTCCTCAAGTGGATAGCTTAGTTCAGATTAGTTAGCGAAGGGCTCCAAGGAAAAAAGTAGGTGGCTAGGATCGACAAGTACCTTGCTGCTTCATGGGCATGCTCAACAAAGTTGGCTAATCTGCCCAGATTACAAGTTCGGTTCAGATACTTTAATGGGTAGTTGCTCGGCGTATTCAAGACAAGGTCGATGAACTTCTCCTGTATCCTCCGCTTGCTACAAAAATTGCTCGACAATTGCTGTAAAAGTGCAGTTCGACTCGGCTAAACTATTTGCGGACTTGTTCGATCTGTCATCTCGTAAGGTCAGCCTGCTACGTTTACTTCAACCTCCACTTTTCCATGTTGCTACTCTTCGTGCTTGAGCTTGGCTGCTCATGTTTGCTGCTCAGGTCAGCTTTGTAGAAAGCTCGAAGGAGTTACTTGTAAGACAGCTCGGCTTCAGTACGTGGAGAAGCTTGGACGAGCTGCTCAGTAGTGGCGTGAGGCTTTGATCTCATCAAAGTTCGATTTTGTTGGAGAAACAGCTCGGGCTCGCATTGCTCGGCCGAAAGGAAACCAAATAGCATCAAGCTGTACCCCTACGTTGAGCACTCGTACCGAGCTACCCTTCCCTCCTAGACTACCATTTGGAGCTTGCAGTACTTTGGTGAAGCTCATATACCGTTTGGAGTAGCTTGTTACTTTTTCTTGTTTCCTTAAATAAGGTCAATATGGACACTTGTAAATTCAACCCAAACACCACCTCGGTGCAAGCACTTAACAGCTCGGCAACTATTTATGACAGTTCGACACCTTACCAGCCGCACATTCACAACCTGTTGACAGAGGAAGCTTTGGCATTATTACACACTGTTCATCAAGTTGCAATTCAGGAGCTGACGTTCAGGGCTCGGCTAAGTGTAGGAGCTCTAGAGTTAGCAGCGCGGGTTGTTTTCGACAAGGTCGGTTATTATACAATGCTATGCAATGAAGGAGCTTGGCTGGGAAAGCTCCAATCATAGAGCTCGGCAAAGTATAGGGAAACAGCTTGGTTAATGACGGAATTAAGCTCGAATGCTTAAGTACAAACTTAGGTTAGTTACTCGGATTCGTAGCTCATAAGCTATCAAAAATCGAGGTGATCGTACTTGGTTGTTCATCGCGGTTGGATTGTGTGTAATTCAGGTCGAAAGGAACTTGCAAGAGGTCGGTTCTATTGGCTAGCCTAGAGTGTGCATGTAGATGGACAACTCGTCCATCGGCTTGATGCCTTTAGTAACGCTCGGACTTCGCTTCGCTAAAGCTCAATTGCTCAGCTTGTAAACTCGAGCATTCTCATTAAACTGCTCAAAAATTGGTGCATAAATCTCCTCGTAAGATAGAAAAGTTTTTTTTTTTTTTTTTTGTTGTAGTCGATGCTTTATTTTCAAAAGGATTTTCTTCTTAGCCTCGCAATTGTGTAACCAAGAAGAAGAAAACAGCAGTAGGAACAGTAAAAGATAAGCGAGTTAGTCCTCCAGTTAGGATATGATTACTCACTGTACATATAATCTTAAAAATCTCCCCTGGATCATCATTATGAAGCATTTGAATAAGGCATGCAACAGAATTTTGCTCCTTCTTGAAGTCATCTTCATCAATCTCGTCGTGAGGAGTTCCATTAAAATCCTTAGTAACCTCTTTTATCAAATCAAACAATGCTTCAACCTTATCAGCGGTAGAAATATATGTATTGTTCTTCATAACACTTTGGATTATAGAAGTTGCCGTGACTTTATTAGTTTTACTGTCAAGTTAGCACTTGGAATTGCAACGATCGGTTTAGTTGCTCTACTATCTTCAATCGTTCATCCTCTCTTTCATGATTACCATTAACCAATGCCTTGGACGATGTGTGGAAAGTGGCGATTGCATTTTGGATAGGGAAAACTACCGTGCCCATTTCCCCCTTGCCCCACGCCTCTTCCAAAAATGAGCGCAGTATTGCCGGTTACATTTTCGAAAAAGGAAGATTACCATACCGATTCCCTTTGTCTTTCTCTCAGGCGTTTTCCAAATATCATGTAGGATACAACCACATGTGGAAATATGTAGTTCCACTTATACAATATACTGATTTAGTCCTGATCTAAAGTAAGAACAAGAAAGACCCAAGAAACTGTAGTCCCTAAGCAAGCCATGAACAAATTTGACTAGACTTAGAGAAGAAATCGAAACCAAAAAAATTATTAGGAGATTTAGAAAAATTGACAACTTGAAAGTACTAACAAATTCCACAATTTTAGAAATCCATTCAAAAGTTATTGATTCCCACTAACGGTGCTAAATATTGAATGGCATTTTTTGTTCCGTTACGCGTGTATCTACAAAACAGAAAACGATTACGGAGGCGATGGATAGTGTTTCGATGCGACCATTTCAATATCTAAGTTAACCTTTTTACTAAAAATGAAATTGTCAAATTATAAAGAAAGAGAGAGAATACTTTTATCTAACGGTCTTATTCCATATTTATAATGGATGAGAAAATGTTATACTTGGACTGAGATTTTGGAATTGAATTTAAGCCTCCATCTTATTAGTTTTGGCCTTCAATCCATTTATTAAAAATGCCTATCAATAGAAGCAATTAAAATTCTTTGTCTATTCCTGCTTACATGGAGTAGCTATTATTGATGGAATTATCTTTTTCCAAAGCAAACAAAGTAACTATCAGGCTAAGCATAATGAAATTTGTATTCCGCTGAACCAAGCACGACTTAGTATTTCTTGATTATTTCTTCCACCTCTTTCTCGTATGATTTCTAAATTTATAGTTTTTGCCTTCGTTGCCTTATTTCTTCCCAGTTATTAGCCCCACCTTTACTGATTACTTCATCACTGCAACCTGCTAATTGCCATAGTCTAATCCTTGTAAATTTATAACTTTCCATGATGTTTAATTTCTACTCATAAGCATGCTTTTTGACAAGATGGTTGCTCCAATTATTGTTTTGCTAATATGATAGTAGCTATCTAGATTTTAGTGGAGAAAAATATGAAAGAGGTAAATCTCACTTTTGTCTATAACATGTCATTTTCTAAACTCATAGAAGGTAAACATTCTCCATGTGATTTGAATCAACAAGATGCTTAGATACTTTTGAGTAAAATAATTATACAAGAAAGTACTAGTGACATGGAAACATTGGTATGTTGTCCAAAATTTACATTAAAATTTTCTTAACATCAAAGTGTAACAAAAAAATTGATAAGCTCAATAAAGTATCCAATAAGTTTTTCTAATTTTAGAACTTAACTGAATAAATACAAATAACCAAATTTTCTTTCTAAAGTAATCTAAAGTAGGTTTTGTTTCTAAAATATGGAAACTCGCATCTCTAGGGTAGAATATGTGTAAAACCTTATATTGTACTTTTTACCCGCTTACCTCTAGTTTAGATAACTTTAATAAATTATAACTCTTTTAAATAATATAATATCTTCTATATAGATTTTCTATGTTCCTACTAATAGAATTCTCAAGTTTATTATGTGACATTTGAAATTTCCATTGCATTAACTCTCATAGCCATATCAAGATTAAATAATGGATTAAGCAATCTTATTGTTGATGCTACGGAAGTCTCACTTAGATATATATAATTTCGGAAGAATTTATTTAATAGAGCATCATTTTAATGTTAGCGACGTAACTTTTAGAATAATTACAATATTTGTATAAGTACAAAATATTACAAGTTTTTACGTTCATAATGCTTTGCCCTTAATGATTATATATATATATATATTCTGTACAAGACATCATTCCATGAAAAACAACATGTAATCACATAAAATTTTAATCTATGTTAATTGTGTATAATTAAATACTAGTACTTATCGGATATTTTTATAAATATGTTTTGTTCACATGTTCATTATAATAATTCGTTAAATCAATATTTTATTTTTTACATTTTACACAACTTTTTCTCTTTATAAAATATATCATCAATTTCAAACGCACTATGTTGAAGAGGACGGACTCCCTTGTAACTCGTCAGTTGACCTTGTAGGCCACGTAATATTGCCAGCAGAATTGGCTCTTCCTTTGTCGCTTTCCACCCCTCCCCTCTCTCTCTCTCCCTCTTCCTTGTTTGGATGGGCGAAAATGGAAAGGAGCGGAAATAATACGGTTGAACTATTTTAATGATAATCGATTGGGTAAAAATGGATGAATTTTAAAAACTTTTCTGGCATGTTTTGTTCAAGGAAGGAAATAAAACAAAAATACAATTAAAATTTTTTAAGAATAAAATATAAAAATAAAATAATAGTTATTCCTTATAATTATTTTAAGGTGTTGATTCCATAGACAATCAAGAGGAGAAAGGTAGAAGGGAAGGGGTTGTTGTTGAATTGATTCCTAATAAATTTGAAGCTTTTTCAATTTAAAAATCGTCTTGATTACATAACTCAATGACTAAGAATTTTCAAGAGAGTGCTTTGTATTTTTGATAAGAAATTAAACAACCATAATGGCAAAATAAACGTCTGAGAGTTAGAAGGACCTTAAACACAAAAAATTATAATAGTTCGATCTTGTGCTTACATGCAATTTTCCAACTCCACTACTAAAATCCGATTTTCCACATTAAATATTCCATTATTCAAGAATAGGAGAGTACAATTTGTTATTATAAGCTTTGGTCACATTATTTTGTCATTAAGCTATCAACAAGCTATATAAATTTATAGTAAAATAATCTACTATTACAAGCACTAAGTACAACAAAATAAAGCTTTTAAGTCTTTGGTAGTATAAGCATAAGATACAATAAACTTGAAATAATTTAGAAGAAGGATAGTTTGATAATAATTCAAAAATCTCTAGAATGAATCTTGCAGCTGTGTAATTTGTATGTATCTTTCTTTGAAACTTTCTTGGTATTTTTGAACTTTCACTACAACGGCTAGTTGATGATTGATTCAAATCTTCTAATCCTTATCTATGTTATTAATTATGGAAATTTGATAGTTATTTCTCCTCTAAATTTGGCCACTTCAATACATATTTCTCTTTATATTTTAGATAGCTTTAATCGTTAAACCTTGATAAATAAAAAGTATAAGGAAAAGTTATAAGTGATTCTACATGATCCGACCTACTTCTAATAAATCTTCTAAATCTTGCTTTCGATTAGATTCTTCAACAATCATAATAGAACTAGACAATATATTACCTAAATACAAGTGTCAAGTGAAGCTGAGCCTTAACTTACAAGAAAACAAACAAGATATTTATGAAAAGTTAGGTTTTAGTTTAATCTATTGTTCTTCTATCATAGTTTCTAACTTTGCTTTTAAGTTGTGTTGCTTCTTTATTTTATGCTTCCAAATAATCTTATAAATTAGCTTCTAAGTATTATTGCCTTGTACATTTTAAAGATTCTCTTTCACCCAAGCTTCTAGTCAACCTTTTAATCTGTTTAAAGGATTCTTTTCTAACTTTGTTTAATTTTTTTCTAAATATGCTTCTCATATATCCAATTATGATTAGTTTTAAGTCTCCTTTTAACTGTTGTCAATTGATCGTGATAGCTTCTAACTTTCCTTATGACTTTTATCCTAGAACATTTATCTCAAAAATTTGGTTAAATAACTTTATTATTTGTTATCATCAAAATATGCATTTTGAGAAAATTTAATATAAAGTATCACAAATACATATGAAAATATGATATAGAAAAATAACAAATGATTATTCTCTAGGTTTTATAAAAGAATTAAAATTTCTCATTTTTCAATATTAACAATATCTTAGAATAATTATTTTACCAAGCAAATGTAATAATAAGCTTGTAGGTGAGGAATAGTAATTATATTCTAACTTCATAAAGTTAACTAAATGTGTAATTCTTCCTCCAATTTTAAAGAGAAACCAAAGAAAATAAGTAGAAATTAAAGAAAATACTGAAGTACTCCTAGAAAGAAAGAAAATAATGCTCGTTATTTATTATTGTATAATATAATATGATTGGGAGAGATTGTTGTCTCATATGCATGATATAAAATAACATATTAATTAAATAAATTTAAAAACGAAAAATAACCATAGGTGTAAAGAAGTTAATATAGAGATGTGTATCACATTTTTAAAATAATAATTTACTAGTTTTTCCAAATATAATTTATTGATTTAATAACTTTCACTTTTAACAATCCTAATATTTTAAAGAGTAATCTAAATTAGTCGTTACTTTTTGGTAAAAAAATAATAATCATTATTTTATTTCTCATTCTTATTCCTTAAGGAAAAAAACATTTAATGATACTAATAAGTTATATAAATTATTGAATGGCGTACAAGTATTATTAAAATTTTAATACATATTAATGAAAGAAACATACGTTTTTTTGAAGAAAGTGAAAATATAATTTGTATTTTTTTAAAATGTACATTATTTCATTAACATGTACTAAAATTTTATTGATATTTATATGTTATTCATCTATTTAAGTGAAAATATTAATATTAAAGCCTTTCACATCTTTAAGGGAGGAAAATACATTTTCAAACGAAGTAAAAATTATAGATATCATAGTTTATACCTCGATTTTATTATTATTTTTAATTATACACTTAATTAAAGATTTAATAATCAACATCTACAACTCAGTTAACTTAAATTTACACAATTAGTCTAGTTAATATAATTAACAAATGGAGTGGTTGTCAATAGTCTTAATAGGGTACAAAACCTTTACAAGTGCTACCAACCATCATTTGTTGTCCTGACCAACTTAAAAAAAGTGAGTTGCAAAACAAACAAGCACCTAGATAGTAGTTTATGACTCTATGAGGTTTAAGTGACATCTTTAGATTGTGGATAACTATTTTATTGGTTGATCGTACTAATTGAATAAACAGTATAACTTAAATTAATTAAGATATAGATTATGGTAACTAATTTTTCAATTGAACGTATAATTAAGTGAGTTAAAATTTTAAATATATAATTATAAAATATAATAAAATTAAGATACAAACAGTGATATTCTCAATATATATATATATATTTCTATTCATTTTCCTTTTCTTTCTTCTCTGTTTCTAATCATCTCTTTGTTGTTTTCTCGTCCCAACATAGTATTAAATTTCTGAAAAAAAAATCTGAAGACTCTGGTACCCTCTGTTTCACTGGCCAAAAAAAAGTACTAACTCTTTCTCACTCTTTTGATGCTTCTTCCATGGCTTCCACCACCAAAACTCTTTCTCTTTCTCCAACCCCACGTATGTCACCAAATTTCCTTAACCATGCAATCCTACCCAAGGCAATTTCACTAAAATTCTCTCTTCACAAAGGTGGGTTTCCCAGTTCTACACTTAATTCTTCAAGAAGAGTGAGAATCTTAAATTGTTCTCATCCAGCTCCAACACTATCAGGTAACTCTCTCTCTCTCTCTATATGTAACGTTTTCAAGCTTCCTCTTGATGCCTTTTTTTTTTCGCCAATTATATTACAACTTGTTAGAGAGATTCGCATCCTGGTCTATCTAGACCAGTCCTGATATCAAACGATCGCAGTTTTATTGTTGTCTGTCGATAAAAATTTGTAAATGTCGTTGAAAAATTTACTACTGCTGCTATTATTATTATTATTATTTAGAATTTCAAGGTTTGTTGTGATACAACGTAAATAATGTTATCGTTGTATTTCAAAGTGATAGTATTATTAACTGGTACTACTCAATTTGGAGGTTGGTGAGGGATCATGTTCGGATTTCAATTTCGTATTGAATTCATGCCAGTCAATCATATATTTGTGATGATTAATTCGTTTAACATTCCTATCAATATTGTTGCATTCATTGCATATTCGAACTAGTCTAGTCGTTAAAAGTTATATATCGTTATGTCGTATTCTATTTTGTTTGGCAAGGGTGTATTTACAATTTACACAAACTATTTTTCGCAAGGTAATGCTGCGTATTTGAGTAATGACCTCAGTGATAATTCGAAATGCTTCTTCTGCTTATTGGATTTATAATTGCGGGATTTCTTTGTGCAGATTTTGATAGCCATGTGCATGATGTTCCAGTTCTTACTTGCTCAGAGGTGAACTTTCTGTCTCATTGATATTGCAAAACCCCTTTACTTTTTTTTTTTTTCTGTGCTAACAAGTATCCCTATCAGATAGCGTTACCGTTTGTGATTATCGTGCAATAGATCTATTCAATATGGATGCTAAGCTGTATTAACTAGTTAAAAAGGAACGAAAGATCAAACTCAGCTTCAAACAGTATTGAATTTTGAGTTTTTGAGCGTCTCAAGTTGGTGATTGGAGTCATGTAATAATAATGTGACCTGCCTTGGAAATAGGTTGTAGAGAGACTAAGAGAAAAGTGCAAAAGCTGGAAGGGTAAACAGCAATTTCTGGCAATGTACTCTAGTGTTGTTGGCGGGATAACAACGGATCCAGCTGCAATGATGATCCCTATGGATGATCATATGGTTCACCGAGGACATGGTGTCTTCGACACAGCAGCAATAATTGATGGGTTAGTACATTCTCTTGTATTAGTCAGAAAATCGTTCCTGCAAAATGAAATCTAAGAGTTGCATCTTTCATTAGCACTATATATGCTGCTGTCTTGTACATCTGGTGTTAAGAAAATTACACAAGCCATCCTTAAAACCTTTTGTAATTTCACAGAAACCCTGATCTTTTTAAACGAACACTTATACCTATCTGACATACATGGAGGCATCTTTCAGAAACTAAGGTAGTGTGCATGTAGTTAGAAGACCTACTAAGTGTCTACGTATGTATTAGGAGTTGCAATATCATATGAGGGGATTCATGTGTACGATTAAAAATGTTAGGAATTAAAACCAAAAAAAAAAAAAGAAATTGGGGTTGCTCCATGTAATTTTGAAATTAATAGAGGTGTTCGATGTAATTTGCCCAAAGATATTAAGAAACCATCTTAATTCTTCCAAGGGAAACCACTTAGTCAAATAGGCCCATTCGATGATGCCACTCTTTGCTGTGTGTGACGAAATATGTAGCAGCTCTGATCAAGCAGTGGTGCACTTGATTTTTCTGTTGCAAAGTATTCTGTAGCTGTTCAATATATCTTGTATCAAGAAGACATGGTCCTCGAATGCTGATTTTCCAAGTGATGATGTTGTTGGCGTTATTCTCATTGTTCTGCCAGCAATTTCCTTCAGTCATAATTTGGTCAAGCTCTTTTTTTACTATTACCTTTTCTCCTTTTCTCTTTCTTTTTCTTTTTTTAAATTGTAGCTATCTGTATGAGTTGGACCAACACCTTGATCGTATTATGAGATCAGCATCCATGGCCAAAATCCATCTCCCTTTTGATCGAAAAAGAATAAAGCAAATACTTATTCAAACCGTTAGTGTTTCCAAGTGTCGAAAAGGTTTGTTAAGATACTGGCTCTCCGCAGGCCCCGGTGATTTTCAACTATCTCCTTCTGGTTGTGCTGAATCTGCTCTATATGCAATTGTAATTGAAAATAAATCTCCATTTGATTCAAGGGGCATCAAAGTAGTAACATCATCTGTCCCGATTAAACCGCCTCGGTTTGCCTGCATGAAAAGTACTAATTACCTCCCAAACGTGCTCTCAAAGATGGAAGCCGAAGAAAATGATGCTGACGCAGGCATATGGCTAGATGATGAGGGGTTTATTGCCGAAGGACCAAATATGAATGTTGCATTTGTTACAAAGGAAAAGGAACTCCTGATGCCACATTTCGACAAAATCCTGAGTGGCTGCACAGCAAAGAGAGTTTTGACTCTTGCGGAAGCACTTGTGCGGGATGGGAAACTTCGGGGAATCAGGATGGGAAATGTGACGGTAGAGGAAGGAAAAGCAGCAGATGAGATGATAATAATTGGCAGTGGTGTTCTTGTCCGCTCTGTAGTCCAGTGGGATCAACAAGTCATTGGTGACGGTAAGTTTGACGACATACAGCATAACAATCAATAACAATTATGGTACATCGACTCTTGATGATATGTTAATTTTTTTTAGCTAACTTATTGAATATTACTCCTTATAGGTGAATGAGGTCCGATAAGTCAGGCTCTCTTGAATTCTATTCTCGAGGACATTGACTCTTAATGACATATTAATTTATTTGCTAACTTTTTGAATATATTACTTCTTATAGGTAAAGAAGGCCCCATAAGTCAGGCTCTCTTGGATGCTATTCTTGAGGACATGAAATCTGGCCCCTCCACAGTTCGCATTCCCATTCCTTATTAATACAGGGATCCATCCCTTTTTAGCTGATTGACCACAAAGATTGATCAAGGCTTGAGTGAATTTGGCTCCCAATCCAGTTGCTTTGAAAGATCTTCAGTAAGTCAAGTTTTCATGTGAATAAATAAATGGTCCATCTACTTGTAAGCTGTAGTTGATTATCCCAGGAGCGGGGCAGGAATTCCTCAGTGATGTGGATCTTTTCTGTTTGTTTGCTATTGAAATGGTAAGCTTAATGTTAACATTCAGTGTCTTCTAGATCAATCATGAAAGGAAAAAGTAATAGGGAAGAGATCGTAGTCTTGTTTAAAGAACTTGTCTTCGATTTCTTGCAGTCAATTATCTTTCCTGGGCATTCTTCTGCCCCCAGAACATTATCCAGCACAATTTCCCTCCCTGTTAGACATCACATTTCCTTTCTTTTGTTTTCTATCCTTAAGGACAACAAAAGTTGCTCGATTTCTGTCTTACTTGAATGAAATTAAAAGTGCAAGTTTTGCATTTCCTCTTGGATGCTTATGTTATTTACACAATTTGTTGCTGCTCCATTTAACATTTCATTTTACCATTCATCATGTAGACAAGGATTTCATTGAAATAAGCAAAATTTTTGCAAACTGGAGATGTATAGGATCATCCGGCATATGCACGAGTGTCAAATGCTCTTTGAAGCCTCAGATACAGGAAAACAGAGAAAGCAATGGTACCTAATTCGTTTTATTTACAAGCACCACTCGATGTTAAACATACTTTGTTATTCGAAAGAAAGAATTCTATACATCCTCTAACAAAGAAATTTCATTACAGTTAGAAGAATCCTCAAGTTTGGAACTCAGTTCATTCAGAACTTCATAAATATATCTACAACCACCAAGTGACTGGTCATCAACAACAAATTTATGAACAATCCCATTAATCTCAACGAAACTCCAACCTGAAATTTTGTTCACCTTCCTCAATTTCATCATCTTCCTCAGCTCGATAACGTCTTCCCAGCTGCCTGTTGCAGCATACAAGTGGGAAAGTAGGACATAGCGTCCACTATGTTCAGGCTCGATCTCAAGCAATAACCTCCCTATTCTCTTCCCCAAATCGACATAGCCATGCATCAAACAACCATTCAATAAGGAACCCCAGATGACACCATCCGGTTGCATTGGCATACTTTCGATCAGTGCAACTGCCTTTTTGATTTGCCCACATCGAGCAAACATATCAACCAAGCAACCATAATGCTCTATTTGCGGAGCAATGCCGTAAACTTCATTCATGCACCCAAATATATGCCATGCTGTTTGGTTCAGACCTCCTTGATTACATGCCATAAGAGCTCCGATGAATGTCACAGCATTAGGTTTTGGGCCCCTCTTCTCCATTTCAAAATAAAGACGCAACGCAGCATCATTCCTCCCATTAATAGCCAGTCCTAGGATCATGCAACTCCAAGCTGTTACATCTTTAGCACCCATTTTACCAAAAATCTCTTCTGCTGCATCAACTAGACCGCATTTCGCATAAAAGTTAATCAAGGCCGTGCTCAACTGAATATCGAAATCGATTCCATTCTCATCCACATATTGTCGAATCCAATTCCCTTCTTCAACTGCCCCAACCGCTGCACAAGCATTCAGAACACTAACCAAAAGATGACCATTGAACACCACGCCTTCATGGAATTTAAACTCCCGAAAAAACTCCAATGCCTCATTATAAAGACCATTGTCAACATACCCAGAAACTATAGCACTATAAGAGGCATCATTCTTCTCCGGAAACGAATCAAAAACCCTTTTTCCCTCCTCCAATTGCCCATTACAACAGTACCCACTAATCAAAGCAGTCCAACAGACTATATTCCTCGTAGGATTTTCATCAAACACCTTCCGTGCCATGCTCATCTCACCATTCTTCATATACATACTCACCAAAGCACTAGTGACATAATCATCACAATCATGCCCGAACTTCAAAACTTGACAAAGAACTTGATCAAGGCTCGATACCGAACAACAGCACATAACAACATGGTTATAAGTACGTGCTTCGGGTTGGATACACATTTCGCGCATTTCCTTAAAAATTCTCATACCCAATTCATGCTTTGAGTTTTTAGCAAGACCCATTATCATAACATTGAAATCGTACAAATGGGGTCTTGGGATTCGGTTGAAAAAGGACTCGGCATAGCTCATATTGCGGAATTTTGATGCTGTGTATAAAGATAAGATTTTGCTCGTTATGAGTGGGTTAAGAGATAACAATAAGCCTTTGGTGATTGTGTGTGCATGGATTAGTTTAAGTTGGTCAAGAGATGTGCATTTTTGGAGCAGGGTTAAGTAATGAGCAGCTTTGACTTTATTGAGCTTGTTCGTTTTCATTCGGGGACTGATTTGAAAAGTCTGTCTGCGCGGAAGACCTTTTATAGCTTTCCATCTGAAAAAGATTTAACGGTATTAGCGTTACGGTGGTGTGCTGTGTCTCTCATATTAGACCCGTAACTCGTAAGAGCATGAAAAACCACCGACTTATGTTTTATGAATCCTTGCTCACCATTTACAACATATCATACAAAAACTTATTTAGTTATACTTAAACAATAATACAATGGATATGCTATAGAAGGAAAAGAAAATAAAGGTTTCAATAAGAATAACATGCCATTTTGATTTTATTAATCAAAGACAACAGTAGGTAAGTATCGAAGTTTTAAGAAAGAAATATTTAAACTTGATTTATCATGTTGGAAGAATAATATTAATATTATTATTAGAATATAACAGTCTTAGTGAGCACATTTAGGTTATATTGTAACATTTTCATGCTAGGCCACTTCTCCTCTCATGCTTATCTTGTGTTAAATGCTAGGCCATTTCTCCTCTCATTAGCAACTTTGCTTATACCTATGGAATTAATGGAATTCTTTTGTCCATAAAAGTGAAATTTTATGTGATTAAATAAGAGCACATTAACAATGCTCTTAACTAATGATTTTTAGATTAAAAAAGGAAATTTGTAGAGAATAATTATGAATTGTCTCATTAAGTTTATTATAAGAATAGGGTTGTGATTCCTTAAGAATTTGATTCCACCATTTGGTAACAAAATTAAGTTTAAAATCCAAATTTACAAGGAATTATATTCCCTAAAATCTAATTCTTTTTCTTATGCTAATATTAGGATTTCTTTTTTTTTTTTTTTGGCTAGATTAGGTTTTCAATTCTTAAAACATGTCCGTTTCTTCTAATAAAATAATCTTATTATTACAATATAAAGGAAAGTGTTAGACCAAACTAAATTGAACCAAATTGTAATACAGTTTTCGTTTTCATAAGTTCAATTTTAAGGCCCAAAGGAGTATTGAGCCAACCCAAATTGCATCTAAACTTAAAAAAACTCATTATGTTTTGAAATCAAATCATAATAAAATGTTAATTATACCTCCATTATCAATATGACTTGGAAATTGTTATGTTCGCAGTCCAGAACTTATTCTTTATTTCCTTTTTTTTTTTGTTAACTAAGATAATAACTTGTGGAAAAAAAAAAAAGAGAATTGAATTTAATACATCCTATTAAATATTTAAGAACTATTATGTTTATCTTTTAGATGTTATTCTTGTGCGTTTTGAAATTATAATATGATAATTTCTTAATAAATAGTAGTCAGATCTTTGCTCATCCTCTGCACTCGTGTGCAATTAATTATTTTATTACCATATATTTATGAATCGATAATCATATAATGAGTCATTATTTTTATTTTAAAATAATAGATGAAATATTCAATTTATTGTTTTGATTCGAAAAGTTGTATGTAATCCTTACAAATAAGTGAGACAGGGTAAAAAGAAAAAAAAAAAGAAAAGGAAAAAGAAAAAGGAAAGAAAAAGCAAAAAGGAAGCGTTTGGTCCCCCTTCAATTTATTCTAAGTAATATTCTGTCAACAAATGTCAGCATCACATGATTAGTGGTATTAATATATTAAGTGAATTAATTAATAAGATTTTGACTGCACCAGTTTTTATGAAATATAAAAAGTAATTTTTTAAGAAGTAAAAACTACGCATTACCGATATCATATATAAAAATATTATTAATATTTATTTATTATTTATTTATACATGTGATATGTAACTATAATAAATCTATTTAACAAGCACTTTATTTTTCCCAAGCATAGTAGTTATAAAGCTGATGTCTACCTTCGAGAAAAACAGCATTATTTAATTTGATATATATACAATACAAGCTGGACGGAGTCTTAAGTACCTCCTTGCAAAAGTGATGCCCAGTTGCTTTCTTCTCATGATACCTTGTGCACAAAATAATATTCCTCATCCCTACATTTCATCGATAAAAGGTAATATTAATTGGTGTCTCGGTACTTATTTAGAAGACAAAAAGAAAATTTTTTTATATGTTTTAGATATAGTCGATAACTTTGAATAGTTAATCTAGATGTATAAAAGGATTAAAAGTTAAATAGATAAAATCAGATTCAACTGTGATTAATCGAGATTAAATTAAATTAATTTTATAGTTGGATCAAATCGAACTAGATTAAAATATAAGAATCAATTCTGATTTGATAATACTAGATATAATTAGTTAATTACTCGTTGCAAGAAAAAGCTACTTCATAAAATGTTAAAAAGTTATTTTCTTTTTTATCTCAGTAAGTGTTTGGGATCCTCATTAAATTTTATTTATTTTTTATGCAATGTGTAAACAAAGCATACTTAGTGGTTTAGATTGATACAACCTTTTCCTAATGGCATATGGAAATGGACATCCAGATTCAACCAAAAGTGTTGGACTTAGACCAAAAAAAAAAAAAAAAAAAAATCTCGAAATTGTGCTTTTGTCTATATCGTGAATTGCCAAGTTATTGTCAATACAATTATAAGCATATGCTCACTACGTAGTGGTGCAGTTGGAATATATGGAAGAAGTTTCGAGGTGTTCCGCTTAGTGATTGAATTTTTTTGGACGATTGGATCAAGAGTTGAATCTAGATTAAATTATTATTATTATTATTATTTCGATACATCGTTAATGCCAGATAAAAAATCAAGGTGGAGAAGGAGGATAATAATTCACTGTATAAAAATTAGAGGGCAATACAAGAGAATTACATTTAATCTTCAAACATTTGATAATCACATGAGATTTTTCAAAATGAGATTATAGAAAGCAAAACCCCAAAACTTCTATTTATTACCTCCTTTTCCCCATTTGAAGACCTTTTACGTTTATTGCTTCTTCTTCTTCTTTTTTTTTTTTTTCTTGAACCTCTTATTTGAATTTTGAATTGCTATTTTATCTTCAATGTGAGATGGGGTTTTTATATTAGGAACACCACATAGAGAAGATCATTATGAATCTTAAACGTTTCACGATTGAGTTTTATTGAATCCATGTTGTTTATCAATCTCTAATTATGGCAAACAACCTATATATTGATTTGTGAGTCATATTAAATCAATTAAGCATAGTTTAATTCTCAAGACAAGTCATGTCGATGAGGATTATTACATCCGCCTTATTAATAGAAAGGCTAAAAGAATTATTTCTTACAACTAAGATTGAATTGTGATTTAATGTATTATAAACACATAATTATGAACAATCATAAGATTTTAGACTTTTGAGTTTCATAATTAACTAGCTCGTGAGTCTAACTAAAAAGCTCAAGTTTGACTAAAATTAGCTATTTGAGTAGCTTGAACTCAATCTCAATTTAACCGTTTTCAAGTTGAATTATAATAAAGATCGAGCCAAATTCGAGTAGCTTATAAGTAATTTGATTTATTTACACCCTTATAAGATCATACATTTAGCCGTCACTAAGATTGTTCTACACATACACTTTGTGATATTATATTGTTAAGGAGTCATCACATATTGTCTTACCATGTCATTCTTATAGCAAATTTCATCAAATTTGATCCAAAAAACTCCAAACATCTTTAATGCACAACTTCTTAACAAATTTCTAAGTTGCTTGTTGATTAGAGACGTATCTAGAATCATACAACTGAAGGTGTCAGGTTTACCTTAATTAAGTTAATATTGAAATAATTAATAGGAAAATATATGTTTATTGTCGTAATTATATTACATCTTATATATGTAAATAAATCTTGTTAATAATTTGACATATAATAATTCCTAAAACTTAATCAAGTAGATAAATTCTTCTAAAAAATGATTAAGAGTGATTGGTACATTGCGTAAGAAGTTAAAGAATAACATTTTTCCTTTTTAATTATGCATATATTTTAAATAAAATTTAACAATGAATTTTATTTTATAAAAAAATACATTAAAATGTAAAATTTGTTTAAGGTCTATTTTTAACAAAAATAAATCAATAAAAAATATTTGAATAGAAAATTATAAGTAAAGTAAAAAAAGCAAATTGGCATAGATATAAGTATTGTAATATTTCATATGATTATTTTGTCTTGTTTCATAGCACAACTAAAAAAAGATTTATTATTTTGAATATAAGTTCTTAAATAATCATTTGTTTGAAAAATCTACATTCATTTCCATAGTGTTAATTAATTGTAAAAAAAATTACTAAACCAAATCGTATAATTGATATTATTTATTAGTAGTTTATTTGATAAGAACGGAATATTTGTAATATGGACAATATAATTTTATTTAAGATGTATTATTAATAAAGAATATCAACGAAGGAGAATTTATTTAGTAAAATATGATTCGTAATTAATGGATTTAACGGTAATGTTTATTTCCAAGAAAAAAAAATTAATAAATATAAAAAGACAATATAAAAAATATATATATGTTTATTTATCGTGTTATGTTTTACTCTTTAAAATATATGTTTAACATATATTTTTTATTTTTAAAATGTTTTAAAAATTAATCTTTTCTCAAGGTTTTTTATTTTTTTTTTGGGTAGGGGTTGGGTGTTGCGATTATGCTCTTGACCATAGTTTTTAAGTGTTTGATTTTCTCAAACACATCACTTTTCTCTATTATAAGATAAACCTAAAACAACAAACTTGAGAAGATAATGGTGCAATAGCACATATGCATTTCTTCACAATCCAAAGTACCAGGAGATGCAATTGTTCAAAGTTATTAAAAAAAAGTACCTTGAGGTACTAATTTAAAACTAAAAAAAAATTGTATCATATATTTGATTGTACAAAAATCTATTTCACATTACAATATAAGTATATCTTTAAAAAAAAATAATTTTGTACTAAGTTCCAAACTTAGTTATAATCTATAATATGAATAATTATTTTTTTACTTTTTTATAAATTTTCTCAATAATGAAAATTTGCATTTAGTATTTGACTCATTAAATGGGATATAAGAGGGTTGTACAATCATATTTTTCTAATATAGTGCCAACTGGTTGTTTTTGTAGTGTTCGGTTTTACTAATCAAAAGTTATATCAGATTTTGCATATATCTTATGTATAAATGTTGATAACCAATTATACTTTCCATATTTAGTTATACCTACAATAACTGATTCAAAGACTACGTCTTTAATCACCTCACAAGATTCATAAAGTAGTTTTAAACTATTCTTTTTTTTTTCATTAACTATATTACAACTTAAGAGAGTGAATTTGAATTTGATATATCCTTTTGAAAGATTAATACATATATTATTAGACTATAATTTGGATTAGGGAACATATAACTGTTGAACATCGGATTAATTATTTGATTTTGATGAAAACAAAACAAAACAAAACAAAAAGTGTATAATTAAACTTGTTGATTTTGATGAGAACAAAATAAAATGTATATAACTAAACATATTATTTTTGAAGAGAACAAAACAAGAGGATGATTAAACTAAGTATTATTTGATTATATTGAGGTAATTGAATAAGATCAATTAATTTGTTTAATAATTAAATATATCAATTATCTCTATAAGAAATTTAATCTTTTAAGTGGTGATCAAATGATTTTAAAGTTATATTGCAAAGAGTATTTGTTTATTTTGTGTGAAAAGAATTTTTAGTTAATATTTGGTCTACCCAGTTAACGGCTTAAGGAAGAACCAGGCTGACGATATAAAGCCTTGAAAAACACAAAGAAAAGTTCACTGGCTTGAAGGAGTTGGCTTGCTGGTTCACTTACTAATTATCATGCTGATAGAGTATTTTGTTACCAACTTGCTGGTAGAAAAAGGTACCGGCTTATTGGTAAGTCTGATACAATTAGTCGTTGAAGCATTTGATGCGCGGTAACAGAAAAAATTTAATAAGTTGATATAAAAGCTTAATAACTCAACCAAAGAAAATTAAGATATGATATTCTACTGCGATATTCCAACATTCTTTTGTGTTCTTATTATCTATTGTTCTAATTGTCTTGTGTATCTTAATTTACTAATATTTAGAGAGATTCGAAGTGTAGTGCTTGTGAGCTATTAGTTGTAAAGTATTGAGAGTTAAAAGCACTAAACTAATAATCCTTAAAATTGAGTTTTGTATCGTGAGTAAAGATTGTGACTTATATTGAGAATTGTGAGTGAGAAACTTGTATAATCAAGTTTGTGTGTGTGTAACTCTTGAAGCTTAGATTGGAAAATTAATAAAGTGGTGTGAAGTCTTTGATTGAAGGCATTGTTTATCCATGGATACTAGGGGGCGATCCGAACTCCACATTATATTCGAGCTTGATCTTTTTTATCCTTATCTCTTTTAAATTCCGCACTTATTATTGTTTTATTATTGATTTGATTGCTCTCATTATTGCATTTAGTTGTTTATATCGGAAAAAAATTGTAATTTGTTCGTAAAACTCAATTCACCCCTCCTCTTAAGTTTAGCTTAATGTTTTTTAATTGGTATTAGAGCTAGTCTTTAAATCTTTTACTTAATCACATTTAGAGTAAAGATCATGACATTTAATACACTAAACTTTATGGAATGGCAAGTTATAAATAGATCATCACTATTAATCGAGAATAATTATCTTAATTGGAAATGTAGGATGAGTATATTCTTAAAAGCACAAAATAGATTGTTGTGGCAAATAGTGGATAAAGGACTATTCAAGATAGAAGGTAAGGAAGAAAATAATTATACTGATAATGATTGGAAGTTGTTAGACTTAAATGAAATAACTATGAATATCTTGCATTGTGCCATTAATGAAAATAACTTTAATAGAGTTTGTATATGTAAGAGTGTTAAGGAAATTTATGAATAATTAAAAAGTACCTATGAAGGAATTAATCGAGTAAGAGATATAAAGATAAGCTTATTATGGGGATAATTTGAAAACTTTAGAATTGATTTAAATGAAACTATTGATAAGATGCATAATAGATTCATCGATATCATCGATCTTTTGAGTGTTCTTGGAAAAACATTTATTAATTTTAAAATAAATTCCAAAATCCTTAGGTCTTTGCTAAGAGAATCATAATTGAGGAAGCTCATGATCTTAACACAATACCAAAAGAGCAGCTTCTTGGAATTCTTAAAACTCACGAAATGGTTAAAAAGCAAGGAGAAGAATTCAAGAAGAAAACAATTGTTTTAAAAGCAACCAAAGAGAGCTTTAATAGTGATGAAAGTGACGATGATGATGTAGCCATGATCATAAGAAATTTATAAAGTTCAATAGGAAATTAGCAAAAGATAAATATGAAAGCATGTCTCAGTCAAGGAAGGAGAAGAAGAAAGCAATCAAGTGCTATAATTGCCAAAAACCGGGTCACATTCAACAATATTGCTCGGATCTTAAGAAAGTTGAGAAAGGAGCAAGGAAAAAGGCTATGATGGCGACTTAGAGTGATAGCGATTCAAGTGACTCGAAGGGAGAGATGTGCATTATGGCAATGGATAATGAGGTATGTTCTACTTCAAATAACTCTTCATTTGATGAGCTCAAAAATATATATGATGAGTAACGTAAGGAATTTATTAAAGCTTAAAAAATGAACAAGATGATGAAACAAATGATCATTGAAATAGAAAGTAAATTTGATCTATTTAAAAATGAATATAATAAAGTGAATGATGTCAAAGAAAGTTTAGAGGAGGATAATGAGCACTTAAGATTAAAAGTTGATAAATTAAATAGAAACAATAAAGAATTGAATCTTAGGGATGAGGAGTTGGCTAAGGAAAATGATCAATTCAAAGAAAAGTATAATTCTCTTGAAACAAAAGCTGAAAGCATGAAAAATGAGAATAATATAGTTGATAAACTAGGAAAGCTTTAAATCGAAAATGATATCTTGAAATCTAGCCTAGATAATTTAAAACAAATTATAACTAAGTTCATGAATGAAGAAAAGAATTTGGATAAGCTCCTTGGCTTTCAAAGGCAAGGATTGAACAAAAGCGGAATTGACTATAGTAAGGAATATATTTATAAGTCTTACAAAAGTTATTTTGTAAGAGCAACAACTAAGACTTGTAACTATTGCAGTAGATATGGCCATATTGCACAAATGTGTTCAATACGTCGCAATACCAATTTGAATCATAAAGGCAAGATGGTTTTGGTTTCAAAAGGACAAGGATATATTATTTTTACTAACCATAAATGACCTAAACTCATATAGGTACCAAAGAAGTAATCACATGTTTTTTGTAGAAACTTCAAATGGAAGCAACCTAAGAAACTTGAATGGAGAATGCTAAAAAAAAACTTGAAATGCATCTAACATGGTATTTGATTGTAGAAACTTATTTAAGAAGTCTCCATATAATAACTAGCATATTTTGTATACACTTGAAGTTTTCTACATTTACTTAGGCTTCCTTGTGCACATATCTACCATCTCTTGATTTTAATGTCAAATGATAGCTCTTACATTTTTAAATATGCTAATATTTCATGCTTGAATGGTTGGCTTAATTTGATTATGAAACTATGCATAATTGATATATCTCCAACCATATTTGAGCTTACATAAGTATTTAAGGACTATTACTAGCGTTTTTTCAATTACTAGCTTTGCAAGCCATGCTTAAACTCTTATCATGTCATAATATACATGCAAGTCTTGCTTAGAATGAATAATTGAAAATATCGTACTTTTTGTGTACATTTAAAGTTTCTCATGTATATTTAGAATTATATACACATAATTTTGCCATGTTTCGATTTTCGTGTTCAAATCCAATTCCCACATGTTTAATTTTATCCATAAATTGTAGTTCAATGATTGATTTGGTCTACTTTTGTTTTTGTGTGATTTTGACTCCCTTAGACCTAAATTAGATTCTTACTGATGGTTGGGAAGCCACGTAATCATTTTGCTCATTTGCATATTATATGTCTTAATTATATTATCTTTATCTCTATAAATACCATTAAAACTTGCTTAAAATACCAACTTGTCATGAACTTAACTTGGTGTGCATATTTGTCATTAAGCTTAATTTGTATTCAATAGTTGATTTTGATGATTTAAAGACCTTTGATTCATTGCTATAATATTTTTCCTTCTAACATGCTTGAATACTTGAGTGTTGAAACTTACTTGAAGAATTGAGTGTGATAACTAAGCCCCATTGCTTGAAATTAGTCATTCATGTATTTACATGGCTTAATAATGATCTTTCTAACAACTAATGACTTAATTTCATTAAATCTTACTAATGTTGCTAAGATATAAACTTTTCACACTTAAATGGACCTAAAAACATGCTCGTATAGATTTCATGCATAAAAAATAGTGTTTAGCATGCTTTGGGTACACTTGAAGTCATCATAAGTAACTAACTTGATATATGCACAAATTAATTATGCATTGGTTTCCGTACCAAAAATTGGGTCTCATATGTTTATTTTCATCATTAAATCATGTTTTAGTAGTAAAACTAGCTTGATTTGAATTTCATGCTAGGTTCTAAGTGTAATATGGAGCATTTCTTTCCAATATTGATGTTGCTTGGCTTGATCATGTATCTTTTATATCTCTTAATATCTTTTAACATGTTTGAAGCATGAACTCATTTTAAATATTGAGAAAGGATCTTTACTTACTCTCTAACCACTTGCATAATTAAGGAACTCAAGCAGTGATTTTACAATTTGTAAAGCCTTAAAACTATAATTTGTGTTTACTATGCTCAAACATGTATTTGAATTTTGCTTGAAGTATTACTGTGCAAAAACTCAATGTCTATATACATATTTTGCTCTTACATGCACATTTTTATTTTATCATGAATTATATGCTTCAATGGATTTGATTTGGCTAAATCCTTGATATCTAGTTGAAATTTATGTTTCTTAAGCCTTAATGAACTCAAATAAACTTACTTGAAGTGTTAAAACACTCATTAAATCATTTAAAATAAACTTGAGTTGGCAACTTGGACAAAGGAAGTAAATTTAACCAAGATTTTGCATAACTGTAGATTATCAGTATGACGATACCTAGAACTACTGGTATGCTAGTATACCTTGCTAGATAAGAAGATACAATCAGTTCTGTTCTAAGAACCGGTATGCTAGTATACTACTTTCTATAACAAATTGGCAATAGTTCTGTTCTCATAACTAGTGTACTAACTTCCCATACTACCAACTTGCCAGTATCTTTGTTTTTAGCAACAAATAACATCATTCCTTTCTCTCTCTTTCCATCTTCTTCCTAAAATCCTTCTTTCTCTTCCTTTAAACCCTAAAATCCTTCTCTTTCTTCAATCTTCCATCTCCAAACTCTCAAAATCATAATTTTTCTTCATCAATTATCTCTAAATCCACACAATCTCTCATTAATCCCTTTCTTTATTCAAATCACACTCTCCTCTTCTCCTTTATATGACTTTCTCTCTCTATTAACCCCCCATCCACTATTAAGACGCCACCTTGATAAACTATAGCCACTTCTAGATGAACTATTACTACTCATCTTGCCTCATTCCTCCTCCAACTTAAAGACGATGATCTACAAGTTGCATGAATTGTCAACTTTCAATCTATTTTGTATATACTCTTCATTATGTTTTTCTCATGTTATTAATTTAGCCATTAGCCACTATTATTATTATTTTCTATTATCTTGCCTTAGCCATTATCTTGGCTTTTATTGCTTACGTTACTTGTCTATATTGTTTATTACTTATTGTTTATGTATCTCATGGAGTTATTTCACTCTCCATAGTTGGTTCACATTTTTAAACATTTGATATGGCATGGGCTGATTTTGATGAATTCATTATAGAAATTTTATTTTAGCAATTTTTTTAGCTTCTTTAATTTCACTTTTGTAAGAGGTGTATCTTAAGGCTTAAGCCATAATTATGCCAAAATTTTGACTTAAATCCTTTTCCCTCTTCCCTCTTCCCTCTTCACCACCTAGATCCTCCTATTTTTGATGAGGCTAAAGGGCGAGAAATATTCAAGTTGTTAGAATGTCAAAACATGTATTACATCGAATTGATAATAGTTACTCAAAAGATGAAATTGATCTTATAACTTTGGCATATCTTGATTTTTTGAAAGTTTGATATATTCTTTATGTAAAGTTATTAAGAAGAGAAACTTGGTTCCTTAACACATCAATATACTCTCATTTTGTAAGCACTTACTTAATCTTATTGAATTGTCAAATATCTTGAAATTGAGTGCTAAATTGAGGAGAGCATTAGATTAAGGGGGAGCATTTAAAGTATAAGAGTTTTGTCCACATAAAAAAAGGAGGAGATTGTTGAACATAGGATTTATTATTTGATTTTGATGAGAACAAAACAAAAAGTATATAATTAAACATATTGTTTTTTAAGAGAACAAAACAAGATAACGATTAAACTAAGTATGATTCGATTATATTGAGCTAATTAAATAAGATCAATTAGTTTACTTAATAATTAAATATATCAATTATCTTTATAAGAAATTTATTTTTTGAGTAGTGATCAAATGATTTTGAAATTAGATTGCAAAGAGTATTTATTTATTATGTGTTAAAAAAATTTTCAGGTGATATTTGACCTATTGGGTTGACAGCTTAAAGAAGAATCAAGCTGACGGTATAAAGCCTTGAAAAACATAAAGAAAAGCTTACTGGCTTGAAGGAGTCGGCTTGCCGATTCACTTGCTGGCTATCATGCTGGTTGAGTATTTTGTACCGGCTTGCTGGTAGTGAAAGGTACCGGTATACTGGTAAGTTTGATACAATTAGCCATTAGAGTATTTAATGTGCGATAATAGGAAGAATTCAATGAATTGATATAAAAGCTCAATAACCCGATCAAAGGAAATTAAGATATAATATTCTACTGCAATATTCTAACATTCTTTTGTGTTCTTATTATCTCTCATACCTTAATTTGCCAATATTTAAAGAGATTTGAAGTATAGTGCTTATGAACTATTAGTTGCAAAGTATCGAAAGTTAAAAGCACTACACTAATAATTCTTGAATTTGATATTTGTGATGTGAGTTGAGATTGAGTTTTGTGTTGTGAGTAGAGATTGTGACTTGTGTTGAAAATTGTGAGTGAGAAACTTCAAGTTTGTGTGTATGTAGTTCTTGGAGCTTGAATTGAGAAATTAATAAAGCAGTGTGAAGTCCTCGATTGGAGGCATTGTGTGTTCATGGAGGCTAGGGGGCAGTCCAAACTTCACGTTATATCCGAGCTTAATCTTCTTTATCCTTATCTCTTTTAAATTTCTCACTTATTATTGTTTTATTGTTACTTTGATTACTCTTATCATTGCATTTAGTTGTTTCGGAAAAGAATTGCAATTTGTCCTTAAAACTCAATTCACCATTCCTCTTGAGTTTAGCTTAATGTTTTTCAATAACAATATATTTAGAAACATTGGGACACAACATGTTTTACTAAAAATTCAAATACTAATAAGATTATCTTCTTTTTAACTCTTGATTACCTTAGCATTTATTAAGTTACATTAGTCGTTATCATTTATTATAGGCATATACCATCCCTTCCCAAAAATTTCACAAGTCATGAAGACTTTAATGAGAGCTATTATCCACTTAAGTCGATTGTTAGTAATACTAAATAATTTGTTAAACTTATGGTATCACTAAAAAAAATAAAATAAAATTATTAAGCATTTTATTTATAGTTGTTATATGATTATTTATTTGTAGAGATCGTTATACAAAGACAAAATTATCCTCACACCTATCATAATTATACTTGTCACACACACATTTAAGGCATGGCTTAGACTTAGGGCTAGGTTGAACCCAATCTAGAATCGACAGGTTACGAGATTGGCTTAGCCAAGGTCGATTCTCGGCTTGTTCAACAGGTTAGCTAGTTCATGGGGCGGTTTAGTGGCTCGTGACTTGTCCTACTTTTTTCTTTATTTTTCATTTTTTTTTTGTAGTTTCATTTTTCTCTTTCATTATACAATAATTCTATGTACTAACATATGTGAGTTTGAAATTTAGAAGAAACTTAAATTTCAATAGTAAATATTTGTACAATATTTTCGTCATGTAATGGTTTTGTATCATAAAATTGAAAAATTATATTATATACGGGATATAACGAGGATGTGCCTGTTATATTTCAAACGACTTCAGAATTAAATTTTTTTAGTTGTGCTGAGTTAACAGTTACCTATGTATCTAGCATATAGAATTGGACTATTGTAGTTTCATAATAATTTTTATTTTTTTAAAAAACCTTTAGTATATTATTTACTTTTTGTATTTGAGAAAAATCGTCATATTTACGTTATTAGCAATTTTAATTTTTTTTTAAAAAGTTTTACAATACAAACTAATTTTTATTTAAACACTTTCAACTTCCAAAATAGAGTTAATATTAATAACTTTTAGATTTGAAAAAAAGTCAATAAGGGTTTTTTTTTTAAAGAAAATTTATCTAGTTTAAATGTTGAATACGTAAAATAGATAGAGAAAAAACATAAATGCCAATAGGTTAAAAAATTTTTGAAAATTTTATGTTTTTTTTTTTTTTCTCATTGACCTCGATCGAACTGATGGGTCGAACCGCTTGTTTATCCCTTGGATCACCATCTTTGACCCACAAGGACTAATGGATCTATTCATGGGTTAGACTTGGCCACCTTAGGTCTAATTTGGTTTACAAGTCGGAATCAACCCTTCCTTAAGTCTAACATAACCTTATAAATAACTATGTGAAAGATAAAAACATATGATTGGAAAAATGCAAAAAATCTCTTTAAATTTTTGATATAAGTGTAGATTGACTACTGAACTTTTATAATATATTTTAAGATTCTTTAAATTTTGTTAAATTAGTAAATACCTTTTACAGGTTGAAAATAACCCACTTACACTTTAATTTTGATATACAGATACTCTCTAAACTTATTAAAATACATTTTAAATCTCTCTAAAATTTGATAATAATGTGATTTTTTCTAATAAAAAAGAAAATTTCATTTGCTAATTTATTAAAGTTTAGAAGGGATTTTAAAGTACATTTTGATTATTTAGTAAGTCAGTTTACACCTAAATGAAAATTTAAGGAGGTTTCCATTTTCACCTTTATTTATTTCTTTTATTCCACCCATAACTTTAATAAGATTCCTCCTTTCTCTCTCTCCACGCCATATATATATTTCATTCTTCTTCCCTCTTAAGGAAAAATCCGTATGTAGTAAGGGGCAGTGCCTGTTAATCAAAGAGAAGCTTTGTCTTTTATTTGACTTTAACTCTTTCCATGGCCCCTGTATGCACTTTTCAACAAGTTACACCTCCTTTAATTAAAAAAGTAAGTAGATAAAAACGGTACTTTTTATAATAAAATAATATATTGGAAATATGAAAAAAGGTTTTCTGTTAGCCTTCTAAGGAGGAATATGTTAATAAACGTTTTAGGGTAACCCAGGAAGCTAAATGGAGAAACTTTAGATTTTGGATCATATCCCTTTCCATCCTCTCAATTTCTTCTTTAAATACCATCACCTAATCAATACTTTAGATAATATCATAATAATGTCAAATATATAAATAATCATAACTATTAATGTGGAGACCGATGGAAATTAACGAATGAAAATAAAAATAATCCTCTTTTAAAAAACTTCTCATTCTTTATGGGCTTATTTTTTTATAAAGCATGTAATTAATATTATAAACCATGAAAATTCTCTATTTTAATTTATTAGTAATTGCTCATACTCCTTTTAATAAAACTTATCGGCGGCTAAGGTTTTCTTATTACAATTGTCTTTATAATCTTCTATATTAACTCAAAACATAACTATTTATCTTCATTTATTTTATTTTAACACAGGCTTCTTATTAATAAGATAGTTTTTTCTTTCCCTTTCTATAAAACAATAAAAAAATAATATTGAGCGTGTCAAGTTGAGATCCAATAAACGCAATTAAGTATATGTAGTAATTATTTATCTATAATATATGAAGGAAGTATTTTTATTTTGTTTTGTAAGTCAAATTATTTATTTATTTCCAAAAATAAAAAAAAAAACAAGAAGCCCTTATCAAGAATGACGCAAGTGGTTTGTTCCACAATAAAAAGTAGCGGCAAAGAAGAAGCACAAACCAAACCAAACTAAAGAATCACTCTCACAAGGTCAGCAAAATCCACGGTCAGCGTGCAAGTAAAACCCATCGGAGCCACTCAGAACCCACCACGTGTCACAATCAGAACATTAGTACGAACGGTTTCAATGTAATCTTCTCCCAACAACAGAACAGTAACAAAACAACAAAATAGTAGGAGTCAAATCTTCGTTTCACGGTGACTTCGAAACGAATAACACAGCACAAACAAACTCTCTGCAACACACAGGAGAGAGAGAGAGAAAGAAGAGAGAGAAGTGAGGGGAGAGAAAGAGAGGGAGAAGTGAGAAGGAAGAGAGGAAGTGAGGAAACCGAGAGAGAGAGGGACGTCGGAATATTCTCTTGTTCGTCGGAGAGTTGGTCGGTTAATTAGTTAGTTAAAGATGGTGAATATGTTAGTCGAAAACGCAACGAGTAGCATGTTGATCGGTCCTGATTGGGCAATGAATATGGAGATATGTGAATTGCTTAATCGTGACCCTGGGTATGTATGTATATATGTAGATAGGTATATATGTATGTATATACTTCTTTTGTGTATGTATTTATGTATGTGTTTACCGTATCTGCTTGGTTATGTATGTATATATGTATTCGGTACGTAGCTGCGGCGGATTCAACGTTTAGTATGTTGTGTTTGTTTCTTAGGAAACGGAAAGTATTTTGTGGAATTAGAATTGTGAAACCCGCTCGTGGAGTTATGTTTTATGGAGGAATTAGATTTTGTCAATCGATAACGGCAGAACACCATCTCTTTTCTGAATGTATTTGCTTTGTGGAAGACATTTTCTGGATCACTTTCGATATCTGTTTTGATCAAAACAGTGTTTCAGTTCTCTAGAGTTTGCTGATAGTTGTAACTTGTAGCGGAAGTGATGATGGAAGGCGACGGGCACTAGCACAGGAAGTGCCTTTCACGATCAAATGTCACTAGAAGCTACTAGTAACCACAATTTCTCTAGATTATTATGATAATAAAGCAAATTTAAGTAGTAGGTATGTGAACAAGGATTCGTCCTTACAGTCGGAAGCCTGAAATAATTTTTTGTTCATGCAGAATTAGTAATTTCAATGTGCTGGTGATTGTGAGGAAGCATATTCTGATATCTTGCATGATTTTAATATAAAGCATCATCAGAATTGGTTATAATTATTTGGGTTTAGTGAGTGATATAGTTCTTGCTGGGTTTTTTTTTTCATGCATAACAGTATCTATGTGATGGTAGATAGCAGCTTGAACATAATTGATGGTTAAGAACCGTGTTACAATTCTGCTTGTTAATATAAGAGAGTAGAACCGAGATCTACAGAGATTTGTGACGTTCTATGGGATGGTTCACAAGCTTTTTATGTTGTCTAATTCTGTGCTGTAATGGAGAGCCCTATTGCAAGCTCTCTGGCTGTAGTTAAACCATGAAATGTGTGGAATTACTGAAGCATTTGAATGTCTCAAAATCACATAATGTGAACAATAGTGAATAGAGAGTTAGGTCATTTTCATTGGTTTCATTTGTTAATTAGGAAGTTCTTATAGTTTTATAGTTTTGATAGCTGTTGAAGGAAAAGTCGGTGTCTTATATAGTGTCTCAACATGATAATTCAAGTGATTTGATGAGTTCAGTTAAGCTGTTATGCAAAGAAATGGCACTACCTTGGTGGATTTAGTGTCCTGCATCTTTTCTGGTTTGTTGGCTTAGTATTTCTATATGATTACTGTTTATTTATGCATCCTCAGGTTAAGAATAGGAACTGTCAGCATTCTTCTAGATTTGCTTTTGCCTATTAGGAAATGACTGGCATTGATCATTACCCAAAATAAAAATTACCAGCTTTGGCACTCAAAATCTTGTATCATTACTTAAATTAAGAAAGTGGATACGAGGCACCAAGGGAAAAGTTCAAAATATAAGAGTCTCTTCTTCTTTTAGGCGACAATATGTTTGTGATAGAACATGCTCACTCACATTGGATGGAAAGAAAATGGTCTCAAATCTGCATTATTTCTCTTACTAGGTGGACATTATTCCATTAATTTTATGATCTCAATATGTTTCTGATTAAGAACCGTGCTTTACCAGGCAAGCAAAGGATGTTGTTAAGGGCATAAAAAAGCGGCTGGGAAGCAAAAATCCTAATGTTCAACTTCTAACTCTGACAGTAAGTTCTGGCTGGTTTCTAATTATCACTGGATTTACACATTTGAAATCACTGTTGTCTTTGCTTAAACCCTGTTCTTGCAGAACTTCCAGATGGCTGTTAACCTGTTCTCTTTGTATTATTTTCTTGCCTTTTCATTTTTCTTAGAGGTGATGTGGTGATGTCATTTAGAGTAGCAATTGCATATACAAATTTTAGGGATTTGTTTCTAGCCTGATAATTTTTCCGAGGTGTTTTGTGGAAATAACATCCTTTTCAAAATTTTCTTTCTAGGACTATTAGACAGATTAAGTAGTAGGCATGATTACATTTTCTGCAGTCTTTAGATTCCAGTTTCAATCAAGGAACATTTCTTGTTTATTAGAAAATTTTTCAAGCTGGAGACTATCAATCCATTAAATGTCTCCGGTTTAGAAGAAATTTAGAGAGAGAAATAAAATGCATGTAATTAGTAGGTATTTAAACAAAGCAAGGATATAATTGTTATGCATGGTTAGAACTATGTTTATGCAGTAGAGCAGCATTCAGACTTCTTATTCCTGCAAAACACGGTGGGAAATTGTTTCCCATAAAGATTAGGACTAGGTGAAATACTTTTTGGGTTGTAGAAGCCTTAAATATTATACCGACACTATTCTCATTTTGGGATAGCAAATGAGTTTACTCTCTCATTATTGAAACAGAGAAGTTGTGTACTAAAGTCATAAAAAAACTAGTGCTGATGTTTTCATGCCTCTTGGTCTTTTTATTAGACAATGAGAAAGAGAGACAAGAAAATACCTTTTTGGCATACTTTATTTTGTATAGAAACCTCTCCTTTGATTTGTTTTGACATTCAAGAACAATATTCAAGCCTTGTGCCCACTACGTGGGGTCAGCCATATGAATCTTATTCTTCCATTTCGCTCTATTATAGACCATATTTTCATTACCATCTAAAAAGGTTGTATCATTATTTATTTGTTTCATTCTACATCTTTTTTGGTCTTCTCCATCCTCGTTATATGTTCGTTCTCTAAAGTATCACAACGTCTAAGAGGTGTCCTTAAATGATTGTTTTGAGATATTGGTCCAAATTTATTACATGATGGCTTGGCAAATTTTCTCATTTATTTGAACTTATTATTAGCTTGTTTTGTCTGTTTTGTCACAATCTATTTCATTGTATGAACATTTTGTGATTGTCATAGGCTTAGCTTTATACAATCTTGTAGTATTGATTTATCTCTTTTTGACTTGCTTAATACTGCTAGTTGTATTGGAGGGACATATTCTTTCTTCTCTCTCTTCATAATGTAGAGATAGAAAATCCTCTCTGTTCCATCCCCTCTCTCTACCCTCTATCCTTAAACTTATTACCCCACCTTTTCTCTAAAGATATCATTGGGCGGGTCATTATAGGGTTTTTGATCTGTTCGAACCGTTAAAAGTTTTATAGGGTTGTAGAGCGGGTTCTGAAATTAATTCTTAAATTTTATAGAGTTATGAGTTGGGTTTTGGAATGACGGAAAAACTCGACGGAAAACTTCTATCCTGTTTTAAAATAATAATATGTATATATATGAGAGCCCTTAATCTCATCTCTTAAACTTATATCATTATGTTTACATTATAGGAAATTGGTATTTCACGAAGTATGAGTTACTAATATAGTAATATTTATAAATAATATAATAATAGAATAATATCTTTTGTCTATTTTCTTTCAAACGATTCTAAGTCACATAATATTTATATGGATGTGGTTTTTATGTTTTACTTTTTGGTTTGCAATAAGGATTTATAATAGTAGCTTATTTAAAAATTAAAATTTATGGTGATGTGATGCATAAATACTTTGGCACGCTTATGTTTTTGGGCATCTTATTTTATGAACAAGAGTACATATTTTTATTAAATGTATTTTTTTATAATTTTTTTAGTATGAGCGAGTTAGGTTAGGTTTTAACCAGGTTTTTCAAAACCCTATAGGGATGGGTTATGGAAATTGGGTGAAAAACCTTATAAGGTAAGCAATATAGGGTATTGGGTTCGGGTTTTGCAAAACTTGTTTTGAACTTGTCCTGGTGGCATCCTTACTTTTCCTCCTCTTCTTCTTGTACACCTTTCCTTCCTTCTCTTTGCCATCCACCCTTCCTTTACCTTGTCTTGCCTGTCTACCCCTCAGTTCTTTTTTAGCTTTATAGTCCTCCTTTCAATGTTATTAGGTGTTCTCAAGTTTTCATTTGTGTTTTGTCCTTTACGTTGTGTATCCAGCCACGAGAACATTAGTTTGTAGGAATAAGAAGGTGTCATTTGGGCTTGCCGCTACTATGGCCTTAGCGATGAACTCCTCTTCAGAGCCTCACTAGTGCGAGATGAAGAAGAAGTTTATGTATTCTTGTTCGTCCTCCAGCAGTTCTTTGGATGGAAAGAAAGATGTGGTTTTTGGTTCTTAGGGGAAGAAAACCACGGTGGTTTCCCCTCCAGAGAAAAATGTGGCTGATGTGATAAGTCAGGCCTCTTTCCAAAATTCTACAGACAAAAAAGCTGAGGATACAGCTCAAGCTTCCTTTCTACACCTTAGGTCGTCTCCCAAGGAGAAAAAGCAAATTGATGACCTTTCCATTTTGGTTGCTAGTCAAAACTTTACCAGTGACTCAACCATCAGAGCTATGACTAGGCTAGCAAAGGAAATTGAAAGCTGCGTTACTTGAGGTAAAATAGAGACTGCCCAATGTGACAAACCATGGTTTTTTGAACCTAGGTTTTTTGTTCAAGTGGTTTCTCAAAACCTCCTTACTCCCTTGCCGGCAATGGTAGACACCTCATTGGTGGGATATTTTTTAGGTTGTGGATTAGCTTTTCTATTAGTTCATAAAATAGGCAGGAATTATTGGAAAGATGAGGGGCTTATGGAGGTTCTCTCTAACAGTAACTGCTGCTTCTTTTTTAAGTTCAAAGATGAGGTATCTCTGTCCAAAGTCTTGGGACAGCTATGAACTTTTGCTAACCAACCAATTATTTTAGAGCATTGGTTGCTTACCATGGATGACGACATAGTATAACCTAAAAAGCTTCCAATTTGGGTTATTGTGGTGGGTCCCAATGGAGTGTTTACCTTGAGATGGAATAGGGTATGTTGATAGTGCTATTAGCCAACCGCTTCAAGTTGATATGGTCTCAACCAAGAATGAGAGGATCAAATATGTGAGAGTGTTGGTGGAGATTGCAGCTAACACAATCTTCGCACAATCTTACCCTTTGCGGTTAACCATGGTTGACGTAGGATATCAACCTGTGCCTCCATGTTGCTCTCATTGCAATATGTTTGGACATGTTTTTGATTGGTGCAACCTTGGAAAGAATTGTGATAAGCTCACAACTCAAAACCTAGAAGAGGTGCTTAAGAGTTTTGATGAATTGGATCATGGAAACAGAAAGCATGAAGAAGTGCCTCCTTTGAAGGGTATAGTAATAAGGGAGGGGATTGCTGGTTCTGCTCCTAAACCATTAACGCCTAGCAAACAAAAGGATAAGCATGCTATGACTGAAGTCTTATCTTATGGGAGTTCATCAATTGATATTCCTGAGATGATTGGGAATAGCTCCCACATTGCTGCCAATTCTCCCATCATAGATAGCTCTGGTTCAAAGGAAGAGAAGTTAACTAATGTTTCTGAGTAAGGGTCTATAGACTCCTCTGCCTCTTTTGTTTTAGAGACCCAAGTTGATCAAGTGGATGAACAATCCAAAGCTACTGCTGGCTGGGTTCCTGTTAAGAAGGAAAAGAGTAGAAAGAAAAAGGGCGTGATTGCTGGAGCTAAATCCAGCAAACAACTATCTTAGATGGCACTGTTTGCCCTTCGACTTTTTGGTTTTCCCATTTTCTTTCTTTGAATAATGATAGCTTTTTGGAATATTAAGGGTCTCAATGACCTAACAAAAAGCTAAAGCTGTGAGAAGATTATGTGAGATTAATCTGATTATTCTATTGGGTTACGTCTAGATGAAAGTAAAAGCTAATAAAGCACCTTCAGTATGGTCAAGGATTCTACCCTCTTGGAAGTGGGAATGTCATCCCAACGGCCGTGTATGGCTAGCCTGGAATCCATCACTGTAGCATGTTTCTATCACTTCTGCTAGTAATCAGTTTTTGCATTGCTATTGTAAATGAGTTGGAGAGGACTTTTGCTTCTGGATCACTTGTATTTATGGTGCACATTCAGCAAGGGAGCGCGTGTCTCTGTGGCATGATCTTTTACAGATAAAGGCATCATTGAATGGCCCTTGGTTATTAGGAGGTGACTTTAGCGAATGTAGAAGTGTAGTTACTGTTGGTATGGACCAATACAATGAGTTTTTCTATAAAGCAGAGGTTGAGGATGCGAGAACTTATGGTCCTTTATACACTTGGACCAACAAAAGTGAGTCTAATCTCTCTATGAGAAGACTAGATAGAGTGCTGGTCAATCTGGAATGATGCAAAAATTCCAAGGATCACAAGTTAAAGTGGGACCCCTGGTAGTATTAGATCACTGCCTGCTTCTTGTTGATGTTCAATTGAACTCGATTGAGAAAAATATACCCTTTAAATTCTATGATTTTTGGAGCAAGGATCCCTGCTTCCTTCCTACTGTAGACTGTGTTTGGAGAATAGAAGTGGAAGGTACTCTTATGTTTAAAGTTGTTTTGAAACTTAAGCTATTGAAAAAGGAACTAAGGGAACTCAAAATGAAGTATTTGTTGGACATTTCCAAGCGAGTTGCAATTACTCACAACTTGTTAGAAAGAGTTCAAACATCTAATCGTGTGGATCCTTCAAAGGTAGATTGGGAAATGGAGAAAAAATTGTACAAAGACTTATATTATCTCAATGCAACAGAGGAATCTTTCTTGAGGAAGAAATCTAAACAAACTTGGCTAAAACTTGGGGACCGTAATACTTCATTTTTCTACTGAGCTTTCAATAAAAAACATACAAGAGATGGCATCTCTTGCCTTGTTTTGGAAGATGGGACTCAAGTAGAGGATAAGGAATCAATCCAAAAGGCTTCTATAGCCTATTTCCAAAGCCTCTTGTATGCCCCTCCATCCTCTTGGGTTGAGGATTACAACTTACCTTCTTTAGTTGAGAGGACAGTTGCAAACGAGGAGTGGCCATAGTTAATTAAGCTGGTGGACAGCAAAGAAGTAAAGGATGCTATTTGGTTAATAGACAAAGACAAAGCCTCGGGACCAGATGGCTACAATGCTAACTTCTTTAGACTTACGTGGTGTATTATTGGGGAAGATGTATGCATGGCGATAAAGGATTTTTTGCTATGGGATGCCTTCTAAAGGCTATCAATTCGACTTGCTTAGTCTTGGTTCCAAAGGTAAGTACTCTCAAAGCTCTTACGGACTTTAGACCAATCACTTGTTTTAACAATCTTTACAAGTGCATATCTAAAATCATTGCAAATCGCATCCAAATTGTTTTACCAAGGCTTGTAGGGAAGGAATAAACAATTTTCATTAAAGGAAGAAGAATTGTAGAGAATATTTTTGTGGCCCAAGAGGTTATGAATGGTTACCGTAAAGCTAACCACAGAGCCAGATGTGCAATGAAGATTGATATTATGAAAGTCTATGATTATATCAATTGGAAATTTTTAGAGAAACTTCTTATAGCTCTTAATTTCCCACCCTTGTTTATTTGTTGGATTATGGAGTGTGTATCCACACTAAAGTTCTCATTAACTCTCAATAGGGAATTGGTTAGATTCCTTCCGAGTTCACAATGTCTAAGACAAAGGGATACTATCTTTTGTCTTGGTAATGGAGATCCTATATTGTCTACTAAGGAGAGTGAGCCTCAACTAGAATTTCAAATATCATTGGTGATGCAAGAAGACAAAGTTCAACCATCTTTGTTTTGCAAATGATCTCCTCATCTTTTCCAAGGGTGATGAACGTTCAATGTTCCTTATTAAAGGTTGCCTTGAGGAATTTTGCACCCTATCAAGTCTCAAAGGTAATGCATCAAAAAGCCAAATATTTTTTAGTGGAAGAAATGAAGGGAACAAAATTCATCTTGCCTCTATTATGGGATTTAAAGAAGGAAAACTGTTGTTGGAGTGCATGGGTGTTTCACTCATTTCCAATAGACTTTCATGAGCAAATTGCTGCATCTTGGTGGAAAGATTCACATGTAGAGTCAAGACTAGGACCTCAAAATTCCTTTCTTATGCATATAGGATCCAATTCATTAAGAGTGTTCTCTTTTCATTACGAGTATACTAGGCATCGATGTTCATCCTTCTCATGAACATCCTTAAGGATCTAGATACAATAATGAAGCGCTTCTTGTGGAATGGGATAGATGAAGTGAGAGCCAAAGCTAAGGTTTCATGAGAAGACATTTGTTTTCCTAAAAATGAGGGTGGTCTAGGAATTATGGATATAAAACTATAGAACAAAGTAGCACAGTTGAAACATATTCGGTATTTGTGTGTGGAACCAAATGGATTATGGCCTAGTTGGGTGAAGGAGGAGATTCTCAAGGGCAGGAACTTTTGTGCAATTCTTAACCAATTGCAAGGCTCTTGGTCCTAGCGGAAGATCCTAAGTGAGAGCTTAGGTGGCTACTTTGTTTGCCTAGGAAATTAGGGATGGGAAGAATATCTCTTTATAGTATGACTCTTGGCATCCTAAAGGGCCACTAGTAAAATGGATAGGGGAGCGAGCCATTTATGTTATGAATTGGTCCAAAGAAGCAAAGTTGAAGGACATTATTGTTGGGAACGCGGTCATGACCAGTAGGAAATATTTGGGACAACATAAGGATAAATCTACCACATCACTTGACCCTAAATCAAGGAAAGAAAGACACTTTTATTTGGATTAACGATCCTAAGGAAGGTTTTACCTTAAAATCCGCTGATAATTTGCTGAGTCCAAGAGGACAAACGCCTACATGGTACAAAGTGGTTTGGAACAAAACCAACATCCCACGGCACTCATTTATCCTTTAGCTAGCTGTATGTGGTAGAATTCTCACCTAAGACCAGTAGGGCATCTCATCTGATGACTGTTGTTTCTTATGTTACATAGAGGAGGAGAACCACAAGCATATTTTCCTATCTTGTAACTTCACTAGTTCCATTTGGGCAGAGCTTCAATAATACACGTCCATTCCATTTTTGAACTCATTAAGAGCAGATTCATTGCCATTTTTTGTTGAGGGATTCACTAACCTTGGTGCTGCTAAATGGAGGATTATCCCATCTCTTGTAGCGTACCACATTTGGAAAGAGAGGAACTCTAGAAGGATGGGGAACTAACCCGACACGGCTTTTGTTTTAGCTAAGATCATTTTATCTTATCTTGATATATAGTATAGTGAGCTTTCTGTGTATACCAAGTTGGCCCTCTGCAAATTGTTTTGTTTGTTTTTGTGGATGGATCACTTGGCGACCTTTTGTACATCCTAGCTGTTTTTCTTATTAATATATAAATATCTGACATTACCCAAAAAAATACTGCTAGTTGTTGGATACTCTAATAAAGAACTGCGGGGACATTGCTCATACATATGTGGTGGAAAGAGGTCTCCTCCAAGAGATGGTGAAAATAGCCAAGAAGAAGGTAAAAGTTTCTCAGATAACTTAAGCACTTGTGTTCTTTCTATTAATTCTATATGGAATTATTTTTAACCGTACGACTAACATTTCACTGTAGCCTAACTTTCAAGTGAAAGAGAAGATACTGATTCTAATAGATACATGGCAAGAAGGATTTGGAAGAGGGGGAACAAAATATCCACAATACTATGCTGCCTACCAAGAGTTATTGGTAAGTCTAATTGGAATGGTTTGCTTTGATGTGTTGAGATGCTGATGTCCTGTCTCTAGTTGGTATAATGAGCTTTGTCATTCTCAAATGAAGCTTCACCTTGTTAATGGTCCTATTTCTATGTGAATTTTCAGAAAGCTGGAATGGTATTCCCTCGGAGACCTGAGACATCTGCACCAGTTCTCACACCTCCACAAACACAGCCTTTGTCATCTCATCCACAGTATATTCGTAATTTAGAGACCAGGGAAGATGTTGCCGAGTCTTCTGCTCATGCCGAGTTTCCAGCCTTGAGGCACTTCTGTTTGCTCTCTCCTCTGTGTCTGTGTGTATATATAGATATAGATACATCTAGGGAATAGTTTTGCTCCTCATTAAGTATATTAATCTTCTTAACAAAGGTTCCACCTTAGCTATGTTCCGGCAATTTCATGCTTCCATGCCATGTACGCATCACATATCAGATATGTTGTGATAGTATAATTGAAGAAAGATATGTCTATGCAGTTTGACAGAGATTCAAAATGCACGTGGTGTTATGGATGTCCTAGCAGACATGCTGAATGCTATAGAGCCAGGGAACAAGGAGGTATTTCCAGCTTGGATACATGAGGATTCTATAGTTAGATGCATGTATTAAGTATGAGTTATGACTGTTTAATGCTGAGATCTTCTGCGTGATAAGTGCTCCAGTGAAAGAATAGATTTTGCTTACTTTACTTGACAAGTTTCCATGCTCTTTTGTATTGCTTATCATCATTTGCATTAACTTTTCTATTAACTGCAATTTTTTTAGGGTCTAAGCCAGGAGGTAGTAGTTGATTTGGTGGAACAGTGCCGTAACTACAAGGAGAGGGTGGTACAACTTGTGAATTCGACATCGTAGGGCCTGACTATCCTTTTCTGCTTAATTTGTCTCTACTTGGTATCCATTTGTCTTGTTGAGAATATGCTCCTCTGGAATTGCTCTACAAATTATCTAACCATGTTGCCTTTTATTATTCCTTGCATGATGACTTGTAGCATAATCTGTTCGGTTGCTTTTTAATTTTCAGACAAGGAAGACGTATTGCCTAATTGGGTTAAATGTACAAAATTTTACTTTGGGAGTTGTGGGAAATCGACTGATTGTGTTGTTCCCAAGCATCTATTTTTCTTCCTCTTTCTAGCAAAAGGCCTCCAAGGAAACCTTCACCCCTTAACCCCCATGAATTCACTTTTGATCCTTCCAAGACCATTAGATGTGGAAAATATCATGGAGCTCCTCCTGCAGATGTCTTCCATTAGTAGTTCTAGGCACTTGATTGTTAAAGGGGGAGAATGTGATCTTGAGGATTTATTGTTGGTCTATTTTAGCTTAGTGATTATTTGATCTAAAAGTTTAAAACCATAGATCTTTATGGATTTTTTATATTTTATTCCCATTACTTGTGGGTTGATATTATGATACAAACCCATCAAGTGGATCGATTGATTAAATAGATAACCAATTGCTCAAGGATTTGAATTCTTAATGTGCTTTTCTGATATCGAGTAAAATGATAGGGGTACAATTTAGGAAGTAAATATAAATGATTTATTTTGTTATTTTATATATCAAGTTGATATAGATATCCTAAGCTAAATATCTTCTTATTTTTGAAAGTCATTTGCCTTAAGCTTATAAATATGAGTGAATTCAAACAAGAAATAAACAACTTAAAAGTATTGACTTATTTTATTTTTATTTCTCTTTCTTTTATGAGATTGGAAAATTCACTTTGACCTTAAAATTTGAGATTAGAGAGATCTCTTTGATGAGCCTTGAAGCCTTTCATTACATATTTTGCCCTGACTAGACCTTGTACCTAGACACATTGCATAAATCAACTCTAGAATCATCTGATTTAAAAGTTTTAAGATTATATCGGTAATGTTATGTTTTTATATTTTATTGTTAATGGTTAGTTTCAATTTTCAGAGATGAATCATTGCTTTGCCAAGGATTAGCATTGAATGATGACTTGCAGCGTCTACTTTCCAAGCATGAACAGATTATTTTGAGTCCTGGAACTTCAATGCAGGCTAAATTGCTCAAGCCGGACTCTTCTGCTACAAAAAAGGACACAGATAATCCACTTATAGAGAAGAAAGAGACAAAAGAAAGGTATTCATTTTAGTAAGCTTCTTTGACACTCAAGGTGCTAGACAGTTGACAGTCATTATCTGTTCAACCAATTGATATTCAGGTCTACACTGCAACATCTAATTTGAATGATTAATTTTGGTTGAATAGGTAGCTATAGTTAGCATATTATTAAATCTCTAAGCCATAGTCTGTTTTTCCACAATATCATGTACCAAATCATGCCCTGCTACCTATATCTATGTTATGATGTTACCTTGAGCAAGAGCTGCATAAAGAATCTCGAAAATTTGATGATAATTGTGCTCACAAGTTGAAACCGATGCACTGAGTAACCTGGTTATTCTGTAACTGAAGCTGCCTAGTGTGTTTTAAGTTTGTGAAATATTGCATCTCTATTCGAGTGGTTTTGATTTCTTACGCATAGAATAATGGCTGGAATTGGTCTCAGATCAAAACCTCCTGAATCCTCTGTCACTAATGAATCCGCTCCTCGGACTCCTGTGATAGACCTTCTCAGCGGTGATGACTATTCCTTAGCTCTTGTTCCAGTTGGAGAATCAAATTCAACGCCACCTCAGTCTACAGAGAAAGCCCTAGTTCTGTTTGACATGTTTTCTGATAACAATAACAATTCTAATCCCTTCGATGCCCAAGCTGGCAATTTGTCAGGAAGGAATGATGCTTCAACTGTTAATTTCCAGCAGCATCAGCAGATTTCCCAAGCTCCTGGGGTATATGCTAATGGAAATGCCTCTAATGTAGAGCGGCATCGATATGGTCAATCACTGCACAACCAAAATGCTATTGTTGCCTTAAATGGCCATAATGGACAGCAACAACAGCCGACACCAGCATATGGTACTGACTTTGTTGTTGGCTTCTGGCAGCATAAAATATCTCATCATACTGAAACTTTTACATAATTTGGGGTGTGTTTGTTTCATAAAAAACAATTTCTGGACCTTTTTCACAATTTGTTATCACCAAGGCTTTGCTATTGTCAAATATTTTTAAATCAATATAAAGAGGTCAGTGGCTTTTAGTGATAAGTGGTAATAGAAGGCTATGGTAGTGGCGAGCTAACTAGAAAAAGGCTAATGGAAAATGGCAAAAATGATTTCCTCTTTTAAGAATGGAAGCTTCATTTTCTATTGATACTTCATATGATAGTTAATGATCACCACTGGTCATTGACTCTAACCTTCACTTCGTGTCATCACTTGTTGCTAAAAGCCACCTAGTGCCTTGATTACTTGAGATTATTACAATAATATTTAATAATTCAAAAACTTTTAGCACAAAAATATTGACATAAAAGGTCTTGAAAATGTTTTTTTACTTGTAACAAGCACTCACCTCTGCACTATTCCTAGGAAGTACTAAGCTCACATATTATGCTGCTGGACAGGCATCCAAAATGGCAGCTCATTACCACCACCGCCATGGGAAGTCCGGCCAGCTGAAAGCAACCAAGTGATAGGCACACAGTATCCTCCACCAATGCAAGTCACTCAGGTGCTTGTCACACATTCACATCCTGTACAAAATGGAATGTATCCCCAGGGACCTCAACCTCTAGTGAGTGGGCAGATGACTGGCATGTACATACCACCAAATTCAGTTGCCAATCAGATGTTTGGACCACAGCCTCAGCCTGTCCAGGGAGGAGTGTTTTTTGGGATGGTGCAGCCAATGCAACCTGGCCAGATGGCATATATGTATCCTCAACAAATGTATGGAAACCAAATGGCAGGCTACGGTTATGTCCAGCAAGTCACCCCACATATGGAACAGAGAATGCAGTCTCTCTCAATAAGAGCTGACAATGGCTTGAGAAACTCGTCCTACCAGGTCTCTACTTCATCTTATGCGCCACCAACGAAGCCTTCAAAGCCAGAGGATGATCTATTCGGGGAGCTTGTCAATTTGGCAAAAGTAAAGACGAAAATTACACCAGGAAATGTCAGTATTAGCTCGTAATTCTATCTAACTCACCTGCACAGCTTATTTTCCTCAGTTTATTCTTCCCTACTTCATGATTAGGTTTCACTTTGATTCTTTGTTTGGTATGCTATTCGCTTGAGATATCCCTATTTATACTGCTTTTTCTTGCTCTGTCATCTTGTACATTCTTTTAGAGAAATCTGAGTCTCTCTTAGATTTGTCCTGTCTTAGGTGGGTCTTGTGAATATTTGATTTCTTTTTTGGAAACCAGATGGTTTTTGGAATAAATTGATATATTTTTTATAGCTGGTTGTAAAATACTAGATGCGTAACAGGTGACTGAATTGCAATTTAGCTAGGTCATTTCCATCTTAAAGGACCTCTATCATATTGCCTCTTTACTTATACCTTCTTAAAGAGACTTCATTGGTATTTTTCGAAGTTCTTATTGTTATTACGTTTATACTAAGGAATGCACTAATTGACACTTAACTTAGAAGTATACTTTTATTTAACAGCAATTATGTGTATATGGTTGGTTGTTTTTTCTTTTGGGATGGAGGGGGGTACAGCCATATTATGATTGGCTATCTTCGAGCACATGATCCACCATACGAGACTCATGTACCTGATAAGAATAGTTTGGGATTTGTAGGTATTATCCTTAAAATATGATACTTTTTCAAGATGGAGACTGTACTCAAGTAGATACATTGGTTTACATTGTTTTTGTTTAAAACGTGTTTAGAGTCAAATTCAATTAATAAAATATCATTATCAAAGTCTTACCATTCTCAAATATAATCTTAATAGTTTGAAAAGATTATTAGTATTAGTGACTTGCAGTGATAAATGACCATGAAAGACGAATATAACCGTCGATGGCAACCATTGGTGCTGATGAACATTAGTCCCAATCCATGAAGACGAGCAATGTGATAACTTGTTTCATATCGTCTATGGACAAGGATTATCTAAGCAAATTTTTCATATAATTGATTTTGTTGAAGTACGCTGGACTTTCTATAAAACAACTTAGAAGAATCGAAATTTCATACTAGTTAAGCTGACATTTGTCTGATATAACAGGCAAGAAATAAATAATTACACGATTTTTTTATATCACACTTCATGACTAGGAGGCCATAACGTTAAGACTAGATTTCAAAGAAGGGAAGGATGGTTCTAGAAAACCCAAATTATGCATTTAATGAGGAAACAAGTTCATCCGTAATATGCTAAAAAGTTCTTTTAGCATCTCCTAACAAGTACATGAGGTGGACTAGTTAACAAGATGCTGTAACAACAGCGCCGACAAAGATGATTCGATCATTTTGAGAAAGAAGAAGTTGATTAGTCTATAATCTGCTTTCGCTGTTGAGTGGGCAGGAAGAAGGATTGGATAAACCGCCGTGAAAGAGAGCCAAAAGCAACAGAATTCATTAGAGAGCTTGGATTCTTTCTTACATTAACAAGTAGCTTTCTATGTTAGATACAATATAATCCTCATTTCTTTTTTGGATTCAATTCCTTTACGACAGATCCAGATTGAGATTGCAAGATAAGGAGAAGGAAGGAATCAATCATTTAATGGTAAGTTCAATTCGAAAAGTTTAAATAAAAGAATAATATTTCATGAAACAAATAATTTAAATAATATATTTAATTGTTCTAAAATATTGATTTCTTATTTAAAATTTTTTAAAACATTAATCAATTTATGAAACGTTAGATTTTTTATTTAAAATTTTTAAAATGTTGATCCTTTACTTTAACTATTTTATTAAATATTAATTTTTTATTTAAATACTTTAAAACGTTAATATTTTATTTAAGTTTATTTTTAAATATTAATTCCTTCTATTTTATTCTTTCAATGACTCTGACTCTGGTGTGTGAACAAGATGGTTTCAAGCAGGAAATAGAAAATGCCGGTTGCAGTACTTAATAGATTCCCGCGCCTCGTCTTTAGCTTATGAGCGATGGTTTCTCGACTTCCGATGGCAGTTTTCTGCATTTGGCTTCGGATTGCTCCTGTAACATATATTGAAAAAAAAAAAGTCTAATTAACAATGTTCTAAATTGTATATAAAGGAAACAATTGCATGCATAACTCAAGGAAGGGCTCTCAGTAGCAAAGGAAGAGTCAAACATTAGATTCGTTTAGGTGCGGATTTCTCAAAGGATGTCTTAAGTAATCCATTAGACAGAAGCTCCCCATGCTAATCGTCCTGATAGATTACGTACCCGTGAAATAAAAGGGTAAAACACAGATTTAGTCCCTATTTGTAATATCCTTTATCTAATTTTGGATTAAAATTATCATTCCGTTATTTATTTATTTTTTATTTTTTACTTAAGCGTTTAACGTCTTCCAAGGTAGAACTTCCATTATGATATTAAATTTTTAATCCATCATTGATACACTAGTTTCTAATTGATCCATACCATAATTAGTTTAATAAAATACACAAGAAAATGAAGAAGAAGTAAGGAAGTTAAAACATTTTCCAACGGCTTCAAGGTTAGGGTCTAACCAGGGAGTAGTAAGGGGAATTATTATATTTTATAGTTGTAGAAAACATGCAAAAATTAGAAGCTGCACAACATACTTTTTTGCTCCCTAGAGCAGAGAAGTAAGAGTCTGCCCAATATGGGTAGACCATTCTTCTAGGGTAAATGCAAGAGAAGCAGGAAGATGGAAGAAAGTGTGGCGTAGCAAAAGACACCTATCTTTGCTCCCTAGAGCAGAGAATACGTGATTAAGGAAGAAAAAGGGTATCTAAAAGTCTACACATCAGCTCTAGAAAATCTTTGCTGAAAACTGATGATAACACAGTGTAACTGCAAGCGAATAAGAGAAAGACAGAAAATAAAAACGAATTACCTGTGAATTTCTTCCCAGTTTCCGCAGAAACAACTACTAAAAGTAAGCAGAGCCTCTTTGCATCCTGCACTTGGGGAAAACACTAACTATACACTTCAGTGTCTAAGCTCAACGTATTGACCACTAACGTGTACCCGTGGGATTCACTTATTTATAATAATAATTTTTTTTTTTTTTTTGTGCCCAAAAATCTTAGATTTAAGTGTTCCAAGTATATATCTAAATTCATCTTTGCTCTCATAGGCTTGAAGCGGCCAATGTCTATTATGTTTTCAAGTAAATCATTTCAATCCTTACTAGTATTGATACACCAAATCTCTCTTTTAGTATCACACATCTTGCACCATTTACTGATTGTATTTGAATATTTTAGCTCAATTGTATGTATGATGAGTGTAGTTTTATGTCCATTTCTTGTGTCATTTTTATGATTATTTTGAGCTACTTAAATATGATTTTGATGTTGACTTAAGTCATTTATTGATTTTAAGGGTTTGATGAAGCGATAAGGTGAAAAGAATGAAATTCGTGCAATTTTTGAAGGGAATTTCATCCATTTTGAAGAATGGCTTAACAATAGTAAGTATTAGAAAGGATTTGTTCAAGAATCAAAGAGCAAAGGAAGACCACAGTTGCATTCCACGGCCGTGTTCCTTGGCCTTGAAGCCCTTGTCCTCAAATTCCAATTGAAGTTTGAAGAATTTTCAGTATGAACTTAATGACCATGATCTCTAATTGTGATCCTCTCATAATTTAATTCAAGTCAATTTCTTAAAAAAATATTGCAAGGAGTAGTTAATACCCCAACACCATATGCAAGTTTCTACCCGTAGACATGCTGTGCTTTATGAAAACTTACCATTTGAAGTCCGTTTTGCCAAAATCATATAAACAGAGCTCAAACATATGCAAATATGACTACACGATGCTAGAGAGAAGGATAGAAGAGCTCCATAGCATTTCCTAAAGATTTTACTTATTTTATTATGCAAGTTATCATTTTTATCATGTGTATAACGTAAATTTATAGATATCTAAACCTGTAACCTTAAGGTAACATATAACATATTCAATTACAATTATTCCGATAGAATTTCTTATTTCTTATTAATTCAAGTACATGTCTTGTCTCATGTATTGATTAAGTTATCATTTTTATGGTTTCAACTTAATTATTAAATTTTATGTATTGAGGTCATTAGACTCTTTACATAAACAGATTTATCGTAATTGAATTCCTCCTATTAATACAAATAAAAAATATATTAAAAACCTTAGAGTTACTATATGTTAAGCTCTCAATGATCAAAATCTAAATATTATTATTTATAGTTATTTAAGGTTTTTGTTAATTGTTCATATTATTAATTATTACTCATTAATTAATCCTTGTTCCTTTCAATCAATTTAACACTTTATTTCATCATTGCAATTGTTATCCTCTTTTGAGTAAAGTAATTGAGTGCGAGTGAGTAAGTATTTAGTCCTCGTGGAATCATAATCCTAAACTATAAGAATACTTTATATTATTACTTGACATGTGTACTTATCTAAGTCCCCATCAATATGCACCTTTTTATTTCCATTTCTCAATTAATAATCACAGATTTTTCTCCAAATAGTTAGTGAGAACTTTCAGTCTATTTAACCTATCAGTGGGAATCTATGCTTCAAATTCCATAAAATGAACACCGAAACTTGAACGAGTGTCTGTATTGATCCCATCCTAAGATTCGGACGTCGAGAAACTTTCCTTGATAAGTTCTTCATGCTAAACCCACACATTTAAGTATAACTGTGTCTGTTGAAAGATCTGGTTTGATAATAAACTCAACGCCAAGAAAATCTCTGATATTTCTAAAGAGTTTCAATTCCATAAGGTGAGAGCTTTCCAACAGGAACCTTGGTAACATCTTGAGGGCATAACGCGCATAAAAGAAACAAGAAGCCCTACAAAACAATAAAATGGAAAAATTAGGAACCACCGCCGATGCTAGACGACATACTTGAAGCACATCATCGTAATTGATGATAAGCAAAATGAACATACCACGAGATTCATCAAAATGGAAGGAGAAAACTACTGGAGGCTCTGCTTTGGAGACAAATGGGGTTATATAGTTAGGACATTATTTTTTATATCTACCAGCATCTAGGAATAAGGACAACTTAGAAGTTAGAAGCCCCATCAGAAACAAAACTCAAGGAATTGCAAGACAATCTCTTTGAACCAATTATAACAAAATTCATATCCTTAGTTAACCAAGAGTACATCCATCTGGTCATTCCTCCATTGACCATAATAATAGAAAAAGAAGTACCAAAGGCAAGCCAAGTGATTCTAGGTTAATATCCCATAGGTATGATTTCTAGTTCATCTTATCCAAAGAGGGATAATAACATTGCTATAATGGCAACTGAAACAAACCTGGTGTGTTGAGTCAACCACTCCGCCTTGCTCAATTTCTCCAAGCAGAACAGAAGCAATTCGTTCCCCCAACATCTTCTGGAGGTACTAACTCTTTCTTGTCCTCGCTGTCCATTTCTTCCTCTTCTCATCCCCGGGAAATTGCAGTGTCAGTAGACATAAAGCAACCAATGATATCCCACGACCTGGTGAACTATCATGGAATTAATCCTACTATAGTAACTTCCGAAATTCTAGTTGGAACAAAAACCAACCACCATCTAGGAGTTCACATTAAATAAATATGAAGGAAATTGAGAGAGGAGGGGGGAGAGAAGGGAATGAAAATATAACCGAAAAGGGTGGTCTAAAGTACTTTCCAGCTTGCGGGCCAGTTTTGTGATCGGTGAATATGTGGACAGATCTGGAAGCAAACGATTGAATGTACCACGGGCTATATATATCATTGTATTTTCAAACTCTGCAGAGACACATGTAGAGAATGTAACCCCTCTAATTCTCTTGACCATTCCCTCATCTATCCATGTGATTGACTGAAGAGCGACATCTTTGACGAGAATAACCTAAGGAAAACACTGAATCGTAAGAATTGGGGTGATGAACTCACAGTCAGACTCTAAATATTGGCCATTGACAAGACAATCTCCCGGCCACCAAGAGGAGGTACTCCATGACTATTTTTCTTTAAGTCTAGTCCGTTTGCTGGGACTCCAAACTTTCTTAATAACGGTGAAGTAGCAGAATGCAATGTACCAACACTGGGATCCTTCTGATCATTCGTAATTCCTGTCAACAACAAATAAATTATCTTAAAACTAAAAACAAGACAAAACATATATCCAAGGTTAAGATATTCTGAAGACAACTTTCATTCGGTGTTCATTGTCTTTATCCATAACATCATCTAATCAATATTTCTTATGCACTTGCCATGAACAGAAGATAGACTTAAATCTTATTCATCTTTAATCGGTAAAAGGAAACTGTGATACACTTTTTAAGCTCCCACTTTCCATGTCATCTAAATAGAATTTTTGTTGGACCCAATCAATTTGAATTCTAAAAATCTAACAGGATTGAACAAACTGATTTTCAACCGCTATAGAGGTGATTATATATCTATCCTAAATATTATGTATTTCTAAAAGAGCTGCATAGAAAAAATTAAAGCACCATGAGCGTCAACAGATTAATTCTTGGGCTAGAGGTCAATGAAGTATATTTATCTAAATCTTTCACTATAGATGAACACTGGTAGAGTTCAAGAATACAAGAACATCAACAATCTATCTATCTTTTGAAAATTACTCCATCAGTTGCTAGCATTGCAACACAAATATAAAGAAAAATGACAGCAACCAAAATTAACTAATGATTTGAAATGATAACATGCGAGCGAGATCCCAAAAACATAGTATATTGACTATTGATGGTTTTGTCTTTGTTGATATTTTTCGTCTCCCATTTCTCATCGAACAGGAAAAGAATCACGTTGAGATGAGTCCTCAGTTTATACAATGATTACCCAAGAAAACAAGACAACTTATAAAACTAACTCAATAAACAAAACTGTATCTTTCCGTTCAACCTTGAGAGGTTTCTTTGCAAACAAGCCAAGCAAAATTAGAGGCTCCAAGAAATAGCCAATGGAACAGTTAACACTGCAATCATGCTTAAGATGCTTCCCGCCCATTATAATACCAGGGCGGTACTCCAACTTTGTACCTGCAACAAATTAACAAATCATATCAACAGATCTTCATAACTATAGCAAGAAGCAAAGATAGAGTACTAATCAGCTGTTATAATCATCCAATATGGGTACCACGGGAAGTACTTGATACAGGGGGACCAAAGTATAAATAATTAGTGGTGATTGACTCGAATCCACAAAAACACCATGATTACAACAAGTGAGATCACTCTATATACACAATCCATATATAATCACTAACATATGAGACGGCATTCGCAATATAAAACTAATCAACACGGCCGAATGTGCATTCCAACTCAAGTTACAACTTCAACGAGTATATCAATTTTACAGCAATCCATCAATCTGTTCGTCTTCGCATTGGAACCAATTTTGCAGTTCAAAGCAATGCAGACCTATTTCCTTGTGGCTCGCTCTATATCTGAATTGATAGAGGATCACATTACAAAAATATCAACCTTATAACATCTAATTGAATCAAATCGAGTAGTATTGATGAAAATTAGCAAAAATCTGTTTCGACAAACGAATAGCCTTTTCGACAAGCAGACTACGAACTGAATATCATTACGACATCACTTGAACATATAGAATGTACAAACCTAACTCACAAGAAAATTATGCTCATGATAAGGATACAGTACTGGTTTCGTTAACTTCGACGATGCAGTCATATTCACATATCTTCTCTAGGAAGCAGAGAACCCCTCGACTTCATGGAGGCGGAAACCTGGCCAGAAGTCATCGGAGCGGATTTGTTCGATGATGATAGGAGTTGAAGAAGGAGTAGCTAATGATAGCCTCTGCCTAAAATATCCAAAACTTTTTTAAATGTGGAATTTGTTAACTAAACATTTTTTTTTTGTTTTTTCAACCATGGGAGGGGAATTTAAACTCTACTTAAACTTGTTTAAGTTAGAATTTAATTGAAGTTTTTGTTGTAATTTATACTAAATGATCTAATATGGCATGAATTGACATCTGGTATTAAAATGGATTGACAAATGGCACTTTTTTTATATATATGGCCTAACTTGTCTCTTCTTTTAGAGAAAAAAAAAAAAAAATACTTTAACTAATCAACAACTTATATCCATACATACTTCACATTATATTTTTATTTGCACCTTTTTACTTGTAAATTTTTAGGATGATATATAATATATAAAATTTTTTTTTCTCATGTACCTTTTTATGAAGGACAATGTATTTGGGAATGAGATTTTGTATTGTAACTTATAGTTTTCGTAAGAGAGTGAGTTGATTTTAACTATTTTTTTTTCATTTAATTTAATTTTTAATTTAAAAAAAAGTTTAATTCTTAATTTATATTTTGACTACTTTTAAATCATACAAAAATTTTGATAAAAGTACTTCTAAAACGTGCTAGAGATCCATGTTAAAATGGGCTTTTCAACTATAAAATACGCTTGAATATCCCACTTTGATTGGATTTTAAGCATGTTTTAAAAGCATTTTTATAAAAATTTTGGTATGATTTAAAAGTAGTAATGGAGTGGATTAATGATTGAGTATTTCTTTCTAAGTTAAAAAAATGAGTTAAAGTCAACCTTTTATATGTTGTACTTTAAACCTTTTTCCCTCTTTCACAGTCATCGTGGAATTTAGATAAAAAAAGCCTCATACACACACACATACATACACATATATATATAGGTTATCCTAAGTAGTCTTATGAAAATTTGTGTTTATAACTATAATGTAGTCTTTGCTTGAGTTCTTAGTTAGTTGGAATAAAAAAGAAAATTCCCTTAAAAAAAAGTTTCACATAGCATTAGTTAATACATAGTGCTACGTGGTAGTTGGCAACGTTGCCATGTGTCAGGCTATGTGATGCCACATATCATGTCATATCATAAAAACTAGTGTTATCAAACTCGAATTGATTTACTCAGTTTACTTCGGGTTAATTCACTTGATCTAACCCAGTTGGACTTAGTTTCTCTATAAAATCGGTTAGAGTCATCTCTTTGACCCATATTTATAATGATCTCGATTTAACCCTATTGATTCAACTGGTCCAACCCGATTTCTATAAGAACTCATTAGGTTTTTCGAGGCAAAGTATATTATTACTTTTATATTTTGTAGAAACTACACTAATTTACTAAAAGAATAAACGTAGATTGAATAAAAACAAAAAAAAAATTATAAAATACTCTCGATTTTCAAGAATGTAGGCAATTTTTTTTATTTTATAAATAAGTATGAATTATATTATGATGTTTTTATTGACCTTAGTTCACTTTCAGTTTGACCTCGGTTAACTTTCTCAATCCTTAACCTCTTCTTATTCCTAGGTCAACCTTTTGGTCTAAGTTTAACAATATTGATAAAAAAATGTGCCACATGTCGAGCCAAATGTCATGCCATAATTTAGGCTATGTATGAAAAAAAAAGGTACTACATATCAATCCATGCTAGTGCTACGTGTCAATCTAGTGCTATGTATCAATTCATGCCAAGTTATCTAACAAACACTAACAAAGTTAGGTCAGATAATATACATGATAAAGAAAACTTCAATTATGTAGTAAATTGAACTTTTTAAAGTTTAGATAGCAAATTGTACATTTAAGGAAAATTTGAGTATCAAACACAATATTAACCTTTTTTTTTTTTAATTCAAAAACACTCACCAAAACCTAACCAACATAAAATAGAAAAAACCCCAAGTAAAACCCTTGAAGTGAAGGATTCTACCAAATTAGTTTGAAATGTCAACAGATATGAAGTGGGAAAAAAAGAACTTCAGTTAACTATATGGTTTTATGTCATATAATATTTATAAATAATATTAAAATGAGAGATGTTTATTTTGGATTTTTTAGTTTGTTTATATTTTTTAAATTCGAGAATGTATGATGATAACCTTAAAATTCAGTATTAACCTTGGAAGAACCATAGTAATTTATAAATGATTAACATAAATAAGGATATTACTTATAATCTTTCCTTTTTATTCCTTGCATCTCTCCTCATATTTGTAATATTGCATAAATCAACAATCAAGACATGAACATTTAAGTATTAGGGTAAAGCTTTGTCTTCGTATAATTAGGATCAATAGTTAATCTAAGGCATTCGGAAAAAATAAACCGATTAAGGTAGAAACTTACGAAAAACTTGATAGCCCTAATCGAGGAATTTTCATACGTTTGGAAATTAGGGTGATTATATTTGAATTTAGAACTTTCGAGAAAAGTTATCTGATTGAGTTCAAATGTTATGACTAAGATAGAAAAATTAGACGAAGTAACATAGTAAAGTTAAATTTTGGAAAAAGTTAGATTTTGAAAATAGTGATCCAAAATCTCAATTTTACCCTTAGAAACAAGATTATTTAATATAGTACTAAATTGTTTGGAACCCTTAAAATCAAGCTTGGAATGCGACAAGAATTTAAAGATAAGTTAATTAAGTTATAAAATAAGATAATATAGTATAATTTACTATATGAATATATACGTATTTTTATAAGTATACCCGGTATAAATACTAATTATACCTACAAATTAACCTTAAATTGCATAAATGAATATATTATGTACTGAATTCATAAAAATAACTAAGAAACATACCTTAAAAATAAAAGGTATGTTAGAAACATAATTGTATAAGTATAGTTATATGCTACGTGTGATATATATACATAAGATATAAATACGTATACTAAAAAATATACTAAATACTAATGTAATTTATATAAAATATTAAGAAATTCATTAAAAATCAACCTAAATTTATCTAAAATTTAACCAATCAACTTGGAATATGCTGGAAAATTGCATGGCATCCTCATATGGATTGAAGTGATGAATCAAAAGGGTAAAAGACCACAATTGGACACCTTATGTTATACAAAATAATAGGATAATTATGGAAAAAAAAATCTAAAAGCTACCTAAACTAGTATAAAAGCAATGCCAAGACATACATTAAAAACTTTAGAACCTAAAACGCCTAAAGAAAATCGAAGAGAAAAATTTAGTAAATCAAAACATTTTAGAAAAAAATTCCCCAAAAACAGAGTAGGGACCGAGTTAAGGTAGTTCCCCAACCATACGAGGACCTGATGTGGAGCCCCATTGCCACCTAGTAGAGCCACCACCGACTAGGTCGGTTGACAACCCCTCTCCGGCTAATGGTGACCGGAGATCCAATGAACTTAAGTCTTAAGTTTTTGCTCTATTTTTCTTTATTTTTGAAAAATTATTAAATTAATTAGGAAAAATGTGAAAAAATTAATTACTTGGTTATTTTATATATACTTTCATTTCATAAATTTATTTTTACAAAATTAGGAATATTTAATGTACTTGCTTAACAAATGTACTATTCATTTGAAATTTGAAATTTAAAATAAATATACTAAATGATGTAGTTTTTAGCTAAAAATTTTTGTGTAAGATACTTATGATGTATAGATAATTTCTATGTAGCCATATTTTTTATTTGAATATTTTTAATATTTATTATATTTTTTCGGCCTAAAAATAGCTCGAAATTAGGTTGAAAATGTTAATTTATAAAATTAAATAGATTTTATAAAATTAAATAGTGAAATTGACCTATACTAATTTCTAATGAAGTATAATGATGTTAGGATAGGTTGAAAATAATTTTGTATAAAGAGAATCATATTTGGGTAATTAAGTGTATTTTAGGAGTAAAATTGTGATTTCGAATATATAGGCGACAAATCGATAACACGAAACTAAGTGATGATTGAATTTCACATATTTTTAGGAGTCTATAGAAATTTTTGAAGAATTATTTGGTGACCCGAGCTAATTACTACGAATTTACGTAGTGAAATAGTGTACTTTACGAATCGAGGTGTATTTTTAGTAATAATAGGTTAAAATGTAATAAATAGTTGAATAAAAACTATCTATATGTGTACCGGTTAAATTAGATAAAAAAGTATATTTTTAATATATTTAATGATATTTTAATAATCGGGAAACGTTATAGGGATATTAAGGTTACATAATATCTATATTATGAGTTATATTAACAAATTATGTAAAATACAATTTAATAACATAAAATACATATAATACGATAATATTTAAGTAGATATGTATAATTATATTAAAAGCTCGAATAATCTGTTAAAAGTCATTTCTAGAAATGGGTTCTTACATAGTAAATTCTATGTTTTGACTCAGTTCTTTATCTTTTTTTTTTAATTGGATGATTATAAGACTGTGATTGGATATCAAATAAAATATATAAAGAAATATGAGTGTTCACAAAGAAACTTGTGCCTCTCATTAATTTGAGAGAGATATTTTTTGGGTATCTTGAAGAGAAAAGAGTGAGAAAATATATGATCGTACTCAAATAAATTGATAAGAAGTTATCAATGTCATTTGTATAAGCTACTTAAATTTTGGATTCAAGAAACGAGTGATTAAACAATATATTAGTGTCTTTATCCATACCTTATGTTTAATAACTAGCTATCGTGTGACAAATGGACTAAATAACTAACTGTTTAATAAGTAAGGTTGGATCATTAACCTTTACTTGATTTGGAAAGGTATAATGTTTTACTAGAGGCCACTTATGTCTCGTAGGTGTGAGGTTGTCACGCCCCGAAGCGGTAGAGTCGTAGTAGCTCCGCCATATAAACCATTCTAAGATAGAAGTTGGCCTTACAACCGTTATTTTAGACCTGATCTACACAAGGCGTCCATGACTAACCCGCTTTGAAGTAAACGGTTTGTAATTTAAATAAATCATTTACCTAAGAAAGTGAGAAAATATATATATATACTAAACTTTAGTTATTATAATTAATGTTTACAATATTTCTCCGTAATATATTTTCTAGTTATTACATTATTCACAAATGAAAAATTCTAAAATAAAAGTTTAGACCTTAAAAATATATGTTTATTCTTCAAATATTTTTCCTTACTCCCCAAGATCTAGCAATTGCTAGCTTTAGAGTAGTTGTATGCCGCTTCTTAGCCAGCACCTGCATGACGTCTATAGGGATGTGAGCAACCACAACTCAGTAAGTTAGGATGGAGGACTTAAAATTATACCATAAACATAACAAGGTTATCAACCAACTTATTAGATACAATACATGTTCAAGCAAATGCCATCGCACGACGTTGTTCGGCTTATCGTGAGATTAGAAAAATTATACTCGCGCTAATCTGGGTTGAGGAGTTGGCGTTAATGCAATAGCTCACGACCAAACCTAGGCTTGTACAATGGAGACCTCGCTCCTTCCGCGACTACCTTTGAATCATTGACTTTACCTTCGCTGTGATCTCTTCACCTGTTACTTAGTTCGATTAAGGATGAAGAAGGAACCCTTTGCAATCCTGCGTTATCCCTTTCGAAGGGGTCGATATTTGGCCGGAGAATCCTAGGTTTCTCTTAATAGGTTGCCATGCAGGTCCGATTATGATTATAAGTCGTATATTTGATTAGGTCCGGTTTAGAGCGATCAATCATTTTATACAAATCACACAATATAAGCTAGAACAATAAACAGAATTATAATATCACTCATAGTCAAGCACATGCACACAACAGACTATTTAACAAGCACAACTAAGTATAATCTCAAGCCTCCAAAATACAGTATTGTATTAATCTCAACTTACCTCAACTCTTCACTCACTCACTCGAGGTCCAACTCGCTCAGGCCATCGCCGATCATCCCTATAACACAAACGTGGTTTCAGTTTTTCATATAACTATTATAGGTTTGTTTTATCCTATAACGCTTATTGTTATGTTTTGTTTAGGGTTTAATATACCTAATTATCTAGGTCTTAAGTCTTTTATAATTATTCTAGGTTTGGGGTCGGGTTCGGATTCGGTTTCTGCATCGATTTCTAAATTAGGTTCTAGTTCGATTTCTAAGTACTGTTTTATACCTGAACCCTAGAAATTCGTTTCAACTTATAATGTGAAATTAATCACATTACTTCCAAATATCTTAAATACTATTATTACCCTTAGTCAGTATTTTATTTTACCCGGTACACTTAAATCCTTATTAGTGTACCGAGTACTCATGATGTGAGAAATTTTTATATTTTTCATATAATTACATAAATTTAAGTTTTCTATCAGTTTTATTATATATCCCTATTATTTATATAATATCAATTTTTATCCTAATATTTTTTATTTATTATATTTCCAATAATTATATATTATGTATTATCACCTATTATGTATATAATACACATCTAATATTTCTATCATTCTAATTACCATCTCCTAACATCAATTATAATTTCAAAGTGTCTAAATTCATCCTAAATCAGATTTTACACCTAATTACCCTAATTTACAAAATTAACTTAAAATTTACTATTTTTTTCTATTACTCATTTATTACATAATTGACCTAATAATTACATCTAACATCCTAAATGCTACAAGTATCATACTTTATCAGATTTTAATATCTTAAAACATATAATTATTCACTAAATCAATAATTAACCATTTAATTACTTAATTAACTCTAAATTACTCATTTTATGCCTTATTTTAGGGCCTAAAAATTATCTAAAATTTTTAAAAATTAATTTTTTGAAAACAGGCTTCATAGCACTGTTTTGTATCATCTAAGTAGTTTACACAAAAATTTTGGGTTCAAAACTACACTTCTAAGATCATTTATTTTGAAATTAAAATATGCTCGGTTTTGCATGATTTCTTAAGGACCATATATCACGGGACATATTTTTATCAAAATAATATTTTTTCTAAAAACTACATACTAAATATTCCAGAATAACAAAATTCATAATTTTCTAAGAATATTTACTATTTTTATAAAATTACACAAAATCGGGCTGAAAATCGAACTCACCAGTCTGGGTGGTTCCGGCCATCGCCGGCCGCCGTAGTCTTATTGGCTGGTCTAGGTGCTACTACCGCCGTGTGGTGGTGGTGGCTGTCCATTTCCAGCTGCTCGTTTGGTGTTGGTTCCCTTTTATAGCCTTAATTGCACAATTTTTCTTATTTTTTTCCTAACCTTAATTTTTTTTTTGAATTTTGCCTCTTCCTATTTTTTTCGCTCTCTAAACTGACCAAATGAGCTTCTAAATTTTTCTTGCTATTTATAGAGCTTTAGGGAAATTATTGTGCATTAATTCGATTGGACAACTACCTTATCTTCTTCCAATTTGCCTTTTGTATTATTCTAATTTAATTGGCTAATTTTTTTCTTATTTTCCCCAGCTGCCACGGCCTATATCTGGATCATTCATTATTTTTTCTGATTTTTCTTTATTTTTATTTAATTAATTATGAATTTTCTTTAATTATTTAATAAGTTTTTAGCCAATTTAAGTAATTTCGCGTATTTTTATCTACATGTAAATACATGTGGGATACATGTGAGCATTCCTAATTATTATTTAGGTCATTCTATGATTTTTAATATACATATAATCTATCTCTAGTAATTTATTAGTTATTAGATTACACTTTTCACCTTTTCGATAATTAACAATTATTATACTTAAAATTTGAAAATTTTATAGTCTCCTATTTTATTTTTTATTTTCTTAAATTTAAGTTTACGTGGTAATATTTTTAGCTTTACTTTATAATTTAGGCTTGATTGGATATTTCAATCAATCAAAACCTCGAGTGACTGGTTGTGAGGATTACAGAGATCTTACAAAAATTAATAATTAATTCCTGATTGGTTGGTTTGGAAACGATTTGTAAAATTTAGGGTAATCATATAAATTATCCGATTGAGCCTAAATTTTTTGATTGAATTAGGAATATTAATAAAAGTGATCCTATGAATTTGGATATAGGAAAATAAATAATAAAATATTCTAATATTAAGTTATATGTACATTACCTGTTATTTATTGAAAACGTGTAAAATAAGTTTCGATATTAACGAATCAATAGAGATAAATTATATACATACTAAAAATCATAAAATAATACAAATAATATTTAAAATTATTTATTTGTACCATATATGTATTTATGTGTAGGTAAAATCACGTGAAATTACTTAAATTAACTAGAATATGCTAAAATAATGCTAATTAATTAAATAAAATTTATAAAAATAAAGAAAAAGTCATGAGAAGTTTGGAATAGTCTAGAAATAGGTATAGCAAGCTAAAAACTAAAGAAAGAAAATTATATGATAAAATTGAGCCAAATAGGAAGTGGAAAAGAAAAAGCAAAAGTAAAAGTAAAAGAAAAAGGACACTTAGCAACAAATAAATTTAAAGGAAAACCCAAACCCACATTATAAATTCAACAAACCTTTTCCAAAATTTATTTTAGACAGTTTGAAAATTAGAAAAATTAGAGAGAGTTTAAGAAGAGAAGAGAAGGTATTTTTACCAAAAAAATAATAAAATAGTGTGCTTATAAGGTGAACATACATCTAAAGACCACTTGGGGAGAGGCGGCCACCACCACTTGATAGTAAATCCATCGCTTGGTTATGCCAACAAGGGTACGGCCATTACTAGTGGCCGAAAGCTTGTCAATTGGTGAGTTTCGATTTTCTTTCTAAATTTGTTTAATTTAGTAAAAATATCAAATATGTATAAAAAAATTATGAAATTTAGTATTCTAAGATATTTTTATATGAAAATTTAGGGAAAAATATCAATTTGATAAAATTAAGTCTTGGGATATGATGTTATTAAGAAATCATTAAATTTGAGTGAGTTTTTTTATGTTGATTTAAATAATCTTGGTGATGTAGCTTTGACCTTAAAATTTTTGTCAAGAAAATTTAAGATATATATGACAGTGCTATAAAGAAATTTTATAAAAATTTATTTTCTAAACTTTTACTTAATTTTTAGGTCTTAAAATCATGCATAAAAGGCAATATTTAGACTTAATATTATGATTTAATGTTAATTCGGTGAAAATTCTGATTTAGTATGTAATTAAATATTTTTAGATGACAGTTACTAATGTAGGGTGGTATTTGTGGAGTTTGAGGTATTGGATGTATGTATTATGCATATTATGTAATAAATATGTATAAAGAGAAAATAGGTAATAGGATATATTTTAAATCAATTTTATGATTTAGGGTTAAGTTAGTGTAAATTTTGATTTAGGGAGTAATTAAATGTCTTGAAATGTTAATCGATGATGAGATATGATAATTATAGTATTAAAGATGTTAGATGTATGCTTTATATGTAATTTAAGTAGTAATTGGCAATATGTGAAATAGGAAAATTAAATAAGTGGAAAATTTTAAGTGAAATTGATAATAATATAATAATAGGAGAATATTATAAATTTGATTTGGCATATAAATTTAGGAATTTATATGAAAAATGTAGGATATTCTCATATCTAGAGTTAATTCGGTAGTTAAATTAAGAATATAGTATACCATATCAACCAAAATATTTGTTAGAAGCTTAAATGGGGATTTATGATATCTAAGTATAGTTAGATAAATTCTGTATATTAGTTCTGAAATAATTCCTCAAGTTTATAACTAAAATAGTGACTAGAAGTTAAATTAAAAGCTAATTCAGGAACTGATTCGGAGACTGAATTATAAAATTAGCTTAGGATTAATTCAGTTATAAGTAACGTGAAACGAGGATAACTGGGTAAAAATTATAGTTTAAAGCTTATATATAAGAATATAAATGCTAATGCTATTTATAATATAGGAACGAACAACAATGATCTAACCTTGTATTGAACTTTAGTGAGCAAATTAGGACTTTAGGTAAGTTTGGGATTAATACGTAACTGTATTTTAGAGTATTGTTTCATAGTACTCGAAGGTTTAAGATTATACTTGTTTGTGTCTATAAGTAGTTTGATTGTGTACATGCCTATGTGTACGTGTTCCTGAATGTACAACGTACAATTGGCTTGCTATATTGGTTTACAATTGATATGTATTGTGTGATATGGAGTAATTACCTTAACTGGACTTAATAATATAAAGTTTGTAAAATTAATTGGATTAGCATTTCAACTTACTAGGGTAGACATTTAAAGTTCTCTTGACCAAATGGCAACCTCTTCGAAAGGGATAGCGTTAGATAGCGTTAGATAGCATAATCATCCCTTCTTCATCTTTAGTCAAACTAACTAACATGAGAGGGGGTTGTGACAAGGGTGAAGGTAGTGATTCGAAGGTAGTCATGGGAGGAGCAGTGTCTTTATTGCACAAGTTTGGGTTTGGTAGTGAGCTATTGAAATGCGTACTAAACTCCTCAACTTAGATTAGAGAGGGTGTAATTCCTCTAATCTCATAACGAACCAAATAACGTCATACAATGGTATTTGCTTATCATGTTTTAAGTTGTGAACTGTTTACTTTAAAGTGGGTTAGTCGTTGATACTTTGTGTAAATCAAGTCTAAGATAGTGGTTGTAAGGTTAGTTTTTATCATAGAGTAGTTTGCATGGTAGGACTGTTACGACTTTACTTCTTCTAGGCATGATAGTAGGTCCAAAAATGGTGAGATAATAAGTCCAAAAAGGAGTTTTAGGCCTACTGTCAATATTAGGTGAACTTATAAGATCACATACAAAGAACGAAACAAATAGGCTACGAGTTTATTTTAAATAAACCTAGTAGAATTATTGAAATGTTTATTATTCTTAATAGTTTAAGAATGATAAATAATAACATTTATTATTTTTAGAGAAAAAAATAATAAATAATAAAATAACATCTTTTATTAGATATTGTTAATATCTTTTAATATCTCGTAATATCTTCTAGAAGATACTATTGCTCCTCTCTATATATATATAGATAGAGGTAGCCCTTTATAAGGGTTATGTTGATGCCTTGTTGTTAATATTAAACTTGTAGAGAAAGTTTGTAGACCGAAAATAGAGAGAGAGTTAAACATGAGATTTGTGAGTTGATTCCTGTATGAATACGAATTCGTCCTAAAGTGGTAGCACAAATTGCAACCCCTTTCCAATGCGTTCATTCGTGTGTGGATACTAGTAGAGGGTGTTCGCGATTTGCAACATTTATTGATCCGCCCAGTTGAGAATTTCAAAAAGCATCATATAAGGTAAAATTAACAGTCCTCTTTTTGGTTTAATTGAAATGCTTGGATCCTAAGATGTTTAGGGATAACAAAATTTCAAAATTCTGCTATGCAAGTATATGATTCAAATCTTAAAACGTAATAATAGTTGTATAGAAGTGCTATGGGATTAGCTGTAATTGTACAAAGTAAATCTTCTAAGAATTCTAGTTATGTTTGTGCTACTACTCTATTTTACTCTGCTTTCAACATTGAGAAATAACGAGTAGTAATGGTCAAGTTTATGGGTTGTTATGATTTGTGTATTACAGGTATTGAAGGTTTTGAGTAACAAGATTGTGTGTGTGTGTGTGTGTGTGTGTGTATGCGTGCGAGAGCATGCTATGTTCGAGATTGTGTGTTTAAAGGAATGTAAAGGGTATAGTAGCAAAAGAAGAGTGGTTGGTATATTTTGAAGTTGGGTACGAGAAATTGTGTTTTGTTATAAGTTAAGTGTCTACTATCGTGATTGCTTCCCAAAAGATGACTAACTCAAGTATTAATGTTAGTATAGATGACAAAGAAAGTGGACTTGTCCACTATGGAAGGGTTGCTTAGGCTACTTCGAGGTCTATAGATAAGTGAATTGATGAACCTGTTGCCATGATAGTTGAGTTGACCTACAATGTTAATAAATTGGCTGCCATATGAGTTGTTGAAGAGGCATCGGTTAATGTCTGAGCTATTCTGCAACATAGGCGAAGATAAAGAGCTGGTTATTAACTTAGTTATGGCAATCGAGTTGATAAGCATGTAGGAAGACACCAAAGTATTGGTGTAGAGAGGTGAGCAATACAACATATTGACTTGGACGAGGTTAAAGAAAGTGAGGAAAATTAAGAAGAGTATTACGAAGTTGAAGAACGAAATGCTCGAATTACTCGAGTTGATAATCTAAAGTTGTAAATATCAAGCTTCTTAGGTAGTGGGGATGATAAGGGCTACCTGAATTAGGTTGATAAGATTGAAAAGCTATTTGAATGCCATGATGTTCCTATAGAATCTAAAGTGAGGCTAGGTTTGCTAGAGTTCACTAGCTATGTAACCTTATGGTGGAAGAACTCGTAAGCCATTAGGCAACGAGAAGGAGAACACAAGGTTAGGACTTGGGAAGAAATGAACAGAGTGATGAGACAATGTTTTGCACCAAGCTATTACTTGTAAGGTATCTTCTAGAAGTTGCAAGAGTTGAGATAAGGTAGATCTAGGGTGGACGCTTATGTCAAAGAATTTTAAATGCTGATGATTCAATGTGAAGTGGAGGAACTTAAAGACTAAACTGTATCTAGATTTATCAATGGTTTAAGGTATGAAATTGGAGACATCTTAGAAACGAGGGAGATTGTTATTCTTGAAGCCATTTGAGCTGCTTAGAGGATAAAGAGAAGGAGAATGGGTAGAATTTGAGCTTCCCCCAAGCTAACCTCATTCAGTTTAATCTACTCTGAATACACTTATGTGATTGGAACAAAGCAAGAGTGAGGATGTTTGACCTAACCTACCGTACTAATTTGTTGAGAAGGAAATGTTAAAGAAGATTGAGAAAGGATAAAGTTTTGGGAGGAAGACAAGTGATATCAAGTGTTTCAATAATTAAGAGTTTGACCATATGGCTATCTAATGTCCAAACAGAAGAACCATTGTGATAAAAGGGGATATGCAAACCATTAAAATCGATAGCATTGATGAGGAGGTAGAGAAGAAATGAGAGACTAGATAAATTGATTTGTTTGAGGGGGAAGATGTGATGTTTATTGAGGAAGGAAAATTCATGCTAGCAACCATGGTGTTATAGAAGGTGATAAACATTAGCCTCATCCATGAAGATGAGCAACATGAGAACTTGTTTTATATTGGGTGTAAGGTGAAGGAAACTTTGTATGTGCTCATAGTTGATAGTGAAAGTTGCATTAATGCCACCTCTAAGTTTGTGGTTCAGTAACTAAAGTTGTCGACCTCACCTCATCCTAAACCATAAAAGCTACATTGGTTGAGTAATAAGGGAGCCTTACATGTCACCAAGCAAGTTTTAGTATTGCTTTTAATCAGCAAATACTAGGACAAAGTGTAACGTAACGTCCTACAAGTAAGCACCTCCCATATTCTATTAGGAAGACCTTAGCTATTTGATTGAAGGGTACCATATGATGGTTTAGGAATACTTGTTTGTTTGAGCATGATGGTCAAAAGGTAAAGTTGAGCCTAATGATCCATAGTTAAGTAAAGGATATGCAAATTTAGTTTAATTGAGCTGAGAAGAAGGAAAGCTTAGTTATGACCAAAGTTGAGCTATCGTGAGAAATGAAGTCAGACATACCGATATTTCTATTAATTCGAAGAATGCTTGAAATGAAGGAATAAGTTATCGGGCCACTTGTTGAGGTGTAGAGGATACTTGATGAATTTAGCAACATGTTTCCTGATGTGTTTCCAAAGGGGCTGCCATTGATTCGAGGTATTGAATACGCCATAAACTTACGGCCAGGTGCGACCTTGTTGAACAAACCTTCCTACTGAATGAACCTAAAGCAAGCTGCTAAGCTTTAGAAGTAGGTTGATGAACTAATTGACAAGGGTTATGTTCGAGAGTCTCTAAGTCCATGTGCTTTACCTACCTTATTAGTGCCAATGAAGGAAAGATCATGGAGAATGTGTATGGATAATCGAGCTATCAACAAAATCATTATTAAATATCGATATCTGATCCTAAGGCTTGATAACATGTTGGATGAATTGCATAAGGCAAGGATCTTTTGGAAGATCGACATGAAGTCAAGTTTGTAGACACCTCATTTTTCCTCTTGTGTAATTTTAGTTTTTGAGGGTCTTAATTTAAATAAAAATAAAAATAAAAATAATGCTTTTTGAAAGATAATAAAAATACAAAAAAATGGAAAAAATAAAAATTGTAAAGATTTTTTTAAGGTCAATGGCTTTAGTTTTAGCTTGGTTCAAATAGTTTTATTTTAGAAGGTCATGTAGCTTAAATGCAATTTAATTGTGCTAAATGTCAAGGTATAGACCAATGGTCTAACGAATAATCACTTGAATATTGGTATTAGGTTAGCTTGAGGTCACAGGTTTAAATCTTACCAGATATATATATGCCTTTCATTTGTGAAAATCAATTAAGTATACGAGATTCGAATATAATCAAATCTTTTGAATCTAATAAAATTATATTTAAATTCAATATGATAAAGATTTATAGGACTCAAATTTGATTTTGATTTTTATTAAATTAGATTTGAATCGATATAAAAAATTTATTTTCAAATATTTTAAATATCGATCGCGCAGTATAAAAGAAAGGGGAACACATTCGCCTAAAAAGAAAAAACAACTATCCTTCACTTTCAGTATCCAACTCCTTTCCAATCAACAACAGAACCCCTTTGATCGAATCCTCTTCGCAAGCCACTATGCAGGCCAACAACAGTCCACACTGCTGTCTTCACCGTAGCCCCCCTTCATAACCACACTTCCCACAATTCTCATGCTGATCGCACACACTGGATCAGCATCGAACAACACCGATCATGCCATGAATTAGCCCCTATCCACGCACTAAGGACAGTGATCTGTAAATTCCAGACTCCATCTTTTGTCAGAGCAAACACAAAAATGCCACATACATATTTGCACCCAACTCACTGTCACTCACCGACTGCTCACTCTCCCCATTGCCAAATGTTAACTCCAACCATAGTTTATAGTAGAATAGCAGCTCGCACATGCCACTAACCCAACATTCAAGCCCCCTACGCCTTACATACTGACCGAGCAGAATAGGTGGTAGCATGACCCATCTCCATCCTCCACACACGGATCAACACACCACAGCACCAAGCATGACAGCAACTCCACTGTCCATCAACCAATACATACAGCACGCTTTCATCTCCTGTCCACACTGCTATGCTGCTCTTCACACTGCCCACCGCCTGCGCATACACGGCATCCGCAATGCTGCATTGCACTCACGCCATCCGCTACGCCGCACTGCATTCATGGTTGAACTTCACAGCAAGCCACTGCCTGTATGCCACTTCACTTACGATCTACACACACCGATCACTGCTACGGCCCCTGTTACGAACCCAGCTTAGCGACTTGTCTTTGACAGCAACTCTAGTCACGCCGCTGCACGTCCACACGACAAGACCACTTACGCCTGACTCGCATACGCTCACTGCTTGTTCAGATTACATATGCACGATATGTTGCAGTCTGCTGTCCACGTCCACACGTGGCTGTACAGTCCACGTACACACAAACATGGTCACGACTAGTCCCAATGTCTACTGCTTCACTAGCCGCACAATAGCCAAATCAGGTTCGGTCTTTGATTTTTTTGTTAATTATTTTATTATTATTACTATTGTTACTGTATTTACTCATTTATTTATTTGTCTTGATTTGTTTAGGTGGTTGTTTTAAAGCATGAAAAGAAAAAATATATGTAGCTGAGAAACTTTTTTTAGTATTAGGTTTTTTTTTTAAGGATTTCTCATTTAGAAAAATTATTTTTTTAGAAATAAAAATTAATAAAAACCCCTTTTAAAAATTATGACATTTTAGAGGGTTTTTTTTTTTAAAATGAAAATACTAAAAAATTAGGGCCTTTTTAGAATTTCTTTCAAATAAACTAAATTAATAACTACATAAACTAAGTCAGTTTTAAAAAATTAAAACAAATCAACACACTAAAGTTTTTGGAAAGAATTACGATTGTCTGATTCTGACAAGTAGGTACGCATGCAATTTCGATATGACGTTAAAATTTGTAAAAATTTAGGTTTTTTTTTATTTTTATTTTCTAAAAAATATATAAAAAAAGATAATTGTAAAAAATAAGCCTAATTTCGGAAAAATGATAATGGTACCCGTTAAGGTTTAATCAGTTAGCCTTCGAATTTAGAATACTTTGGTTTTTATTAAATTGAAATCAAAGACCGGTAGCTAAATTATAGTCAATCCACCTAATTGATTACAATTTTTTTTTTTCTCGACTCTAATCGAGTAGCGACTTTAAAAATTTTCTTAAAAAGAATTGGAATTTCTCAATTTCTTTAGTCGAGAATTGATACTGAATGTGTTAGGGTTTAGTATTAATTAAAAAATGAGAAATAAAATTAAATAAAAAAATCGAAAACTTAGGCTCGATAGTTTGGCGAATTCATTTGAGACGTCGAGAGGGTTAGTCATTAGAATTTATCAAAATTAGGATTATTTTATAAAAATATATACTTGAGTTGATTATTATTTTATTTTATTCTTTTTTTCGTGTTATATACTAACATGTGTGTTGTAGCTCATCTAGGAGGGTCGTTTTGGTTTTTTTTTTTTTACTTCATTTATTTATTTTGTATCATATGTATGGTAGATATAGTTAGAATCAAGCTCATCTTAAGACTTTAGGAGATGGGCCATTATGTAAGTTTTGGATGTTGTGGGGCAACCACCTTTTAGGGTTGATCAGGCTATTTTACTCAAGTTTAGATGTGCCTACAGAATCATTATTTTGAAAAACGCGGTGGTCATAGAACTTGAGGATCTTTAAAACCCACCTTTTACATATATGGAAACTTTTTTTCAAAAAATCACAAGACCCCTTAATGTGGCAGACCTAAACGGACAAAGGGTAGTTGTGAAGTTATATTACCTTGTATAGTCCTGTTGTAATATTTCCCTATAAATATTTCTCGATAATAATTCCAAGTGAAGTTTATGATAGGTTTTGATTGTAATTTTAATTTTTTTTAGATAGGTATGGTTAGATTAAGTCAAGGGGCTTTTGAACAGATCCATGTCTATCTACCTTATTGGCCTAAAAAATTACTCCAGATATGGTTTCGACTTTTCAACCTAAATAAGTAAGAATTTATTAGGAACAAGATTGAGCCCATCCTGTCCCTATAGAAGACCCTTGTGAATATTACCTTAGTGTCGGTCTTAGAACATTTATGGGAGTTCGAATTTGTTGCTTTTTGTTTGGGCCCACATCAGTTGAACCTAAACCTCGTAAAGTAAAAAACAAAAAAAACAAAACAAAAAGAATCAAACTTGTAAAATAATTTTAAGTAGTTGCCATTTTGTCAAGTATTTTACCAGCTAGAAATATTCATTCTTTTGTACAGATTAGCACTTTGTAAATAGCCTTTCTCATTTAGAATAAATAGGATCTAGATTTTTTCTCTATTTAGTCTTTTAGTCTTTTTTTCTTCATTCTTTAGAATTCTTCTTTTGCAAATAGACCCTCAACAGTGTTATTCTATAGGAAAATAAATTCTGTAGGCTTGTATATAGAATCCTAAGAAAGCAATCCTCCATTTACAATGTCATCACTTGAGCTTTGTAACATAAAAGCTCTAACTTTTTCTCTCTTTCTTTCAAAAAAGAAGAAGAAGAAAAAGAAAAAAAGATAAAAGAAGAAGAAGAAGTGGTTAATGGTTACAAATCCTTATGGGACTTAAGACAAACCCGAACCACATGGCTTATTAAGGTAGCCAACCAAACACGAACCCCCAGCCCATCAAGATCGTTAAACCAACTCAAAACTCCTGGTCCATCGGGTCCAACAACAAACTGAGTTAAAACACGAAGTCGTAAAACACCATCTTAAGCTTGATCCTTGGTACAAAAAAGAGGGGCAACTCATAGTCCTTTTCACCTCAAAAGACATCAATATTGGTCCGTTCAACTCTAAAGAAACGAGCTTGAAATCACACATGGGAGCTAAGGGGAATTAAGACTTATAAGTTTGGGGCAATTTAAGCAAGAATGCGAAAGGTGCGGGGTATTTGGTTTTTGAAATTCCATTTTGAATTCAAATCGAGTGAAAGTTATTGTTTCATAACTTAGGGCATGTTTCAAGAATTAAGGGGGTAAGGTCTACCTTAGGGCAAATCAACATAAGCTCTTACCTAGGGATTTGATAACTCACTTTTAAAAAGTTTAGAATGAAAAGAGGTGAGTTATATCCTAGATACTAGCCCTTAAACATTTTGAGAGTTGAGTGGCATGAGGGTGAGGGATTTTTAGACTCATTCCTTAAATTGAGTCCATTTTGAATTTGATACGCAGATCGAAATGAAGTTAGGCATTCATTTTTAAATCTTAAACACAATTATCCTTTGTTAACTTCGTTGAACTGATTTGGAGTCCTTTCAAATGTAAACCTTATCAAGAACCGTCTTATAGTGGGGCAATTCGGAGGTTAAGGTCGTTGCTTAGGAGAGAAGGGTAAAACTGATTTGTGCTTATCTTAGTAATAACAAGGATAACTTTTGTTTTGGATCAATTGTTCCCTTTGAAGAAGAGTCAATACTTTTCTAAATACCCCAAGACCATACATACTTTTCCCTAGCCTATATATTTAGAGCCTATGGATTTTGAGCCTTGATCCATTTAAAGACAAAAACTTAACAAAAGAGATAATTACTCTTGGGAAGAAAAACAAAAGCAAGAAATAATGGGGCAAAGTTAGAAAGAGGAAAAGGAAAAAAGGAGAAAAGAAAAGAAATAAATAAAAGAAAAGAAAAGAAAAAACAGAAGAAAGAAAAAGCAAGAAAGGCCTAAACATTGGGCTTAAGAAATGCCCTAACCAAATAAAGCCCAGAAGCTTAAGTTGCTTTAAAAACACAAGGTCCTGAATCACATTCTCAACCACAAACACAAAACCCCATATTTATTTCAGAATCACACTCTAAATCATGAACATAAAACCTTTATATCCACCTGAATCTCAAATATAAGACCTTTCTACCCACAATTCCTCCTTACTCAAAGCTTTTTTGATCTTGAGGGGTAATTTATTTTTAATAAAAATTATTTTTGAAACTGGGGTGAGCACACATCTAGTTTTTTCCTAAAGGTTTTTGACTTGTACACTCGGGTTGGATAAAAGTATTTTTTTCAAAATAGGCCCTCTCATTCATCTCTTTTGAAACCATTTGACCAAAAGCCTGATTCACAATAGTGAACCTAGAAAGACCTAACAGATTGATCAAAGCGTATCACTTGCAAATTGGATTGTAATTTTTGGGATAGTAGTCAAGAGTGAAATCTACATTGAAAGTGCATAAGGAAGTCCTCTTTGACTAGATTAATTATGAGTTATCTTTTCCTTGGGAAATGAATGTTTAAAATCATAAGGCTTATCCAAGAAGCTCAATATCAGGGCTAAAAACTATGACGAATATGAGATACCCTATATGGTTACTAAGGAAGGGGATGGTTATAATACTTGTTTCTTGGATAAGAATTTATATTTGTTAGCAAACTTTCAAGAAAAAAAAGAGAAGGAAAGAAAGAGAGAGATTAAGAAAAAGAAGAAAGAAGAAAATGAGAAGCAAGATAAAAGAAAAGAAATGAGGGAGAGAAAGTAAAGGCTTGTTGCAAGTTTTTTTTTCCATTCATTTGCAAATCCACGTGAGCCTTAGTGGCCAAATCTTCAATTTATGTCATAAATGGTTTTCACCAAATTCCTTATTTGTAAATTTCTTAAGTCATGAGGTTTTTTCAAAATGTTACATCCCCTAGTCTTGTTTCTTAGGGTCTAATTTAGCTCAAGGAGCGCTTTGCCCATTCGCTTAAGATCTTAACCAGCTCAAGGAGCGTTTTATCGGTCTTATCTTGGTTAGTCAGCCCATAAGGGGCACGACCAAGTTGTCAATATCTCTTTAAAGTCTTAGTTAGCTCAAGGAGTACTTTGCTCGTCTCATCTTGGTTAGTTAGCTCATAGGAGTACGACTAAGTTATCAATATCTCTTTAGGGTTTTAGCTAGCTTAAGGAGCGCTTCACTCATCTTGGTTAGTTAGCTTATAGGGGAGTACGACCAAGTCTTTAACATTTCTTTAGGGTCTTAGCCAGCTTAAGGATCGTTTTGCCAGTCTCATCTTGGTTAGTTAGCCTATAGGGGGTATGACTAAGTCATCAATATTTCTTTAGGGTCTTAGTTAGCTTAAGGAGCACTTTACTCTTCTCATCTTGGTTAGTCAGCTCATAGGAGGCATGACCAAATCTTTAGTATAGGATATGTGGGTTCTAGCATTGGGATGCTTTTAGTAGAAATAGATAAGTTGTATGGCCAAACTGGGGGCTGTTGAGCATAGGTACTGAGCAGAGCTGATGATTCTTCTAAGGTGAGTTGAACTCAAATGTGCTTTGAGTAGTTTAGATTTAGGCTGGCTGAATTGGTGGTCGGGTTGGCTGAGCTATTGTCCAAGTGTGTCTCAAGTTGGCAATTAGAGACTATTTATAAGCATGGGAGAGTTCGGCTCAGATTGGGCAACAGGTCAGTAGATTGTAGCAGCTCGGACTCCTTAGATGTTGGTCACAGAGAGAGAATTTGCCTCACCATACTCTTAGTCCTCGAGCTCGAGCTTGGGTTAGAGTTTTGGTGGCTTGGTTCTTATTATACTCATTGGGTTGATTGGGATTTGGGATCAAATTTGTCTAGTCTTCATTCAATTCTTCCTTGAGTTTATAGGGGTTGAGGTTGGCAACTTTAAACACATTGAACACTTCAAAGTCCTCAAGTAGCTCTAATTGGTAGGCATTGTCGTTAATCTTTTATAGGATTTTGAATGGTCCTTTTACTTTAGCAGGCAGTTTGTTCTTCCTTTTGTTAAGAAACCTTTCTTTGCTTAAATGTAGCCATACTTGGTCATTGAGCTAAAAGTGCTTAGTCTTCTTTCCTTTTATCTTTATCTCTTAGCTTCCTAGCAGCTTGGTTAATGTGCTAAGTAACTCAATGGTAGATCTGTTAGAGGGACTGAGCTTTGATTCTTGCTTTTAGATGTTCTTGGTTAGTTGAGGGCATCAAGGTGTGATTAAGGGGTTGCTCCAGGTTAAAACCATAGACAACTTCAAATGGGGCATGTTTAGTGGTGGCGTGGATATTTTTATTGTAAGTAAACTCTACCACAAGGTACAGCACAAGAATTAAGACTTTCTCTTACATATCCCTTCTTTAATAGCTTGTTGACTTGTCTTTGGAGTTTTGTAGCTTGCTTATGATTCATTTTATAAGCAGGTTTGTTTAGTAGTGCAATGCCAACTATTAAGTTAATGCAGTGTTCAATGCCTTAGAAAGAGGGTAATCCCTTAGGAAACTGCTCGAGAAACAGGTCGAAATACTCATCAAGCAACTCCTTAACCTCCTCTAGTAGCTTCACTTATTCCTGCAATTTTAGTAATCTCCTTATCAATAGGAAGGTCAATAAGTCAGACTTGATGGCTTCTCGGAGCTTTGCTTGGCACTACTTGATACCAAAGCCTTCTTGGTTCCTCGAGCTCCCTTAGCTTATAGTCTATTCACTTGGCTCGAGGTCATGGGGTTTAGGGTAATTTTCCTCTCATCTTTCTCGAACATATATGTATTCCTAAAATCATTGTGAATGACTCTTTCATTAAACAATTATAGTCGGCCTAACAGCACATGGGATGCGTACATAGGTAGTATGTCACAAAAGATTTCATTAGAATAATTCCTGATAGAGATCGACAGTAACACTTATTGAGTAATGTATTGTGCTCCTTTCTCACTCAACCAATGCAACTTATACGGCTTTAGGTGTGAAATGGTCGGTAAATTGATTTTTCGAAGTAGGTCTGTGAATGCAACATTTGTGTAGCTACCACTATCTATTATGAGAGCACAAACTTGCTCATTCACCTTACAAGTGATGTGATACAAGTTCTCTCTCTATTTCTCCTCGGTAAATGGTCCAAAACTCATCATATGTCGGACAACTAGGGTCAGCTTGTCTAGATATTTTGCAAATACTTCCTCTTCAACAAAGTCATCTTCTTGGGTGGTATTCTCCTTGGGTGCAACCTCCTCTTCGGTTCCTCATCAACGCTATCGACTTCTAGCTTCTAAGCATATTCCTTAATGATCATAGTCCGTTTGTTTGAGCATTGGGTAGCCATGTGCCTAAATCCTTACACTTAAAGCACTTGATCTGGCCTGTTTTCCTCCTAGATCCTTATCTCTTCTCATAGGCTCTTAGTTGCACTTTACAATCAATTGATTAGCTCTTTTGTTCAACTCTAAAGTTTGTTCTTTTACTTGGCTTGTTGAGTTTGGTAACTTCCCTGAACGAGTTGGTTTAATTGGATAGGTTGGCTTGGCGTATTCCTCTTTTGTCTTTTTGTGCGCCGTGCTATTCATATAGCCTCGTCTAATATAGTAAATTATTGAAGTTCCACAATGTCTTGGATGTCATTCTCACCCAGTAAGAAACCTGGATATTATTCAGGTTGATGTTTCATTCACTTCACATCGGATCATAAGTATTTAGAATTTCCGAACATACTCATTAACAATTTGGCTTTTATATCGTAGGTCTTGGAGTCTAACAAAAGTATCTTGTAGGTAGATATTCGACACAAATCTATTTTTGATAATTCTACAGTAGCAACTTTCACCTTCTCGCAGTCCTCATACTAATAATAGTAAAAAATATGTTTAACCTTCTCCTCTTAATCTAGATAATCATTGGCATCCCCAGAATCATTAAAGCTCAGAATCTAAAGCTTCACATGGTCGATAGTTTGGGACACTCGAGCTCGCTCTTCCTCTTCAATATATCCTTCTTCATCCTTCTCATCTACTCTACCTAAGTTGATTCTCCTCTGCACTTATTCTCTTACTCCTCTACCTTGAGCTTGTCGAGTTGGGATTTGTTCTCTTGTGAATTGAGCAGCTTAAGGAATGTTCTTTAAGGCATCAGGCCGTAAGGCTAATGCATGAACAGCTTTAGTTAGGTTTGCTATCAAGTTAGTTATTTCGTTAAGTCATTTGTTTGTGCTTTTGGGAGTGTTTTGGGGTTGTCAGCCATTGTGGATGACACTACTGTTATCGTCTCTAATCCCCACATTCAGACTTGAGTTAGTTATCCTTTACTCAACATTAGTGCTTCTCTTGGAACAACATGCATACAATTTCTAAATACTCAACTCACTATTTCATAGAAAATATACAACTACTACTTGCTCTATTTTTCATAGCTCAAAACAGAGTACAATAGGACACACATAACAGCAAACCAATACGTCTTTTATTTACTTAAACACTCACAGTTAGCCTTTACACAACTACAACACACTACTACAGCTAACACTATTCACAATAAAGCTCAAAGACAACTTACCCAAATAAACGTCTATTTTGATACCAAGATGATATGGTTGTGCCAAGGGTAAACAAGGTTAGCCTTATCGAGGATGAGTCTAAGCTTGTTGAAAGCTTGAAAACAAGGATGGAAATGTACTAGAATAATAAAGTAAACAAGCAAACCTTGATCAGCTCAAAGCATGTTATGCACGAGGGAATTACTGGGGACTCACAAAATGAACTTGATATGATGCACGAGCTAACTTAATGAAGGTACTTGCTATTTAACTTTGCTTAAAGGTTAGGATAAGAGTGAAGCAAGTAAACAAGGAGCACTCATGGTAAAAAGACGATATAGTATATTCAATATTAAATGTATGATGATGCAGCTACATATTACAAAGGTATTTATACCTAAATTGCTAGGGTAACCTACTCTAAATGGAAAGGAAAAAAAAGGGTATTGCTTAAAAAAGTAATGTACAAGGAATAATAAAGGGTACAAATAAAAACTAAAAAAAATTAATGATTGGTACATCAAATCCTTTCACGTGGGATTGTACATATGGTGTTTAGGCATTAGGACACTTCTAGTAGAAACAAACAAGTTGTATGGTCAGAATGGGGGCTATTGAGTAGAGGTGTTGAGAAAAGCTGATGACTCTTCTAAGGTGAGTTCAGCTTGGACACACTCTAAGCAGTTAAGATTCAGATCCACTAAACTAATGGTTGGATAGGTCAAGTTGTTGTCCGAGTATGTCTCAGATTGACAGTTAGAGACTATTGATAAGCATGAAAGAGTTCGGCTCAGAATGGAGCAGCAGGTCGGCAAACTGTAGCAGCTCAGACTCTTTAGATGTAGGTCGCAAAGAGAGAATCCGCCTTGTTATAATTTCAAGTCCTTAAGCTTGGGCTTGATTCCTATTAATTCAGGTAAATTCAAAAAAAATTTTATACTTACTTAATGTATAAGAGTGCAAATTTCTAAGATTTTTTTTTGTAATTTTCAAGAGCTTAAGCATGTAACTAATTTATAACATATTTAATCTAACTTTTACCCCCATACTTAAGTTGTACATTATCCACAATGTACATAATACAATTCAAATCAAAGCAAAAAAGTAGGAGACAAATAAAAATAAAAAAGGGACTATAACTTCCTTAGTTTAAATATTGATCCTAAAAAATGTAAAGTTTAGAGTTTGAATTTCATCAACCAATTAAGCGCGTGGTTTTCTTTTGTTGCTAACAAATAAACTAACTAGAAAAGGAAAAGAAGAAGTTAAACTAAATAAAATAAAACCACTACTAATTCAAGTATCAAGGCATTAGTACCTTGCAGAACTTACAAAAGTTAAACAGTTATCTAAAGAAAAAGAAAGCAATAATACATAAGTTAGTCATTACAATAATCTAAAATAGAAAAAGCTATCAAACCGATCCTGTAAAAGTAAAAAGAAAAGATCATTCTTCGTCTTCTTCCTCATCCTCATCCTCCTCCTCAATCTCATCCTCTCCATTTGACTCTTTAGCTAAGTCAGGCTCTGGCACAGATGGTGGAGATGGCAATTGAATCTTTGAATGTCCCGTGATTGCATCTTGCCTTTTTAGAGCATGATCCACCTTATGTGTCAAAATCTAATGCTTTTTTAGTATTTCTCTCATGAATTTCTTGATTATACGGATTATTGAAGAAGATGAGACAAGTCACTACTATGTTGATGAGAAAGTAGCTACACCAGTTGGCTTAGGAAGATCTTCAGGTGCTAGAGGCAATTGCATTGCCTTGATGGAGTCATAAACTAAGGGAGTAGGAGGATCTAATGCTTGCATACGGGGTACATTTCAGTAACAATGGAGATTCTTTACTAAGCGAGTGATAAAGAAACTTGCAAAAATATACTTTGAATGACCATTAGTAGCCTGGTTCTTAAAGTACCAATTCATCCTAACAGCCATGTTGAGGGTCGTCTGTTAGCAATGTTGTGTAAGTACAATATGTTCCTCTCATTTACTATACCTTAACTATTCCCTCTGCTAGTGAATCCTATAGTTACCATATAAAGTATTAACCTTAAAGTAGGAATAGTTAAATTAGAAGCTCTTGACCTCCTTGAGTCATTAGTTCCTCTATCTCCTCTACTTAAATCCATTCACACAAAAGATTCAGAAACACCTAGAGGCAACTTATATGGTAATTCCATGTATTCTCAAGTCGTCACATAATCTACTAGATAGAAACCCATATGCACAACTAGATCATCAAATGGCATCGTTACCTCAATGCCATTACATCTAAATTGGATAGTGTTTTTCTTACCATTATCAAGGTTATCAAAGCGTAACCCGAATGTGTTGAGTACCTCTAACATTAACTCCTTGTATACAGGCTTGTTAATGGTTAACAACCTATCTTAACCTCCAAAATCAACTAGTTACCTGACCTTAGCTTCATACGGTTTGGGTAAGTGCTTCCCAATTTAGATAGATAGTCTAGCTGAGCAAGAGTATCTTATCTGCTACCACGAGTGGTAGAATGTCAGGAGCGAGTGCATAGGGAGAGTGCTTGATTTTTTACATGCTGTATGCTTTTCTCTAAGCATGTTCTACATTAAAAAAGAAAGAGGAATTCAATTTTCATAAAAAGAACAATTCATGTTATATGGATAATAACTAATTCAAGAACTAAACTCAATTGTCATTCTTGATTCATCGCTAGTTTATTCAACTAAGTAATCTAGGTAATGATTGAATTAACAAAAAGATTGTATATTATAATGCTAATTTTATGAACCCCATGGATTAATGCATTTATAGGATTGATATCAAAATTTAATCCTAGTTTTATGCTTGATCTCTAGTGACGTGTATTAGCATTGGATATATAAGTCCTTAAAAATTCTTGAAGTAGCATATATTGCGTATTGAATTGCCAATTTCTTAAGACAAGGATTAATGAAATTATAGGTTAAAGTTAGTAATAATCTTAAAATTTCACGATCTTATTTGTCAACATATAATTCATTGGAAACTTGTTGTCTCTTATAATCCAATTCATGTGTAATTACTAATAACAATTTTCCTAACTCTAATATGAATTTAGGACATGTATTAAAGTATATCTATATAAATAATTCTAAGAATTCATGGATTATTTACACAAGTTTTTTAATCACAACAAGTTTTTGAATTTTAATATAAATTGTGTTAATTACATTGCAAGAATAATATCAACAACAATTTTGATCACTTTCCCTCACTTTCCTTGACCTTCTTATCACTTTCTCTTACTTTCCTTTATTTTCGTACATACAACACTTAGCAAGCATGCACTTTTCATGGAATTTCTCGTAAATAATAGCTAGACAACATATTTCATCACATTAATTATCCTTAATCACTCCTAAAAACTCAAATCTCCACACATGCCTTCAAGAATGTTCTTTGCAAAACCCTAAGTAAAAATTCAATTTTTACTTGAACTAGCAACAAATCTTTGAAAGTAAAGGGGGAGGGATGATGTAGTACCTTAGATTTGTGGTGCCTAATGTTGGATTGTAAAGTTTTGCAAAGTTTCGAGGAGTGTGTAGAAAGAGGAATGAGAGGAAATAAAAGTTTAGAAAGAGAGTGTATGTGTTATAATGAAGTGAGAATGTCTAAACTGTAGTTTTTGAATTTGTATTAAACCATAAGCATGGTTTATGGTTGTATAGTGTAGTTGTGGTCCATGTTTGTTTTTAATTTTTCTCACTTGGTAGGACCGCAGGCGAGGTCTATAGGCATGGTCCTTACCCATAGACTTTTCGTTCGTAATTTTCTTGAAATTTTTTCTCCAAATAATTAAGTGAGGAACATAGGCCAAGTCCACGGGTATGGACTATGACCGCTTTCTTCTCTAGTTCTTGAATTCACATAATTTTGATTCTCATGACTCAATGCCTTTAATTTCCTTAGAAAAAACTCAAAGTTAGAACAAATTAAGCATAAAAGCAGATTAAATAACACCTTTAATTGAATAACAACTTAAATTTCACTATTGCATAAGTAGATCAATAATTGCTTTTGAGAATAAATTGTTTAAGCAGGGAAAATATTAACTGAAAAGTTCAATACTTGAATTAACCTAAGAAAATTTAACAAAAATAAATGAAACAAAATAACAAACATAACTAAAATTGAAATAGATCAAACTTGGGCTACCTCCCAAGGAATGTTGTTGTTTTAAATCGTTGGCTTGACGGTTGAATCCATCCTTTAATGAAATTCCCTAGCTAATATCTATATACTTAATCGGTTAAAAAGCATGTTAACAAAGAAAATTCCAAAAGAATTGTAGGAAAGATTATTATAAGAATGTTAAAATAATTGGGGGATTTTTGCTAATATCCTAATTAGGTCGCTCTTTTGGTTTTCTAGTAAAGGCCCCAAAAACTTGCTTACATGAGTATGTGTTAGTGCACTAAGTCAAGTTATAGTATAGTTAAAACGGACTATGAGTTTGAGTATTAATCCCCCAGGGAACTATACGTGTGAGAACCCTAAGTTACTAGCAAGCTACCTGTAAACCCTAAAGCCAAGTCAAGCCAAGTAACCATAGGTTTGAGCTTAAAACCCAAGGTTTAGGGCGATCGGCTAAAGGATCCGATCAAACCCAAATTATAAACTATTTAGCGAAATACCAGTAAAAATGACCCTGTAAACTTAAATTTAAGAAAATGAGTAGTGAAATAGGAGACTATAAAATTTTCAAATATTAAGCATAATAACTGCTAATTACCGAAAAGGCAAAAAGTGTAATATAATAACTAATAAATTAGTAGAGATAGATTATATGTATACTAAAAATTTTAGAATGACCAAAATAATATTTAGGAATGTTCACGTGTACCCTACATGTATTTACGTGTAGATAAAAATACGCGTAATTGCTAAAATAAGCCGAAAACTAAGTAAATAATTAAAGAAAAATACAAAATAATTATAAAAAAATCAGAAAAAAATCAGAAGAAGATAACTGCAACAAGATCAGGTCGTGGACTGAAAAGAAAAAAATTAACCAATAAGAATTTGATAAACTAAAAGCCTAAAATCAAGGAAATGGGCAAAATCCCATCAAATTAATACACATTAATTACTATATTTGTCTATAAATAAGGAAAAAATTCTCAGAAGACATTTGGACAGTTTGTGATCTGAGAAAAATCGAAACACAAGAAAAATCGAGAGAAATTCCAGAAAAAAAAAAAAGAAAACTGTGCAGATTAGCAAGGTGAACTAAAACCACCACCCACCACCACCTGGGACCGAACCACCACCACCACCACCCTACACTAGGACCAGTGTCTGGACCGGCTGATAGCCTTGGACCGGGTTTGGATGGCCAGAAAGCTTTGAACCGGTTAGTCAATTATTCACCCTGATTTTTGTATAATTTTGTAAAATTAGTTATTTTGCCCAGAAAATTATGAAACTTGTTATTCTGAGGTTTTATTGTATTTAGATTTAGGGAAAAATATTGATTTAGTTTAATTATGTCTGGAAATATAGGGTTCTTAACAAATTGTTCAAAACCGAGCATGATTAAACCGGAAATTAAATAGGCTTAGGGATGTAGTTTGGGGCTCAAAATTTTTCTGTAGGAATCTCATATGATGTAGAACAGTGCTATGAAGCCATTTTTTTTAAATTAATTTTCGAAAATTTTAAGTTAATTTTTAGCCCTAAAATGATGGTAAAATTGGGTGATTTAGGATTAATTAGGTGATTAGGATGTTAATTGCTGATTTGGATCTTGATTTGATGATTAAGGAAGTTAATCTCTGCAGTGCAACCCTAATCCTAGCTTTTAGGTATTAAGTATGATTAATTAGGGAAATTAGGTAAAGAATATAAGAAATTAGGAATATGTGAAAATGTAAATTAATAAATCTAAAAAATAAAGCTATTTAGATAATATTATAATTGAAATCAGAAAAATAATAAATCTAAATTAATATTTAATTTTAAGTAAATATCTTAAAATGTAAAATTTTTACACATCGAGAATAAATCCGATACCTCAATTAGGGTTAGCGTGTACCGAATAGTTAGAATACCAAAATTACGACCCAATAGGATATTTGAATACCCGAGCATAAGGTGATTAATGTCACATTGGGATTCGAGCCTAATTATGACGTAGGAATTAAAACTAGAATCTAGTTTAGGAGCCGAACCCCGAAATAGAATACAACGAATTATTAATACGTTGTAGGTATACATGAGGAAAATGAGTTACATTATAAATTAGAATAAGAATCCATAAAATATAAGTACTAAAAGAACCTATTTGTATTATAGGACACCCAGAAACAAATCAACTCGCAACTAGAGGATCAAGCGATTGAGCAAATTCAGGTAAGTTGGGTTATTGCTTATTGTAATAGAGTACTAGTTTTGTAGTGCTCGGAGACTTAGGCTTATATATGCTTGTGATTGTAAGTAGTTTGCGTATGTGTTTGATGTATCTGAATTCGTGTTGGAATTTGTGCTGTGAATGATTTTGTGACTGATTTAATTGGTATGAACTTGTTTGAAAACCTTAACCGGAATTTAATCTTAGTCGACCGTAATAACCGAAAACGTCATGCATTGCAACTCGTTAGGGGATCATAGGACTCTCCAAACAAATACCGACCCCTTCGAAAGGGATAGCGTAGGGTTGCAAAATGGTCCCTTCTTCATCCTCAGTCGAACTAAGTGACAGGAGAGGAGGTTGCGGCAGGGGTGAAGTCAATGGTTCGAAGGTAGTCGCGGGAGGAGTGAGGTCTCCATTGCACAAGCCTAGGTTTGGTTGTGAGCTGCTGCATAACATGGAACTCCTCAACCCGGATCGGAGCGGGTGAAATTTCTCTGATTTCACAACGGACCAGACTACGTTGTGCGATGACACTTGGTTGTTGCATTGCATGAAAATAATTGTTTGATAACCCTGTTTGTGCTTGTATGCATTCATGAGTCTCCAATTCAACTTACTGAGCTGTAGTTGCTCATACCCTTATAGATCCTTTTGTAGGTTCTGATTTGTAATCTCTTCAAGTACTATGCCGCCCTACAATTATCCAGAGGTTAGTCTTTTTGAAACCAGGGGTGTGAGGATCAAGTTATTTAGCATAATGTGTAACTAGACTGACCTTGTAGTTAAAGGTTGAAGACTATTAGTTATTCTGTAAATTAGTAGACTGTGGTGATTTTGTAAATCTTCCTGGGAAGCTCTGTGGACTTATTTATATAATTATCTATGTTTAGTAGTAATTTGAGATAATTATCATATTTGTAGTATAATTATTAATCGAACTGTTTACTTCAAAGCGAGTGGTCGTTGACGCCTTGTGTAGATTATCTCTATGGTAGGAACTGTGAGGCCAATTTCTATCATAGAATGGTTTACACGGCGGGACTGTTGCGACTTTGCGACTTCGGGGCGTAACACTACCCTAAATTGCTGATTATCTAACTTTACAATATAAAGATAATTGTGATTAAATAGGAAAGATGAATAAGGGGAAATAATTAGAGTAAGAAAATTAAATAAATAAGAACAAATAAAATAACTAAACTAATTAAAACTACAAATAATAAACAAGCATGAATCAATTAAAAGAAATAACACATAATCCTTAGGAAATTATTATTATTTACTCCCTAGATTTGTATAACCATTCAATCTCAATTATTCTTCAAACCATAGAGACGTCTAATTTGAATTGATTGGATTCGTGTCTCTAGCCTCTTCTTAATCTTAGAACTCTCTTTACCCAAATCGCTTTTGAATAAAGTGTTGCAGTGATGAGAATTAGGCTACTAGATCATTGACCCATAGCTAAACTCGAGGACTAGAGGGACTGGTAAAGCGAATCCTCTTGCTCCAACCGACTCCTGCTAAGGTCGAGTATCTCTCTGCTGATTAACTTTACATGCTAAGCTGAATGATTGCCCATCTCTCGAAAATTATGTGTTGAATAATAGAATGACTTGATAACAGCCACACTCCATGCACCAACTTAAGCCTGTCTGACTAGACCTTTTGCTTAGCATCATTATTGCCAAGAAGATGAGAGCCTTGCCTTGTACGAATCCTTAACCACTCTTGTTCGAATGAACCCATGACTGCTTGGAATTCTTGCTTGGCCACCTAACTAAGCTGTATTGCTTTGTCTATTTCCTCCAATAGCACCCCCAATGCATTACTGCTATGTGTTCGGGACTACTTGTAGAATCTTCTATTGTAATCATTACTTCTTCTGTGAATATTCCTTTTTGCCCTTTGTATACTTTATACATTACTTCTTTAGATCTATACCCTTTTTTGTCTTTTTCTTTTTTAGGCATGTTACCCTAAATTTTCAGATATAAATACCCCTTGTATTTGTAACTGTAAACAATAGATTGAACATTAATACACTTAACATTTTTCTCTCGTAAACATTACTTTGTTTACATTCATTTCACTCTTATCCTAACCTTTAAGCAATGTTAGGTGGCGAGTAATCTCACTGGATCAATTTGTGTGTCATATTGAGTTTTGTCGTAAGTCTTTGGAAGTTCCATTGGTGCATCATATCTATTGGAGTTATTCGTGGGTTTTGCTTACTTTTTCATTCACTTTTGTCCTTTCGCACATTCCCCATTATTTCTTTTTTAAGCTTTTGACAAACTTGGACCCATTTAGTGACCGGTCTTATCTGTTCTTAGTCATGGTTTGTACCATCTTGGTATCAGAGTAGAGGTTTTGTTTGAGTTATGGTTTGTGTTTGAAGCTCTGTTTATACTTTGTTTTGCGTATGTTAAAAAGAGTAAGTTACTATATTTGTTTGATTGTTGTGCTTGCTAGTTGTTACTTTTTTTGGTTTGTAGAAGTATTTGCTAAAATCACTTGCTTGAAGAGTTTGAGCTTTAAATTTGTGGAGAAAATGACTGGCCCAAATGTAAACATTGGTGCTAGAGATGACAATAATGGAGTTGTCTACTGTAGATGACAGTCATAAGGAACCCTTAGGAGCACCGACGGGAGACTTGTTGAGGTGGCTAACCTCTTGGTAGATTTGACCTGAGTTGTTCATGCATTGGCTTATCGATTGACTGAGGCCACGCAAAATACCCTATAAGTTACTCAACTAGTTAGAAGTTAGAACTTAGCTGGACCAATTCAAGATAGAGGAGTAAGGCGAAGGATAAACTTGAGAGAACTGGATGAAGAGGATAGGGAAGAAGAAGAGGAGGAGTATTTTGAAGAAGAGTGAGCTCAAGTTCTCAGAGCATTTGACTATGTGAATCTTCGGATTTCGAGTTTCAATGGATTTGGAAATACTAATGTATATCTAGAATGGGAAGAGAAAGTGGAGTATGTTTTTTTATTATTATTAGTATGAGAATTATGAGAAAGTGAGAATTGTTGTTATTGAGTCCTTCGGATATGTCACCATGTGGTGGAAGAATTTTTAGGCTATGAGGAGGTGAGAAGGTTACCGAAAAATTAATACTTGGCCTAAAATGAAAAGAATACTCAGAAACAAGTTCATATCGAATACTTACCTGCAAGATACCTTTGCTTAGGTTTAAGAGCTGAGATAAGGAAGCTGAACAGTTGACTAGTATGTTCAGGAATTCCAAATGCTAATGATTCGATGTGAAGTGAAGGAACCACTAGCACGGACATGGACAATCTCTAGATTCTTTACTAGGTTACAAGGTGATATTTACGATATTGTGAAGCTCCAACAATTTACCATAATGGATGGAGCTATTAGAATAGCCTAATAAGTAGAGAGGTAGAGAAGAGGCTGAATATCGACTAGCCGACTTGGATAGGGAAGTCACCGAGCTCAGTCAAGTGCCAAGCCGACCCAAAAGGTGGATGTCAAAGCCGAGTGGAAAGGCCGACCTGACGGTAACGTGTTGACTTGAACTTACGAGAAAGGGCAAGCATTTGGTAGGAAGACGAGCTAGATCAAGTGCTTTAAGTGCCAAGGGTTCAGACATATGGTTACTTAGTACTCGAACTGAAGAACTATAGTCATCAAGGGAGACATTCCAAAGCTGTAAGTGGCCAGCACTGATGAGGAACCTGAGGAGGAGAACCAGGTTAAAGAAGAAATTGCTGAGAAAGAACCGCTTGAAGAGGATGTGTTTGCTGAGGAGTTGGATCAGTTGATCCTGGTTGTATGGCGTGTCATGAACTTAGAATCCTTACAAGAGAAGGAGTAGAGGGAGAACTTGATTCATACCACTTGTAAGGTGAATGACCAGGTGTGAGCATTAATTGTGAATAGTGGAAGTCGTACCAATGTGGCATCAGCCAAAATGGTCACATAGTTGAAGTTGTTGACCATTGCATACCCTAAGCTATATAAGTTGCATTGGTTGAGTGATAAGGGAACATTACATGTTACCCGGCAAGTATTGCTATAGATCATAATTGAAAACTACTTCAATGAGATTCTCTGCAATGTACTGCCTATGTGTGCCTTATACGTGTTGCTTTCTGACTAGGGCTGTTTGACAGAAGAGTTATCCATGACGGATATAGGAATATGTATGTATTCGAAAAGGATGGCCGAAAGATTACATTGAACCCTATGCCACCGAGAGAAGTTAATAAATTGCTGACAAAACCTACTTACAAATCGAAGAAGACTCTAATGATGAGTAGAGTTGAGCTCTAAAAGACCATCAATGCTACTGAGTTGACCCTTATGTTGGTTAGGCAATTATTAGAAATGAAGGAGTAGGGTGAACTACCTTAAAAGGTGCAAGCGCTGTTGGATAAATATGTTGACCTGTTCCCAGAATAGTTACTCGAGAGATTGCCTCCACTTCGAGGCATTGAACACTGCATTGACTTAATACTCGACGTTGCCCTGCCAAATAAGCTAGCTTACCGGATGAGTCCCGAACAGGTGTCTAAACTCTAACGTTAAGTCAATGAATTACTAGAGAGGGGGTATGTTAAGGAGACTCTTAGACCTTGTTCTATGCTAACACTTTCAGTGTTGAAAAAGGATAGAACCTAGCGAATGTGTATAGACAGTCAAGTCATGAACAAGATTACTTTCAAGTACAGGTATCTTATTCTAAGATTAGAAAACATGCTGTATGAGTTGAGTAGAGCTAAGGTCTTCAGTAAGATTGATCTGAAGTCCGGCTACCATCAAATTTGTATGAGGTTAGGAGATGAGTGGAAAACGACGTTCAAGACTTGACATGGACTTTATGAATTAATAGTCATGGCTTTTGGGTTGTTGAATGCCTCGAGCACTTTCATGAGATTGATAAACTATGTGTTGAGACATAAACTATGTGTTGAGACATATGATAGGGAAGTGTGTCGTGGTGTGCTTTGACGACATCTTATTCTATAGTGCCAACATGCCGAGTCATTGTTAGCATCTTTGTGCTGTATTGAATGCCTTTCATGTTGAGAGATTATTCGACAATCTCAAGAAGTGTTGCTTTTGCTAGAAAGAAGTGGTATTCTTGGGTTACGTAGTAAGTGGAGGAGGCTTATGAGTGAATGACGAAATGATCTAAGCAAGCATCGAATGGCCGACTCCTACCACTTGTACCGACATAAGAAGTTTCCATAGATTGGCTTCATTCTATAGAAGATTTATCAGGAATTTCAACACCTTCGCCGTACCACTTACTGAGTTAATAAAGAAGAACATCGACTTCCGATGGAGAGAAAAGGAAGAGAGGAGTTTTGCCGAGATAAAAGAAAGATTGACCTTCACCTCGGTATTAGTTCTACCTGACTTTGAGAAAATACTTGAGCTGGAGTACAATACGTTAGGCATTGGGATAGACGCTGTCTTAATGCAGAAAGGTAGACTAATTGCCTTCCACATCGAGAAGCTTAGGGGACCTCAGCTAAACTACTCTATATATGATAAAAAACTCTTAGCGCTAATCCGAGCACTACAAGTATAGCAATATTATGTACTACTGAGTGAGTTTGTCATCTATATTGACCATGAATTCTTAAGGTACCTCTAAAGTTAGACTAAGTTATTGAAGTGGTAGGCGAGATGGGTTAAATTCCTTAAATGATTCAATTTTGTAATAAAATATAAATAAGGGAAGAGTAATGTAGTTACAAATGCTCTCTTGAGGAGGCATTCACTCCTAATTGAATTGCAAAAGCCAGATTGTTTAGGTTTACTGGCATTAAGGAGTAGTGTCCCAGGGATCCACACTTTGGACCCATATTTGCGCGTTGTGTTGATGGGAGGATAATTGATAACTCTGATTTTAAACATGTTTCACATGGTGATTTTATAGTATTTCGCTTACATTTTTGGTTTTCTTTAAAGAAATTGATACTTAATTGAGTAAAATTTTGATTTCAAGGTTTGAATGTGTTCTAGGATTGAAAACGAAGAAAAGGAATCAAGTTTCACTTAATTTGGAGTTCAAATGAAGGAGTTATGAAGTTTTGAAGTTACACAGTCTAGGACATGGCCATGTACCTAGGCTGTGTCAATGCAGGAAAATTTGCTAGGGTCAGAAAGTTACACGACCTGGGGATACGGCCATGTCCCAGGCCATGTCTGGCGACGAAAACAGAATCCTTATAATACATATATAAAAGGACATATGAGGGTTTAAAGAGGAAAGAAACACTAGAGAAGTGAAGAGACTTGAGGAGAAGGAGAAGAAAAAGACGAAAGCAACACCAACTTTAAGATTGGAGAGATTTTTCATCAACTAAAAGGGGTTTTCATGTTTTATTTTATGTTTTTGATGGAACTCGTTTTTAGATTCATTATGATAGCTTAGAATTCAAGTATTTAAGATTATGGAACCTAGGGTTTCATGTGACTCTTGGGTTGATTTATAATTTTCAATAAAGTTTCTATCTTTTCTTGATTCAATTATGTTGTTTAATTGTTGATTGATATTTCTAGAGTATTAATTTATGATATTATGCATGATGATTGAGAAATTACATGTGTAATTTGTGTAATTAGATCTTGGCATAATTGGAAAGAATTACATGTATACTTAGAGATAAGATACATATTTCTTTCGGAAAGTTGTTTGTTTGTGTGGGAATTCGTTATACATTAATGTAATTCTAAGTTATATTACTAAGTGAAGAGATTCCGGTAAATAATTTAGGATTAGGGTTAATATGCTTGAGAAAGGTATTAACTTTAATTGTGAATCCCTTCGGTCAAGAATAATAGAAATTGAATTGAATATATTTTAAGTGGTCACATGTTAAACATTAGGGGAAATAATTCCTAAATACGTTATTGCATTCTTAAAGTTGTTCTTAGTTTTATTGCTTTCTAAATTGCTTAATCAAGTCTCATAATTAAGTTAGTTTGTTAATTTCAGTATTTTTAATTCATTCAACTCATCACAATTTTTCGATTAGATAATAAAGCTAAGGTTAATATTAGTACTCAAAATCTCTGAAGGATCGACTCGGACTCACATTCCTTATATTAAAATTGATAGGTGCACTTGCCTGATATCAATAATGGACGAGTATCATATGAAGAGGATACTTGTTCTGAGGAGGGAAATTATGTGTGTCGACCTATTCACTTCGGGAGCTGCTAATTAGGGAAGCCCATAGTAGAGGATTGTTTGGATACTTTGGGGAGAAGAGAACATATGAATTGCTGAGTGGTCGATTCTTTTAGCCGAGAATGAGGCGAGATGTGCATTGAATTGTTAAAAGATTTGTTGTATGCAAAAAGGCTAAGTGTCGAGCTAAGCAAGGGAAAGCAATGCCTTTGCCTATTCCAACGAAACTATGGGTTGACTTGAGCATGGACTTTATTCTCGGACTACCACAAATTGCTTGAGATAAAGATTCTGTAATGGTCATCATGAATAGGTTCAGCAAGATAGTGCTTTGTGCCCTGCTCTAAAACTAACGATGGTTCAGCTATTACTTTTCTTTTCTTAGAGGAGATTGTGCAGTTATACGGCTTGCCAAGAAGTGTAGCCTTTGACAAAGACCTGAAGTTCTTGAACCATTTTTAGAGGACCTTGTTGTGTTAGATGGGGACCAAACTACTATTCAGTATTTCCTGTTATCCCCAAATTGACGGCTAAATAGAGGTAGTTAATTGCACTTTGGGATCACTGCTACGAGTTGCAGTATGCAAGAACTTGGCTAACTGGGACGTTTGCTTACCAATGATTGAGTTCGCTTACAACCTTGAAGTGGTCTATGGTTTTAATCTCGAGTTTCCCTTCGATTACACCCCTGTACTTGTTTCTGCGTAAAAGGACCCTAACATAAGAGCTATAGCACAATCCCTTTAGTACATTTATGACAAAGTGACTTAGTGCATCGACCAAGCTGCCAGACGTATGTGAGAGAAAGCCAAGGGTAGGACGATGAAACATTTTTAGCCAGGATACTTAGTGTGGCTGTACCTAAGTAAAGAGGGGTTTCTAAGCAAGAGGAGGAATAAATTATCGCCAAGGGCTGAAAGATCTTTCAGAATCCTCTAGAAGATCAATGATAATGCTTACAGGTTAGAGCTACTTGTAGATTATGGGATTTCTGACACCTTCAATGTTGCCGACCTTAGTCCATATCATTTTGATGGAGGGCTGATCGAAGACTATTCGAATTTGATCCCAAATCCAAATCAACCCAGAAGGAATGATGGGAGTCAGGTTACTGGATCATTGAACCGTAGCCGAGTTCGAGGACTAGAGGGACTGGTAAAGTGAATTCTCTTGCTCTAATCGACTCTTGTTGAGGCCTAGTATCTTTATGCCAATCAACTCTGCATGCTAAGTCGAATAACTACCCATCTCTTGGAAATTATGTACCGAATAGTAGAATGCCCTGATAACAGCTACACTCCACAAAATAGCTTGAACCTATTCGACTAGACCTCTTGCTTGGCATCATTACTATCAAGAAGACGAGAGCCCTGCCTTGCACAAATCTTTAACCACTCTTGTTTAGATGAACCCATGATTACTTATAATTCCTACTTGGCCACCCAATCAGGTCGTACTACTTTGTCTACTTCCTCTAACATCACCCCTAATGCATTACTACCATGTGTTTGGGATCACTAGTAGAATTTGTTACTATAATTATTGCTTCTTCCATGAATATTCCTTTTTGCCCTTTATACACCTTGTACATTACTTTTTTAGGACTATACCCCTTTTTCTCTTTTCTTTTTTTAGGCATATTGCCCTAAATTTTTTAGTATAAATACTCCTTGTATTTGTAGCTATAAACACCAGATTAAACATTAATACAGTTGACATTTTCCTCTCGTGAACATTACTTTGTTTATATTTATTTCACTCTTATCCTAACCCTTAAGTAAGGCGCTAGGTGGTGAGTAACCTCACTAGATCAATTCGTACGTCATATCGAGTTGTACCATGAGTCATTGGAAGTTCTATTGGTGCATCATATCCATTGGAGCTGTTCGTGGGTTTTACTTATTTTTTCATTTGCTTTTGTCCTTTTGCACATTCCTTATTATTTCCTTTTTAAGCTTTTGACAAGCTTGGACTCATTCAGCAACCGACTTTATCTATTCTTGGTCATGGTTCGCACCATGCAGTATTACATTAAGAACTTAGATCTCGTTATTAGTTTGGTCATGTACGTTACCCTAATTCAGAAGAACTTAGTAGCTAATATTTTAGTGTACTCAATTCCTTTTAATTATACTTGTTTATTCAATTGCAGGACTCGTGTTTCTATAGTAAGCTTACACATCAAATTAGAAACCTAGGTAAATACTAATTGACAACAACAAGATTGGTATAATTAGATCATCAAAGAACAAAATCATAGATAGAATAAGAAATTGTTGCAAGATGAACTAGAGTTCAATGACAATTTGCTAAGATTATTTAAAAGAACTGCATAATTAAAAGAAAAGAAGAAGTAAATTGAGGAACCCTCCTATAATTATATCTTATAACTCTTCCTAAAGGGGGCTCTCCTTGTAACCCTAAGCCTAAGTGTCTATCTATAGGGAATGGACCTTGGTTTATAAAGAAAACTTAATAAAAATAGAAGATTCAATCATCATAGCATGTCCACGGGTAGGGTACATGGCCATAGAGTGTGAGTGTGTACTTGCACTTAGTGCGAAATCTTGAAAATTTCATGAAATTGCATGACATAAGGAATACGACTAAGGACTGCGGCAGTGGTTCTCAACCATGGTCTTTTGTTGGACTCCGTTCTCACTCGTAATTCATCCGCTTCAATCATCAATTAATGCTTTGAATTCAAAATACTCTAAAAATTGATAAAAATCCTTAAAAATTCATAAAAGGCTCTTGAAGTCCCCAAAATTGAAAATTAAACTAATTAAGCTCAAAATATCGCAAAATTGACTAGATTAATAGTCCAAATGACACAAAATAACTATAGAAAATGTATGTTAAATTCACGTTATCAGTTTCCTTAATTGGCAACTATAAAAGCCACATTTGTATCTAGCCATATAATTAATGAATGAATATTTTGCATTTTCTCTTACCTTCTTGTGCTTGTGTAAGCTTGTCCATAGCTGCTAGGTTTCAAGATTACTCTTATCTATTCCCTTAGAGCTAAGAAATAATGGTGAGCAACTTTAGGAAGTAGATTTGTGTGTCATATCAAACCGACCCCTAAGTTCATGTAAAGCACACGATGCGTCATATCGGAGTGTTTATGCGTGAGACTTAGCTCAACATTGACTTCCGTTTACCTTTCTAACCATCTCGCCATTTAGGATCCATCTTTTAGTTCATGAGATAGGCTTGCATATGCTCACCCACGTCGAGTTCCTATCACCCTAAGTACCTATTTATAAGTTTAACCTTGAGGAGGGACTAAACCAACAGAATAATTTACAAAATAAGTGAAGAACTAAAGGTCTATGGATTTTCCTTCCTTTTGTTGCATTTCGCTCAAAAGGTTGAAGGGAGACAGAGTGTTAAGTTGTTCATAAGGGCTAATTTGATCATTTTCCCTAGTGATCCTAAATGAGAGAACCCTTAGATTGATAGATTTCTTTATCGTTTTTCTATAAATATAAATTATCATATTGTAATACATCGTCAATTATGATAAATAACAATTATTTAATCGAAATAACGATTAGTATTTTTTTTTTCTATTTTCATAAGACAAATCAGAGAAAGTTTGGTCTACCAATTTGCTATATTGGTTAGTTGTTTCCTAAATTTAACGGTTTGATCTTCTGCTTTGCCAATAGATTGACAAAATACCACAATGTTGGTCATCATTCAACCAATTTGTGTTCCTTTCCTACCAAAATCTTATAAGGTTGTTATTGTTTTAACGTATTTAATCAATATCCAAATCTTTCAATTAATGTCATAAAGAAATTGAGTCGTACTTAATATATCTCTAAGTTAGATTAAATTATGCTAGAATATGCTCTAAACAACCTCCTTCTCAACGAGTGTTGTGATGAGCTTTATAAGCCAAAAAGCTTCCTTTTGCAAAGTATCCTATGTCATTCCCTAAATAGGATAAGTCGCAACAGTCTTATCATATAAACTATTTTAAGATAGAAGCTAGCCTCACGGTTGCTATTATAGACATGGTTTACATAAGGCATACTAGACTTAATCGCTTTAAAACATTTAGTTCGGTACCTATTTAATATAAAATCTATAGTTTGATCTTTCAAAAGTTTGATTTCTATAAGAGAATAGTAGTACATAACTTTAGATCATAAATGTATTTACGAAGATTACATTTACATGAAAAGTTACATTTTCAAAATGAAACTTATAAATCCATAGGTTCTTGTTATATATATACAAACTAAAAGACAAAAAACTATCGAGCATCCTTAAGAGACCCAACTAATTTTCCCATAAAGTTACAAAAGAATGATAAGATAAAACAAAAGCCTTATAGCAATCTTCTTTATCTTTACTCCCCGCACCCTATTAACTTTAATTAGAGGAATCGGTGAAACTTAGCTTATGACTTTGGACCTATAAAATAATCTATAAAAAAATGAGTGACAACTTATTCAGTAAGTGAGATGGAGATAAAAATATACGTTCAACACAAAACAACCAAGGTTTTTAATCAAGTTAGGTAAATGCAATGATGTACAAATAAGTAGCATTGCAGGACATTATTCGGTTCGTTGTGAAATTAGAAAAATTGTGCCCGCTCTAATCCAAGTTAAGGAGTTTAGTGTCACACATTTATCAATTAAAACCAAACCGAAACTTGTGTAATGGAGAATACCCTTCGCATAAGATTACCTTCGAGCCATTGTCCCTAACCTTACTATGACCTCCCTTTTTGTGACTTCGTTCGATTAAGGATGAAGAAAGGATCATTTCAGCTATTCTCATCAAAAGGTCTATGTTTAGCTCAATAATCCTAGTTGTTTTCCCTAATGGGTTGTGATGCATATCTAGTTAGAAGTTAGGCTAAGTTGAAGTTAGTTCATTTGGGGGTGATCAACTAATTTTAAGCAATCCAAACAAAGCAGTATACACAAAATAAACACAACATGGGGCTTAGTTACCACAATAGCAAAATAATATCCAAGCACATATGTCACATATGTACAAATAACAAAATTATAACCATAAATAATAATATACTAAAGTTTCTAAGTATTATGAAATAATACTTTAAAATACTATAGGGCATTGATCCCACTTACCTGGAATTCAACTACTTGAATTGATTGTATTTGTTGAGCTCTACTAAACTCTTTTAGGTATCCCCTGGATGCTTTCTAAGTTACTCTTGATTTAATTCTAGTTGAGTAGTCCTCTTCACCTACTTTCTAACTTAGTTTTTTCCTTTGTTTTATGCCCTACAATCTAATTAAATCCATGCATTTAAGTCTAGATTTGCCATTACTCCTTGATGGCTCCCATATTACAGTTAATACTTTTGGTTTTCATACACATAATATCAATAATTCACTTGTTAATTATAGGATTAAGTTAATCGTATTTAAGTTATTAAGTTATTTATACCTAAGTGTTAGGAGTTATTACTAAGGTAAATTTTATCATAATACTTTTTGAGTCAAGTTCCGAGTTAATGTAGTTTAAAAGTTTTTAGTTAGGAGACTTTCTAAGTCAAGGTAACTAGTCCTTATTAGAAGTACTTCCTAAATCCATTTTTGTATGTGTTCAATTGCATAAATTCACATCAAGAATCGTTTGACCTGACTTTTGAGTGGTGTTTAAACTTATAGTTTCAACTGATATACGATCTACCCTACATTCTAACTTGTCTATTTCACCTTATAACTCATTAAATCTCTACATTTTGACTCCTATCTCAATATTTCCATAACAAATTAAATCAATTTAACTCTTTAACACTCATTTCCTTCCTTAACAACATGTTTAAATTCTCATACAGGGGCTCTTCTTCATTATCAATGTGTCTAAGTCAGATATTTGATACTCTCCTTAACACCAATTAAGGCTACCTTTTTTTAGTCATTTTAACACGGTGAATCCCATTTTTTTCTAGCAAAGTCAATAGTTTCTATTATCATATACACTATAATTAATTACACTTCTATACAATTCAAGCTTAGAAACAGTAATTTAAGCAATAAAACTTAAATTGGAAATTTACGTAGCTTTGGCTTTGGAAACTTATTTGCTTGTGAAATTAGCTAATTTTTCATTCAAAATTAATAGCTTTTCTTTTATGAAACATTAGAAACCTTTTTACGTTGTTATTACAACAAAATTAACAAGTTTCTCTTAATAAGTCAACAATGGTTCTAACTTATTTTTATTATGGAGCTAGTACTGTGGTTTTACACTTAGGAGCTGGCCTTAATGAAGTAGGTATTACCCTAAACTAACTAAAAATAAAATTTAAAGATATCGGGACCTTGTCTCACTTAATTTGGATGGTCGTATGAGAAAATGGCATTAAAAATGAAATTAGTGGTTATGAAAAACAAGTAAAAGAGATAATAGTAGATGCCACTTTGAGGGATTTGTTGTGGGTTCTAATGGTTGAGTTTTCTCATGAAACTTCACACAATCAAACTTTGATGTGTTATTAACATTTAAGAGGTGGAAGCTTGCTGTTTCAACTTTGGTACAAATTGCAAATTTTTTTGTAATTTTGGTTGACAGTGATTGATCGATCAGGGACAATTATGCAAATGTCTCTTAAAGGGGCTTGTTTAAGGCTTTATTGGTTGAGTTTTAAGATGAAACTCAACTGGAGTAAACTTAAGTTGCTTGTAAGATTTGAGAAGTGGAAACTCGGTATTTCAAGATTTGTAAAGGTTGTAGTAACATCAATAAGGTTTGACTACTATAATTATGTTCATCTACGCATCCTAACTTTTTATAGCTACACCTTAAGCATTTCTTATCAGGATTTTGCAAATAAATAGTCATTACAAAGCTTACTCTATCTAGGTTTTGTTTCTAAAGTTCTTTTAAGCATTAAAGGTAATCTCTATGGTCAGAAACACCAATTAGTAGTAGGGTGCCTAGTAGTTCAAATTTTAATTAATTGTTTAGGTTCGTTTGTCATATTTGGTTCTTGAATCTCCTATTGTTTAAACTAAGCTTATAATTCTTTTCTAAAGCTTTTATTCCATCCTTTATCTCTTTAGAAAATAGATTGTATCATGTTTCTGATCTATTTGTCTAAGGTTGTCAAATTCACAATTCTATGTAGAACTGTTAGGGCGTCCATAGACTTGTAACGTAGAATCAAAATGCAAAAACGTAAGTTTCTATAACATTTATAGAATATCTTGCAAAAATTGGATATTTTCTTATAATAATTATAAAAAAGCCTATAATGGATAATAGAAATTAAGAAAAAGTCAGCATTTATTTTAGTCATAAGTAAATTTCCCAAAACCTAATTTAATGTTTCCAGGAGCATTTCTTCTTTTGGAGCTCTTTATAGATGATTTAGAAGACGACATCTTGATATAAACAACCTAGCCACTAGAGGTGTGCAAATGGGCTTTGGCTAACGGGCTTCGGCTCACGGGCTAGCCCATTTAACTTGCTTTTTAAATAAATTTGAGTTAAAGTTTTTTGACCTGTTTAAAAAGTGATCAAATAAACCCAACTCGTTTAACCTACAAGCTAAAGTAGATTAGTTTGAATCGGCTTGTTTAACATATTTATGCCTTCGACCTGACCATTTAAATACTTATTAAAAGGATTAAAGTTGAGGTTTCTTAGTTTGTTTAAAAAACGGGTTAAATAAGCCAAGCCCACCAAAGTGGGTCAAGTAGAGTTAGTCTGTTTAACCTATTTGCATACCTTTACTAGCCACTGCCTAATTCCCTATAAAGATATAAAATGAAGTCAAAATTAGAATTTCAATATAACCAGTAGAAGATTTTAAGTTTTAGCATTAAATAAAAGAGTACAACTTACTAAATATATGAAAGAATAATCACTATTCTAAAGGTAGATACAAAATAAGACCTTTCTATAAGCATATCACATGGGTCTTTAAATTTATGTAGTTTTTGGACTATATTTTTTTAATAAACATATAGAAGGCTAATTTAATCAACTAAGGTAATTGGAATTTGTAAGGGACCAAACATGTTATGATCATCTCTTCAAGACAAAAGTTCACTATTGTCTCCAAAACAATTGCTTTAATCTAGTGGCAGCAAGGCCCTAACATAGACTATTTGGAGATGAAACCTTTAACTAAAAATTAAAAAAAAAAAAAGTGACCTTTTAGCTTTAAAACACCCATAAATGAAACCTAACATTTTGATATAAATTTTTCCATTTATGCAATGAAGATAATCAATGTCGAATTGCAAGAAATAATGAATAAATAGGAGAGAGAAGATAAAACAGATGAATGCATATATTCATGTAGGAAATTCCAATATGGAACAAAATAACATGACCTTATAGGGAGCAATAGTTCATGTATAACTAAAGAGGAGAGGCTACAAATGCATGATACGCAAGACGGTTACTTAAGAATGACAAATTCAATTATAGAAATCATACCAAAACCCATAATATCAAAATATTTCATACATAAAGACATGGTCCGATAGATATCAAGGTATATGGAGTAAACATTTGTATTCATATAAACTCTTGTAGGACTCTTATGAAACTAAATTTAATATAAGTAAGCCATAAGCATCTTTTTGTATGAGTTTGACCTAAATTCGAGGCTAAGCCAACAAATAGGAAACAAAGCAAAAAAGAAAACCTAACGAAACAAATCGAAGCAACTTTAATGGACTATTTCTCAAACTTAACTAATTCGATTAAATGCTCCACTAGTCGAAGGACTAAAGGCAACATCGTCCGCCTTTATTCAACCTATGCTTATGCTTATTTCTCTTTTGTTGATCACATAAGTTGCATGATTAGATCGACATTAATATGAATTTGAGCCATACTTAACATTATGATTAATTTGTTGCTGTTGCAACACGATATATCAAGTACTATTAAGCTTAGCATGCGGTAATTACTTTTTGGATTGAGTTGGTTAGAAAATATTTATTACTTGAACCAATTAACCACATTGTGGTAGAAATTTGATTAGAGCTATCACATTTGCATGAATAACCAATTTCTCTTCTTCAATGTAATAAGAATTTAGTGTCTTATGTCTTCCCCTCTACTTTCACTATAACTATGTTTAATTGATTTAATATAGACATATTTGTCTAAATTGATCTTGAACGTTACTATTATTAGACATTTTGTTGTGGCATACATACAAATAGTAAATTAACATCATATGCTTATGCCATATTTGGTATGTTGGAGTGGATCTAAAAACACAATTAGGAGCTGGAGTTAGTAATTCTAGTTTCAAGAAGGAATTCTTCTATCTTTAAGAAGGGGGGTCTAGATTCTATTTTACCGTCTTTAATTATCATCGATTAAAATTGCTTTTTTAACTTTCAAACTAATTACATCATTCATTAATTAAGAGTATTTTTAACAAATACTTGTATATACATATTTCATTCTATTATCCAGTAGGTATTTCCAAACACAAATAAATCTATTTATTTAGTCTTAATTCCATGCCATTCTAATTTATTTTGATTCATTCCATTTTTGGTGATTTCTATATACAAAACATAACATTACTCACCTTACATAGAATGCTCAATTCGCTATATTATTTGTCAAAAAGCATGGTACACATCCTAAGCTTTTATTTCCTAATAGTATGAAATGAGTCTTATAACAAGATAAACTAAATTTACTTCTCTCCCCTATCCATATACAGTAACATGTATGACAGTAGGCTAAAACAAGGTATGGGGCATATACGAATTGAGGAAAATGTTTTAACTTCCTCGAGATACCTATTAACAACCTAAATAAAGAAAATTTTAGATTTTATTATGTATTTATTTATTTATTTTCTTTTAAATGTGTCGTCGACATTGAGAGGTATGAAAAATTTTCTTCGTAGACACAGTCACAAGTGCATTGGGTACCCTTTGATCGGATGCATGAAATTAGTGATGAGCATGTGTGTGGACACGCGTCAATGATTAAGGTTCCACGTGTCAAGGAAGAAGAATATTAACAAACTCGAGAACTTTATTTTGTGAATTAAAGTAAAAGCTGTCGTGGACCAGATCTAGCTACTCAGAATGGCAAACGATAAAGAAAATCTAGGACTGCCCATTATTAAAATCAATTGACCATCCACCTTTACAGCACTTCTGCGCATATTTTGCTGATTAATCCCTTTTAATTAATATCAAACGAGTGCCCATAAACACTGACTGGCTTTACTTCATAAACAGTCAGTAACTTTCTGCAGGCACATATGAAAAGTTTAGAATGTATTGTATTCTAACTTATTTATTTATTTACGAGGATAGAGGACATGACGGTAGAGGATTTGAAGTTGTACCATCTCCATATGAGGATAGTATTCGTTCCCTAATTTTCTTTTATTTAATTTTCGTTAATTTTCTGTATTTTTAAAACAAAAGAGCTCAACTATCTATATTTAAAAAGCATTCTTTTAGATCCCTATATAATAACCATTTTGCTCTTAACAAGAAGAACAAAAAGGATTATTACAATTAAAAGACTGCATAAATTGAAAAGAGAGGGAATGCCCTCTTTTAATCCTTTGAGATTTTAATAATCTTTTTTTTTTTGTTTTTATTTCTTCATTCTTATTTTTTTTTAATAAGCTTTTATCAAAGGCAAAATGATTATACAGGGTATAAAAGCACTTTTTTTTTAAAAAAAAAAAGATTTAAGGGTTTAAGTGCTGATATTTGCTTATATCGTAATTTTTAAAAATGGATGACAATGGAAATAAAATAATAATATAATTGAATCTGCATTCTCTTGAATCGGCTAGATAATTATGTATTGGGAAACTTTTTATATACCTAATTAATAATTATTAGAGTAGATAATGGAATGTGGAGTGTCCCACTTCTCTTTGCATATCATGATTTTCCAATTTATTGCAATTGCCAACTGTAATGAAAACATATCTGAATAAATTTGTACCAACCCAAATGAGGGGGGGGGAAAAAAAGATGTAGACATATCTGATAGTGAATTATTGTTACTTTCTGAATGCCCAGCAACCCACGTACTAACACCAAACCTTCATTAATTTATACCTTTTTCAGCTCTCACAGTTGGTGCAAACCGCAGATTTCTTCCATAACCTCTCTCCCTAATGCATTTTGCTGAAGTTATTGCATACATTAGAAGACAGGACTCTTCCATATCATTTGGCTGTTGAGATAACTATAAAGATTAATATATATGAGGATTTTAAATTTTATATAATGGATTACATAGTTCCATCGATGTGATTGTAAAGTGATATAAATTTTTGTTTATATATAAAGTTGATTAGTTATACCAAATATAAAACAAAGATTAAATCTTGTCCATCTCGCTAAGAATTAGACTATAAAACTTCTAGTGATGATATGTTTATTCCTTTTTTTGTATTTTTGTTTTTGTTTTTGTTTTTGTTTTTTCGTTTTTTTTTTTGTTCCTGTGCCGAGATATAGGTACTATACAGATATAGAAAAGCTTGGTTTTTACATCTCTATCCTCCTTATTTATATCTATCCGATTGCATTGAAATGGTTGCTTTTGGTTATTCCAGTTTCTCCATCTGAAAACATTTTTCTTAAGAAAAAAATTACATATAAAAACAAACTATTTTCGAAACCTTAAATAGAAGCAGTACGCAAGACTCCAGTGCAGATAACAGTTACGTGTGGGGATTTTACATATGGTCACGGGATGGTAAAAATTTTAATAATATTAATATGTTATACGGATAGATTTATAATATATAGATATTAATAAAATTTTAATATATAAAAATATAAATAATAATTTTACAAAATCTATACACTACAACTAGATTTCATATTTATATATTATTGATCTAAACACGTTAGTAAAATTAATTTGGTTTTTCTACATGAACTCGTAGCTAGTGGCACATACAAGAGTTTAGACATCTAAGGAAAAGCATAAACACAACCACATATTCCCTAAAAGTCCCTGTCTCCCCTAATTCAAGAAAGATCGTCATTAATTATTATGGTAAATTCGGTTTTTTTTTTTTTTTGTCCTTCCATATGTTCTTCGATTCATGTTATTCCACGTGACACTTCAAAAATTGTCTCCCCATTTGTCTCTTAGTCAAATAATAAATGTTAAGAGTGGAGGGATTGTTCAGTCAACCCGCGATGATGCAATCGGGACAATGAATTTCTTACCGTACTATTTTATATAGCTATTTTAATAACCGGATAATGAGTTAGATAGTTCTATGAAAAAACAAAAAAGTCGATTGATCATTAATTTATTTATTTTTAGTAATATCTTTTATCGAATGTATAATTCATAAAGATAAATGAGATTATATAATTCTAATACAAAAAACATAAAATATCCTTTATCTTATATCATACATTTGATAAATGATGTTATTAAAATAGATAGATCGATGATTTATCTATTTATTTTCCTTACATTGAAAGGATTATTGCAATTTCTACATCCAGCTCAAAGAGAAAAATACTCAAAGCAATAGGAAAACGAATAGAATTAAAACCAAGCTTTCATAGTATATGGATAACCATCACATGATAAAAATCTAAGTTTGTGGGATTAAATCTCAAGATTAATAACGTCATATGTTTTCATCGAAGCGACCGTTTCATTTATTTATTTATTTATGTAATAATGATGAAATATTATACATGATTTTATCACCCAATACTCCAAGTAGCTTAGGAAAGTTAAACGGAAAATTATGGCGGAAAAAAGATAAAACTTTTTTTATTTAAATTACATTACTGTTTTTCTGTTGTTAAGAAAACACGAATAAATTGAGATTATTATAGTTTAGTAGGGTAAACTAAATACTGATGTCTTAAATGAATGGATTAGGTTTGATTTTTTTCTTTCAAACCTAGAGTTGTACGTGTAAAATATTAAAGTGTAAAATGTTAAATAAAATAAGTGTAGAAAGTTAAAAAAAAAAAAATCAAAATGTAAGCATTTTATTTTTATAAAGAGCTCTATTTTTTCTTAATGAAAATAGTATTGAAAAGTTTATGCCATGAATGGGGGAGAAAAAGTGAAGGCTGTTGCTATTGATAGGTAATGGTCAATATCGTTTACGTAACCAGAATGCATTAACAAGACATATATTACTTTTATATTAATGATTGAAAATCTTAGTTAACCAGGACTACAAACTAGGGTTTACTGTATCTGTCTGTCAAAGTAACGATCCTTTCAGGATCAATCGACTTACATAATTGTCGAATTTGATTGTCCTATATGGGTTTTTATGTGGTTCTATAATGATTCCAACGAAAATCCTATACATTCCTCAATCCTCATGTGGGATTCGGGTACTACAATTAAAACTTTGTATATTAACCAGCATATTAACTTATATCTTAAAAATATTCCAATGTGATGGAAAATATTTTATTCATGTGATGGTTATAAATTCTTAAATACAATATTTTGTTGATCCATAATTTTAAAGAATATTTAACTAGATTTAACTTGATTAGCAACTTAATATGGCATTTTTTTGTGGATAAACGAGTTTGAGATTACATTTGGAAATAGTGCCCAAGCACCTTGAACCCCAATTCAATAGTAGAGACTCATGGTGCCCTTAAAATAAAGATGTTGAATACTAATAATAGAATCATTTTTTCTTTTTTTTTTTTATGCTTATTTCTTCTTAATATGTAGTGATGGTTCTAAGACTATGAATTAGGTAATTTATTTCTTGTTGTTACTCTTTATCATTTAGTTTTCAATGATATCTTTTTTTATGCATAACCTAAATTTCAATAGAATTCTGAAGGTAATCTTGTTTAATGTAAAATGCTCTTAGAATAGGTGATTTCTTAAGACTCGGTTGCATTAGGAATAAATTTACAAGGTGTATCATGCTGGAAAGAGGGCTAAGACACACTAAGAAACTCCACTTACGTCAACTCAATCTAAAATAAGAAAATAGTCGAAAAAAGAGGGCCTTAGGTCTCATTGAGGTATGGCTTTATAGAAGATGGGTATCGAAAATGTACCAAATTGCACACTAGAGGAGTAAGAAGCGAGCCAACTTATAAGGTAATGCGGCTTGGATGTCGCCCTTTTTATTTCCCCCCTCCCCCCTTTTTTTTTTTATTCTTCTTCTTCGTTTTCTTCTTTTTTTTTTTTTTGGGAAAGGAAGGAGGGAAATAATCGGAGAGAGATCGTAATATCCCTTAAATAGAGTAAATAGAGTATGATGAAATTCTTGACTGTCAACTCAGCAATTGCAAATCCATAATAATATTTTGAGAGTTCAAGTACAGTGAGTTTTGCAGACCAAACAACCCTCATAATCACAAGTAAAATAACTTTTGTACATCATCATCTTACCAATTTTCTTTCTTTTTTTTTTTTCTCTCTTTATAAAGAATTCATTTGCTAGTATATATGATGATGTATAAATACATACGATATATAATTACTAATCATATTTGAATATATAAGATGATAATGGATAATTACTAAAAAAATCCATTGATAATATTATCACATATATAAATATGATTAATAATTATATATTATGTATATATACACATTTCTTTCACAATTTTAAGGAAAATCTCATTTTTGGATTTCAACAAAAATCTCTTACTCATGACTCAAAGGATTGACATATTTTAAAAATTCTTGGGTTCTATAGTTTATATTAGTAATTAGATTCCGGTTTTGATTAATTTTGTAGTGGTCGATCTCGTGGACAATATGATTGTCTAGTGGGTGACCAGACCATTTAAAAATGTGCTTGTACCTTAGTTGTTATGTCCGTCCAGATCATACATGACATGAATAGACCCGAAAGGTCTGTAGCTAAATGGACTGCTCTAAATAATAATGGTACCACTTTCATTATTTGGTCGAACCAAAATATCAGCACCCCCATCAAACTTTCTAGGATAAAGTAGATGATCTACAAATCGAGAAAAGATTGATTAGTGGGTCAATATATTTTACGTATTAGATTTTTATTATAATTTATTTACTATTTATTAAAGCACGTATCCTATTTATTGAAGGCTTTCTCTCAATGAATCTGGTTGCCCTTTTTCTCTCTCTACAAGCTGAAGAAAACCAGTAAAAATCGAGTCTGTTTATATTGCTCATCCCTTCTGCTTTAGCCTTAAGGTATATCATATGTATATATCTAGACCTTGTCGGAGTAGATTACCCATACAGCGATACTATACATATGATCCGGGTATTATACTCTAATTAGGCAAGTGTGGTCACAAAAAGAAAAAGATGAAAAGCTTCAATTTCAAGCTGCTGCAAAGAAACATAAGAAAAGAGGAGAAAAAGTAAAAAGCAGACAAACATACGGCAGCTAGCTGGTCAGAACATTATATTATTCAGATTCATGAGATCCGGACTTACGATGATGTACTAATTACAGATCCATGTCATATGAATGTCCCATAATACTTTTTCTTTTTTTTTTTTTCTATCTTATTTTTAATGTATATTAATCTTGTCGTCGTTTATACGCCTCAGGATCTAATTTAATTTAAAACCCATGATCTGAAATTGTTTTCATTTTAAATATTTAAATTCCTCATCCTACTTAATTAACTCATTTTTAGTTTGTTTGTGTTTTTATAGATTTGATGAATTAATTTAGCAAATATTTAAATAATATAAAAATAAATGTTCGTAATTTCACCTTATTTATTTATTTATTTTATGTGATGGAAAGTTCAGATCTACACCCTTTATCCATTTTTCTCTACTTTGTGCGGCTAATAACGATGGTGTTGGGTTTATAGCCTGTTGTTATCACTCCATCCTTCAGTTTCTACTTCTGGGTGTTTCCAGACAATCACATGAGACTTGTTTCCTATACGAGAGTATAAGTCTAGCTAGATCCTTAGCTTGGCTGTCTGTCTGTCTGTTTCATATGTTTACTGTATTTGTTCCATATCTGTTTTGAATCTGTATCGTTTCATAGGTTTATATCTTAGTTATCCAAACACCCAGGTTTTTAGGAGGAAATTATCCATTATCGTTAAAACAGCAAGAATTTTTGGGGAAGCTAGATAGAGGAATGATTCAGCTTTCCTGTTCTGTGCATTCAATTTTAGGGCTGGTCAAATTGTGATCTGTCATATGCTATGGTCATATTATTTACGGGACCGTTTAAAAGCTAACTGTAAGAGTCAAAGTTTAATGATGAGACAAAATATACTGCAAGGTTTTGTCCAAAGGGTGGTAGATTAACCTGCTTAAAATATAGATGAAATTCGTATTTTCGCACGGTTTGTCGAGTTTATATGTATCAGTAAGATCATAGATCCTATGAAAAATGAAAGCATGCATGATCTTGCTACGGTGGATGAATATGTATATATGGAGTTAGAAAGGGAAAAAGGGAAAAAAAAAAAATTTAAAAACAAATGAAGAAGAAAGGTAAAGAAGGACCCTATATTGAGACCGAACAGACCAACGTAGTATATTGACATTATTGATGCCATTACTGTAAAAACCAGAAGGAAAACAAAAAAAAAAAAAAAAAGGCTTGAAATGGATCGTGAAAATTTGCTTTTGGTTCGATTTTGCGAAACCCCTCTTCTCATCCGTGAAAACCGACACTGATACTGTAACTTTCCCAGCAAATCCCTTTTTAGATTAATTTCAAACCATCAAAATTTCTCGTATTTCGAGAAAATTCGATTATTTCATTTTCTTTCTAACCACAGGCTCTTGTGTCTAAATAAACTTCCGCATGTATGTCTATCTCTTTTTTTTTTTTTTTTGTTCTTTTTATCAAGAAAAAATATAAATTTTAAAATTCAAAAGTGTGAAAAATTCTTTCAAAACCCTTAATTAATGCTTTTGAAGCATCTGGAAAGTATCTTTTATTAGACTCGGAATTTTATTGATATTTTAGGCGGTGCTTTCCGTAAATCTCTAAATTTCTAATGAAAAAGTGGATTTGTGACACATCATACGTCATAATCATATGGTTCCTGCCCAACTGCTGTTTATATCTTGAGGATGACTGATAATTAATTAGAAAACCCATTGCGGAGATGATGTTTCTCAGTTTTTTTCTTCACTAAGTTCTCAAAGAATACGATTCAATAAGTAAACAGCTTGACAAGAAAGGAAACTAAACGAGGGACAACATGAAACTACATGAAATGATAATAATTATTGCATAATGTCTTTTATTTATATATATTTCATGGATTTGAAAGGTATAATTTTATATGATAAATTGTAGAGATCATCCTTGAAAATTTTTATAATTGTACAAGCATCTCAAGTTTATAAAATTGAGTACTTTCCCCTCTTCAAATACATTTGAGACCCATAAATTTTGCTTGCATAGCAGTACATGTAGTAAGAACCTCAACTTAAAGTTTTTACATAAAAAATATTAACTTAAAAAAAATGAAGAGCAAAACAAAAATATTATATCATATCATTTTACTTATTCATATTATGATAATTGTATTTATTCATGTCAATTTTCATATTGAATCTCGTGTGAAGTTTTTTTTTTTTATATATATATATAATCATATTTTCAATTATATTGCATTGGTATATATGTTATCATATCATGTTAATTATTATCAACATTAGGAACTTGTGTGCAACTATAGAAATTGAAGATTGTTTTCATAAAAGTTTTTAAGATAACTTTGGATATGCATACTGTTAACTCAATGCTTATATATTTATTTATTTATAATGATGTTGAGAAGATTTTGAGTAAGAAAGTAATATTCATGAAAGAAGATCCAAACAACTATTTTCTTTGCCCCGAAAGAAGAAAAAAAAGTTAAGGTACACTAGAGGCTCTTCAATATTCATATTAGAATCTAGTTAAATCATTTAAATTTAGATTGAGTTTTTGAAATTTTCTATATCTATAGAGAATTAAGTCATGAATATTCTAAACAATTAGTTAAATCCAATATGCAATATTGTTCCTCTTAGTATTTAAAAAAAAATAATAAGTTGTTTATCATATGTAAAATAAAATCGGTCCTTTTATTATTTTAAAAGAAATAAAATAATATGAAAACAAGAAAAAGAGGAAAATAGTTTTGTCTATTTTATCCTTTTATATTCTTTTTATTCTTGTTCTTGTTTTAATTGTATGCTATTTATTTTTTCTTTTCGCTCTTTATTTTTTTAAATCAATATTTTTGCTGTGAAAATCTTAAGTTAAGATTTTTGCCACATGTACTACCATCTAATCAAAATTTGTAAGTCTCATATGTGTTTGAGGGGAAAAGTGCTCGATTTTAAAAACAAGGTGTCCATACGATTATAAAAAATTTTAGTGATAATTTCAGTAATTCACTCAATTTTATAATTAGAAGAACCACCTAGTGTTTTGGCTAGATTAGTGGTGGTACATGGCCTCGGACATACGAAATACGCAATCCACAGCAATTAGGTTATTGTACTGTCGTATAAATTTGAACACTTAATACGTAAGTTGCTTTTGTTAGTAAATTGTTCCCCATTTCTTCCTAATATTCAGTATCAGGCGGTACGGTATTAATAACGAGTAATCTAGAGTAATTCCATAAGCTAATGACGATTAGCAAATAAAGGCTGTGGCGGCTGGAGGGCGAGAATCGATCATATAATTTGGGAAAATGATTTCGCGTTTTCTTTTTCTAATGTCCGATTTAATCAAACATAATTATGCTATCGACCAATATATATATATTTATGCTCTCCGATTTCTGGTTGCGAAACCAAACTCACCATGATCAATATCATTAACATAAAATATCTGTTAGCTAGTCTAGTGATATCATATTGGTTTAAATTATAATATTACAACCTTCTTAGCTTTATATATATATATATATATATATATATATATATATATGTTCCATGTGTATATAAACTCTCTTTCTGCAAGGGTTCTACTTCTAGTACGTAGTACTAGTCAAAACACTCCTAAAAGTAGGGATAAATGTACAAAAAAGATATGCATATATTATGTACATTCTTTTAAAATTAACTTCTTCTTTTTTTTTTTTTCTGAGTTTCTGCCTCTTTCAGCTCCCTTGAGATCCGATCCCTGCCCGAAAGTGATACCAAAACTTCAAATAATACATAAAATATCCAAAATCAATGAAAATTGATCTCACACACATCATATTAAGACGGTATTTGACTGTATAATTTATCAACTGTGATCAAAGTAGAAATTTAGCAATACCGACCTTTTATATATCCAGAAATAATGTAGGATATAAAAATGAGTAATTGCTCTGGTATCACGATGACTTTTGACTATTGATAATGTAGCCTCAACAAAATACTGCAACTTTCAGGAATAATTCATGATGTATAACAACAAAAGAACATTCTTATTCAGTAGGAATAATATATAGTACTATATGCATACAATAATAATCTTTACTAATACACTTCTAGGTTGTCGTGGTCTGTAGGGTCTAGAGATCCAACAAATGCATAGGGTTGACCAAGTTTAGGCAAATATTCATTTGATGACCACGTGGTGGCCAACTCATATTTGCTAAATATGGATGGATGATACTTTTTCATTGATTGTGTTCATATGCAGAATTCGACCAGACCTATCACTCAAATTCCATTTCTTGTGTTTGATTGTTTATTAGATTAAGGACAAGCTTTTTTTGGGCCAATGAGATACCTATTTGCTTAGTTTTTAAAAAATTACTATTTGTATTATTGACGTATTTTAATTTTATTGATATTTGTATATTTTTAATGAAATTACATGGCATATTAGTTATGCCGTTGAAACCTTTCTCGAGGGATAAACACTACGTGGATGAAGTTAAACAAATGAAAGAACAACTAATACAATCTAAGCGTAGAAAATACTTTCCGGATACTTTTTTAATGGTTGTTACATTTTACTTCATGATTATCAAATCTTAGATGGCTAAACGAGGGAGGACAGACAGTCGATGATGATGGTTATCAGACTTGAAAAATGATGTTGGAAAACAGAATTATAGCAAAATGGGCGGAAAAATAATGAAACACAGAAAAAAATGATTTTGCTTTGGAAAATGGGGAACCCTTTTTTTGTTTTTTTCGTTGACATCCTCTATCTATAATAACTAATTACCACTACACGAGCTGGTAAGATATATATATATATCATTACAATGAAATAAGCTGCCACTATCATCCCATGCCTTATCATTAAAATCTATTAATGGTTACAATTATCTTTTTGATTGTGACGGTAATATCTGACAATTGTGGAATAAAAGGTTAGAAGAAAATGGTACAGAACCTGAAAAACGATTTAATTTCCACTTCGAAACGCATTGTCTTTTTGTCGGTGAAATACAAATGCATTATTAGTTTTATATCTTTGGCCAAAAAAAATAATTATTCTTCTATTTTGTTTTACATCATTTTTAAGATTCGTTGAAATCAGTTTACATTTTGATTTTGCTTCCATTTTTCTACTTGTTTGCAATTAATTCTGTTCTTTTCTTTTTTTTTCTCCTTGAATATTCCATTGGGTTAAGTGGGCTTTGACACTCCTAATTGATTCATCTACTGAATCAACTCGATATTTACTTGATTTGCTAGAACACAACTTGCATGTTGCCACTGTAACTGTTAGTTATCTTTGCATATTAATCGAAGTCTCATATTAGTAGTGAAAATAACATCTTATAATTTATGGTATGTTAGCTATACTTTGATTTGTTCATTTAAGAAATACTTACACTGGAAATACAATTAATGGAATTTAAACTTGAAATTAATAAGGGATTGTCATTATTGGCATTCTATCAATAGAGATGAATTGGATTAGGCCTTAAGAGTTGTAAGTAAACTTGCAAGACAAGATATAATAAGAGATGTCAGGATATTGTTTAACATGACCATTCCTATGCTTAAGTTCGTAAGTGCTTAAAAGCAAGAGGAAGTGTAAAAGAGGTAGAAAACATGAGTACTTAGAAGTTGGTGGTTTACTATTGGTAACATACCACTATTTATAGAAGGGAGCCAAAAAGGATCTAAGAGCACATTTGCACGTTGGAATACCTACTAAGCCTAGAGAGTAAGGGGGTTCATGCCAATGGTCATGTCTTACAGGTTTCGAGACGTGGTTGTTGATAGTGTTAATCCTTACTCATTAATGTCTCTAGTCATATCTAACTTGTCCTTTAGTCAGGATTCATATAGTATCTGCCTTGAAGCCTACTAAGTCTTTGTATTTGTTGCTTATGAGGTTGGATAGATTGGCCATAGAGTTGATATAGCTTAACGATATAAAACACTAGGACTTAATAAATATTAATCAATTATCTAGAGTACAAATATATATACTTTATTTTTTAATTGATGGAAAAAGAATAACTCAAATTAAACAATATATCTCTATTGGAAATAATTTGTAGGTACAACTCAATATGAACGCTATACCATAAATCCATATATGGTTCAAATATGATTTGAATCGATAATACAATGAAATGCATTAACAATTAAGAATTCGAAGTGATCCTGCAGGTTTTTAGGTATGTTTAAAATTGACATGTGATGCAATCGAAACCCTACTGAATCGATTACATTGTGCTCAAGTCTTAAAATGCAGTTGTCTTAACATTATTCTCCCTTATAGATGGAGAATTCCAAGTCTTACATTGTTTAGTCTTTAAATACAAATAAAATAATTAAATTAAGTGATTTATTTAGTATGATCATTTAAAAGTGAAACCATTCATTTTAGTTTATAACATGAACCACCTATAACATGTTATATAGATAAAAGTGACTATATTACATTGCATTATAGAATATATCCAATAAATATCACGTTTTATCAAGTAAAAGGATTTTTAGGAAAAACTATATATATAACACATTATTTGGTCAACCATTGATTGATTTAAACGAGATACATACAAATCCCACAAAATTATTTAAATATATGAATTATTTAGAGTATTGAAAGCTTTCATAGATTTTCAAGTATTGTCACATTTGACACAAAATACAATATGAAACTCAACATCTTTTGTACTCTCTCTCCTCTTCTCTCTCTTTCTTTTTCTTTTTTTCTACTTTCTTTTTCCCTTCTTATCTTTCTCATCTCTCTCTTCTCTCATGTGACACGTGTCGCTATATAAAAGGAGCTAAAAAACCCCACCCCACCACCCCTCCCTAAACTCTATAGTATATAGATTTGCTAATACTTGTTAAATGTTTGTTACCATTTGATATGTGTTAATTAACATAGGAGCAAAGATCATGTTAAATTATGGTAGACGATTCTTTTATCAATCGGGTTTGTGTTAATACGTCCAATGTGTAAAGCCATTATAATCTAATCATATGAATTTCAATTTCTTAACAAGATGGACTAGAAAGAAGGAAGATAGAAAAATTATGTAAACTTTTTAAGTTATTTTAAAACAATTCTACTTTGTTTGGTTCGATCAATGATGGGAATTTATATCCAAAATAAAAAACAACAACCACTATGAGCATTCGTAACATAGAAATTGCGAGAGGAGCAGACAAGGGAACTTAAGTCATGGAGTTGGAGGGCATTTCCCTTCCCGGGTGACATTTCTTTTATTGATGTTTTGGAACTATGCCTAATAAGAGGCAATGAAGAGGGCCCTATCTCCTTTAGAAAGGTGAGGTATCCTTTTCACCTATAAATTCCCATAAAAATACACAAGCCTATATTTCTTATTGCATTTTTAGTACTTAGTGCTGTACTGTAGCTAGGCGCTAATTAAATTTATGTACAATTAAAAGTATATACGTAATTTTTAAGCCTTTTGACCATATATTTTCATAGAAAAATGTCAATAATGCATAGTTTCTTTTAGTTAATAAATCTAGAGGACTCTAATTAATCAAATGCTTTTGTATTATTAATCTAACATAAACTTTCTTTTCAACTAAAAACCCCTCCATAGCATGAGGAAATAAAAAGTGATCTTCCTTTTCTTCGTATTGTATCCTTTTTTTTTTTCCTTTAATCGGGCAGAGAGAGGGGATGTTGAGGCGAGTTAAAGGTAACAATATCCAGATCCATCTATGGTATATATTCACAAGAGTAATTGCGTAGTCTAGTTTCTCATGATGCTTGAGCTTTAATACTCTAGACCTTAATCACTAAAACATCTCCTCATACAAATTTGCTTTGTATACACATCTGCTTTATAGGATGATAAAACTGGAAATAATTAAAGCATGGATATGGAGAGATGATCACTATGTGAGAAAAAAAAGGACGTTAATTGTCAACCCCATGAAAAAGAGAGAGATCGTTGTAATACAACAAACAAGAAAAACAGACATTGAGAATTTAACGTCAGTTTGATTGTATATTTTCGTGAAATATCATCATCAATTTGTGTGGGTAAAAAGGAAAAAAAAGTAAAAAAAGAAGCTATAGTACATGTTTTATATACCATCTTGTAACATTGTTAAAATTGCGAATTAACAATATAATTCTACCCATTTATAATTTTATGATTTTTTTAGTTAAAATAAATGTAAAATTACATGCACATTTTTTTGTAAAATTATGAATTATGATATATGATTTTATACAATTTTATATATTCATATGAACAATAGAATTATAATTTTGATGATCATTCCCACTTATTCATTATATCATCTAAACGCTAAAATTTTTATTGAATTAACTCTTATAGTCATTTTAATGTTAAGATGGTAGACTGGATGTTTCCTCGACTGGATTGTAAAAGTCGAGAATATGTATACCACGTAAAAAAGTAATTAAAAACTATTAACTCTCAATTCTGTTCCTTTAATATTTTGAATAATTCAAAGGCTTATTTTGCAATATTACTTTTCTTTTGGGTAAAATAAATTTTACAATATTATCATTTCAACGCATAAGTCATCAATCCTTTCCGGTGGATGCTAATCGTTAGATAAACATTTTGATGTAGAGAAAATTCAGTTTATGTTATACACTAATTACGTATCATGTATACATGGTATATAGATATTAATAAAATTTTAACATACATAGTTTATATAAAAAACACGTGGTAGTTGTTTTAAAAATAACCATTTTACTATAATATGTGTACAAATTTTACTAATATTTATGTGTACACATACATAGATTATAATGAGGTTTTTTTTTTTCCCCTTTCCTTTGGACATCCAACATGCGACATGGAAGAGTTAAATCACGTAGGAAACTTAATAGGATATGCATGTAATAACTTGTAACTGCTGCGTCTCTTTCATGTCGAGGATAACAAAAAATCGAACAAGAAAGTCTGTCTAGAAATCATCTAGGAACCAAGAGCATAGGTTATGTAACTATTATTACATATCATACATTTTTTGCTCATATTCTAGCACAATATTCCAATTTCTACCTGAAAAACAAGTGCTTATTTTCAAATCGAGAAGTAAAGGGGTAGAAAAGAGACCATGTCATGGTCACTTTTCAACGCTTGGTAATTAACTTTGGGTCATTTCCTTGGTGCCAATAAATTAAAATTGTAACATTGGAAGCTAACTCATGTAATTATTATTTCTTATGATTATTAATCTAATAATTGCAATACTGAATTTCTAAAATTCTCGTCACAACCATCAAAATATATAAATAAATAATTAAAAGGGAAGAACTCTTTGCGTATCTTGCTTATTCATCGGTTAATTCAGTAGCCGCTTTTCATTTCTTTGCAAAATCATACTTAACTTTTTAATTGTCCAACTATATGCACAGCATTCTTCAATTTTTTATAAGAAATCATGTTTCTTTATCTTTAAATGGTATCTTTGTCAATCGGATCTGATCATGTAAGAAAAATATCTTAGTTGTATTAGAGTTTTACTTTTCTCTTGTTTAATGCAAAACGTGATTTAGCACATAGTTTTTAGAATCCGTACACAAAAAAAAAAAGAAGAAGAGCGGCAAGTGGCTCCTTGTTTTCTTTGTTAAAAACTTTAGGCAATTACCATTTAATTTGACATGCAAGTAGTCTTATCTTCTTTTTTTATTTTTTTTTTCTATTGTCCATAATACCCTTTTTAGAATTCTTGCTAATCACTTTTTGCTAGGAATGAAAATATATAAATCTTTATTTTTTTCCGATATATAAAAAGATGTAATCAACGAGTATAATAATCAAATTCCCATTGAAAAACAAATTTATTCATTCTTCAAGAATAAATTAATGAAAGAGTTGCTTAATTTTATAAAATTCTTAGATAATTAATTGTTGTTACTATTCATTTGTGGTACATCTACATATATCATGATCTATGAGTGGTAAATATGTGAAAATGGGAAGTTTTTATCCCATAAAACCCTATTCCCATCCCATACTCATTATATCATCATGTTACATCCTCTCTCTCTCTCTACACCTCTTCCCTTCTCTTTCTTTCTCTCATTCATCCTATTGGTCACAATTCAGGGCTTTAATGACAAAACCCTAGCTAGCTTTGGCAAATAGTCGACCCCATAAGGAAAGGTAATGCAATGAAATATCCCTGGGGTTAAACGTTAATGGCTCTCTATTGCGGTTAGGGTTCCACATCCACTTCATTACTTACCAGAAAAAAACAACTAGGGTTTTGAGGTTAACTACCGCCACTCTCCTGCATACCCGTGAGACTCACGGACCAATCACGTGGGCCTTTTATGCAAAGGCATCTTTGGACCGATTTGGACGTGACAAAGACTATTTTATTTATCCTTCAAACGAAGAGCGTGCATGTAACGCGTACAAACAGTGATTTTCGGTTTGGGCTTTTTTTTTTTTTTTATAATTATTCCTATTCTCCTTCTAGGGTTTGCTTCAGGCACACATGTTGTAGTGGATAGTGATAAGAACCGCACACATGCGACACGTGTCATGTCCCTAGTGGCTTCCGCCTATTAAACTCTCTCTCTCCACTTTGTATATATAAGTAAAAAAAACAAAAAAATGTATTGCTCCAAGACAAAGACTAGTCTTGTAATAATAACTATTAAAATAGATTGAAGAGATAATTGTATCGATATGCTTCGTTTTAGTTATTAATTATGGCTCTTACTATAAGATATATTGCTAATAAAAAAGCATAATATATAATAGTTAATCTCAAATCACTTTGAAATGTGAATTGAATACCTATATATTGCATTGTTATTTATTTAATTCATTAAAAAGGTATGAGACCAAAAAAAAAAAAAAAAAAGGAATTGACAAATAATTTTATCTATTATTTACTAAAATTTAAGATGTGCAAGAATCTTGATATATGATAACAAATATATACATTAGATAATTTTTTCAATGAAAGAAATACCCAAATCCATTCAAGAAGATTTTTGGTTTGAAAGCTTTGAATTAACTAGAGTGAAATGTGTTGCCAGCGCATTTGATATGGAGATTTTTAATTTTGAGTTACTTCTAAATGCTGGATTTAAAGTATTTTGAAATAAATAGAATTTTTTGGCGGACATGCCGATTGAGCCAATGACATTAAATTTTAGCTTTTTTTTTTTTTATCAATAATCAATTGAATTTTAACTTTAACAATTGAATAACGTGACTTTTCGACTTGATCATTCATTGTGATTAATGACCGTAGAATTGATTCAATGATTTGATAATTTTGAACAATAAAATTGTTAAGCCTTTTATTAAGACTATTTTTATCACGTTTGCTAAAAAATCGCAAAACAAACTTTATTGATCAATATTTTGCAATAAACGTTAAATTAATCCTTCAAAAATTGCATTTCATTTTGTTATTTACATAGGAAAGTATCATGGATGCTTTAAGCATCATCTAACAACTAATGCAAAAAAAAAAAAATTCAAGTTTTTTACCCCCTTTTTTTGCAAAATGCATGGTCAATATCAAAACATGAAATTTTTTTCCTTTAAGTTAAAATAATCCAATTAAATGTACTTCATGATAATATATGACTAGACGTCCATTTACGGAATCCTAAAACTCAAATTTCCATGCTCAAAAGGTAGAATAAAATTTAAAAAAAAGGTAGCCAACTAAAGTTGAGAAATTAAAATGTCTTTTTGCTATAAACTAAAAATATTTCATTTTTCTTTTTTGCCCTATAAATTGCATGCAAAGAGTGTACTCTAGACACATACATACTTGTATATAGTGTAGTGTGCATCTATGTAAATGGTTGGTATGTACGTAACATGTCATGTGGCATCAAAAAAACAACACAACAGCATGGATTGTACATGACTTTAATACTACAACAACAGCAACAACAAAACCTCCTTTCAACGCAAAAGATAAAAACTCTTTTTCTCTCTCTTCCCTCTTTCTTTTCTCTCTCTCTCTCTCTCTCTCCTTTCATCGCATACATTTACTCTCTTTCTCTCTCTACAATCTCCTTGAGCTAGGGTTTCTTCGATTCAGCGCATCGAAATTCTTCACAACCATCTCCGAATCTCTCTCCACAACTCGCACCACCGTGTCTGTCTCGAAACCTACTCCCCGGTCATATCGTTTTCTAGTCAAGCCGTGGAAGATCGAAGTCAAGCTGGGTCTTATCACATCGAACTGGATCGATGCTTGACTGAAAAAACGGTGCGTTTTTGAGCTCGTGCTGTTGCCTTTTAACGGGCTAGAGTTTTCCCTTTTTGGATTTAGCATGCGTTTTTCAGCTGAGTTTGAGCTCGATTCTTTAATGGGTTGTTGTGCTTTCACTGTGTATGTTGTACGTCAACTGTAGTGTTCAATCTTCGCTTTGAGGTTAAGGGTTTCCTTTTGTTGATTAAATCGTCGCGGTTCCATTCATCTGGAGCTGTCTTGTTAATCGTTTTAGTGAATTCGACTACTCCGGTGTGGCAAATTCGGAGTTTCATCTGGGAATGAAACCCTAGAAAAAATTGCCTTTTGGGAACGTATAGACTTGACTGTTTGGATTTATTGCTGTTTTGTTAAGTGATGTGCTTAGAGTTATTGAAAACGATTAGTTAAGAGTACTTGTGTTTTGTTTGTGGCGTTTACTGCATGTGGTTCAGTGAAACAAAAACCCTAATTAGTGCTTTTTACTTAGTAGATTAGTTATGTAATAATTACTATGTAGCCTATTTAGGAATATTCTTGCATAAATTATGAATAATACTGGTTCATTTTATGGAAGTGATGCTTCATTATATCTTAAAATCCTTTTGGTCGAGCAACTAGGGTTTCCTATTTTATTTACTTGATATTTTATGCGGTTATATATGTTGAATTGAAGTGTTCTTTTAGTTGCAATACGTTGGTAGTGACAAGGTGGTAGAAGGTTTCTCTGTCGAAACTGCTTCTGGTATTAATGGATTTTGTGGTTATTTTTAAGCCTGGTGGTGCTTATGATTGAACCCTAACATGTTCATTCTATGGTTTGGCTAATACTTGGTGATACCATTCACATGCTTTGCCCTAACCAAACTATGTTGAGTTAATTGCAAGTAAACTGTTAATATGAAGGTTGAATTACATTAATGACACTGTTGTTATAACATGTAACTAGGTTTGTTTGTTGCTGCACATTTACTTCTACAATGGGAACCAGCCGTTAGACATATCCTGGGTGGAGCGGACATACATATAGCAGCATCTCCACTTGTGTCGCCCATGTCTATGGAAGCATTGATCCAGATTGATTCGATTTCCATCGACCTTCCTAATATGACCAGTGACAGCACTGGAAAATGTGAGCACTTCTGTATGCGGTAAGCCTTAGTCCCTTCTTATAATGGTGTGGGGTTTGTCTACCCCCAATAGTGTACTCCTGCTTAATACTTTTATATTCTTTGAAGCTATTATTTGTATCAATGAGCAAACATGAGAAAACAATGTGGGTATATTTGTGATGACCTTTCTTCTTCTTCTTCTTCTCACCTTTATCCATGTTTATTTACAAAGTTTCATTGGGAGTATATATGCAATTTAATTATCTATGCTTTGATGCTGCATATGCTGCTGCTCATGCTTGAACAATGACTTTTGTCTTCAACTGTATCAACCATTTTTAGTGCAAATTGCTTCAAGCTGACAAGACTGCTGCTGTTAAAAGAACAAAAATAGAGTTGCTGAATGTGAAAAATTAATGAAAATTTCTTGATGTTTGAAAAAGTTGGTGCAAAAGTTCAATATTTCTGTCATTCATTGAGGTAAAAGATTTTTTTTTCTAGAATGTTCTCACAAGTTATATGTTTCATGTGCAGTAAATATGTATCCGAGATGCGCCAAAAGGACAGTAAGTTGTGTTTCCCATTCAAGTCTGGGTTAGATTCTTCCAAGGAGGAAAATGATGCTCTTCCTCCCCTAGATATTCCGAAATTCTGCTGGTGGCAATGCCAAACTTGTGTTCAGGATATTTATGAAAAAAATGATCTGAAAGAGGCAAAAGCAGTCCCTAGTTTATCTGGCAAAAGACACGAATCTGATAGCATTTGTGGGATCAGCAGAAGCGAAACTACAAAACTTGCCTCCGACTTTGGGCAGGTTTTAAGTCTTGGCATCGCTAACACAAAATTGGTTGATCCAACTGTCACAGATCAGGAAAATGGCCATAAATGCTATGGCTTGCCATGTAATAATGAGAAAGAAGAGATGGATGGTGGAACTCAAACTTCTATAAAAAAAAAATGTAAAATTCAACCAATATATTTGGCTGATTCATTTGTTGTAAATATCTTCTTTCTGTAAGGCCTCACCATATCTTTCCTTGTTTTCCCATGTCTAGGTCCTGATGATGGCTTGAAAAATAACTTGATGCTGCAGATTCCTGAATCCGCTTCTGTTGCAGCTGAAGAAAAAATATCCAGTGAGAAGGGGAAACATGCAGTTGAGACAGGTAAATTGATACAAACCGTAATATTCTAGTTAAGGAGCAGTATGATTCTGAAGTGCTTTGAAACTGGTGACAATATGATAATTGTGCTTGTAAATTTTCTGAAGCAGTAACAAGACAGTCCAATTGCAACAGTTATCTTGACACATTTGGGCAAGGCTGCAAAAGTCCCAAAGTTGCTGCAGTTGATAATTCTATGGAAAATATTCTACCTCAAAAAGAAGCATCTGATGCTGGTCAAGGGGTAGAAGTACTCGAGGCTTGTGGAACCATGAAAGCAGTTGACATGGCTGAGCCTGTTCTAGATATACTTACTACTAACAAGGAAGACCATGCTTCTGCACAATTACATGGACAAAATGATCCCTCATCTGATAGTGATGATATCTGCCTTGGTTACAACTCTCGGAATCTTAGTCATGATAAATCAGTGGGTCAACAACGTAGGCGGATTAGGAAGATGCGGCTACTAACAGATTTGTTGGGTGAAAATGGAATTGCTAGTACAGATCACACACTGAATGACAACTCCCTCGATTTTGTTGCAGAGGCATCAGCAGAGATAGATGCACAATCTGTTAAGAAAGCATCTTCTGTAGAAAATACAGAAAAGAGTATTCAGAAAAGAAAAAGGAAGTTGCTTTATCATGGAGTGTCAAGACATAATGATAATGTGATAACAAACAAGGAAAATGAGAAATCAGTGATCATGAATAGAGATTCTCGAATGTCCCAAGCAACTGTGGCATGTGACAAAGAAGATTGTTCTTTTGCAAAAATAGCCTCATGTACAGTCACAAAGAGTCATTGGAGTAATCAATGTTCAATTATCAAGAAGAAAAAACGGAAGAACCATGCAATTGAGGGGTCTTCACATAATAAAACCAGAGAGGCTGGGAATGGAACTGCTGAGAATGGCATTCTTATGCTGAGATCTCATACATTCAAAGGCAGAGGGGATGCTTTTCTTTCTCCTGCACAAAAAATGGAGAGACATTCATGTATGTGCAGGAATAAGAGCAAGAAATCTCCAGTGGATTATTCCTGTAATTGTAGGAAGAAAAGCAAGATGCCTCAAGCAGATAACATTCAGGTCTCTGTACCCTCTGGCGATAATGGCAAACACGGTGAAGATTTAATTCCAAGGACAGACTTGGGAGTTGTGAAAGCTAGTCCTAACATTCAAACATTACCAGAGGACAATTCCACTTCAGAAATTGGGCTAGATCTATCCTTAGGCAACCGCCTGACTGCCCTCAAATCTGATGGGAAACATGGTTCTCAGGTTCTCAAAAAAAATTCCTCATTCCTCCTGCTAGAAGGCACTTGCAAGCAAGATGAGATAATTAAGAAGAATGTAGAAATGAGACAGGCTGAGCCAATTTTTCCTTCTAAATCTGTGTTAGACACACTTTTGGTGAAGGGAGTCCATCATGATGTCAATAATAAGGGAGCCACTCATAGAACATCTTTTGCAGATGAGGAGCAAGGCTGTGCCTCTCCAATGGATTATTCACAACATATGGTGTTACAAAAGGTATACCCACCCTTTCTCATATGTTTTTGTGGTTATAGTTTGGTGTTGTATATGTAGCTTTGCATGGTATCTTCACTGGAAATACTAAAATCATGTGTCTACCTCTCTTCTCCCTGCTTACAACCATTGAGTCAAACATTGCTTCGTAGAGGCATGTACTTATGTGATTGTTGTTATTTAGTGCTAAGGTATAGAGTATAGACTCCACTAAGTGGGGATCTGGTGTTGCTGTAGTTTCATAAATAGTAAAGCTTGGAGGACTGTAGTGCATGGCAACACACTTCTTTATTAAATATTCTAAAATGATGCTACCAATGATGAATTAAACAAGGTAATTTGACAGGGGTGGTTGCATTTTGGGACATCACTTTCGTGCCAAGTAGCTGAATAAATTGGAAAATCTATATTTCTTTTTCCTTGTTATATGAATCTTGGACCCCTGCACTTTGAGGCAAGAATGCATCAAGTAATTATCTTTTCCGTTAAAGAAAGTTTGAATCCGCAGCAAGCATATCTTGCCTAACTAATTTAGGTTTGTATTACTTGTGCTCCATGGGATTGCTTATTTATTAATTGTTTTTATTTTTTTTCCCATTATGAGATAGCATATATGGATGCATTAACCTCAGGCATGGCTTGGACAAATTGTATTGTACTTTTTAGCAGTATATCATCATGTAAAATAAATGAATTAATTTTTGGCCTAACTATTTGACAGAAAACCAGTCATATTTCATGTGTGTTTCATGTTGCATTCCACATCTGATACGCTAAGTTTTTTTTTTTTTTTTTTTTAATTATTTTGTGCTGTCCAGGAACTGACATTTTTATCTTTCCCTCTTTGTGCAGAATAATACCGAGAGCAGCTTCAAAGAAAGAAGTAATATACCTCTGGAACACTCAACAATTATGCAGAAAAGTTGTGATAAAGTAGCTGGTATGGCACGTGAACAAGGAAGCCCGGATGATATACCCATGGAAATAGTTGAACTCATGGCAAAACATCAGTTTGAGAGATGCCAACATGATTCTGAAAAGGGTAATATCTCAGAAACTAGAAGTAAATTGTGGGATTTCCAGAGCATGAGTTTTGCTCCAGAGCGTAAGGATAAGGAGCCAAATTTGTTGCAGAAGGAGAGCACTCAAAGAAAGCAAAATCTCAGAAAGAAGATATCTGGAACCAGTAAAGATTTTAGAACCCCCCAGCGGAAGTCAATTGTTCATTCTTCTCATTCGAACACAAATTATCCAAGTATGAGCAGAGTGGAACAAACTTACCCATCCAAAAGGCATGGTGTATTTTCCACATATCAAGATAATGTAGAGGGAGTTCACTCTTGTATGTCTGGTCCAAGCATGCATCCCAATAGTCTAAATTGCAGAAGGACTGAGGATATGACTGGTTGCAGGACTTCTGCTCCAAGTTTTCAGAGTGTGGGCACATGCAAAACATGTCATATTCCACGACAGGAATCAGTTGATCTCTGGTCATCCATGGCACCATCTCGCATACCCTTTGCTTACAGCTTCCCACCAAAGTTTGGCCTTCAGCCCAACAATTTTGTTGCTCAACCACATCGTCCCAGAACTCCACCCAAGGTCGACATCAACTGGACTCGTGACCCAAAGCTTTTGAATTTAAATGTTGCTGACCTTGAGAAGCAGAAGAATTGTCACTTGGAGGGTAGCAGGCCAAACGCAAACTCATATGCTGCAAATCGTAATGGGATAGACCCAAAAAATTCATATGGGTCCATCGACTTTTATAGTAATGAAACTATTCCAGCTATGCATTTACTCAGTCTCATGGATGCACGAAGGTCTTCTGGCCAGAATATGGATGTCAACAAAACTCCCAGATTCTCTAAATCCTCTACTCTACCCCATGATAATCATTCCAAGGATTTGTTAGGGCTTGACTTTGGGATTCAAAAGACAGCTGATCCCCTGAAACATCCATCCTCAGAACATCGTGCCATAAATATTATTCCAGAAAGATACCATGAACGTTCTTCTGCTGCTGTCAACATTGGTCCATCTTCTTCCATGTTTCAGGGTAATGAAACTTTCAGGAGAGTCACCAAAATTACTGCTCCAGTTCCTCCTAGAGTTCAAGAGAAAGGCAAGAGAAAATGCTCTGATCTTGTTGCACCAGCAGCAAGCTCTGGCTTGCAGATTGCTTTTCCTATCAGTAATGCTGCAGGCAAGAATCAGGGTTGCAGTTCAGTTCACAATTTTCAGAGGAACTTTCTCGGAACATCAAACTCTAGGACCTTTCCCCTGTTTGGTCATGCGGTAGAAAAATCAGACACAGATAAATTGGAGGCCTGTAATAGTTTTGGTAATGTTAGGCCTCTTAAAAACAGTGTTGAGGCAGGAATCTGTACAATTAACAGAAACCCTGCTGACTTTAGCAGCCCAGAGGTGGGTAATATATACACTATTGGAGCTAAGGACCTCAAATTTAGGAAAAAAACTCGTGCTCAGGATAAGGTGGCCTCAAATAAAATGGATGGCCAGAAACGGAAGAGCGATATGAAGCTCCCTGCTTCTTATCAACAGACCCAACATCAAATTTCATGATTACAGTTTCCTCTCAAAAGTTTGGTCAGTGGATCTTTCATGTTTCAAATTGTCAAACTAATCACCTTTGGTTAGGATAGACCATTTTTGCTCCTCGTGTACTGGCAATTGTTATATATTTACTGACTGAAATTTATATTCTGGCAGGCAGTAGGGAAGATTTATTGTCATGATAGCAGAATGGGAAAGAAACAAGACGCAATGACGTATGATATCCTTTGCAGGGTTTGAGTCCAGTAGTTGTGTAAAATATACTTGCTTGGGTGGATTAAGGAATTGACAGCTCTTTCAAACTCTGGCATTGTAGCTGACATGTAGACAAGTCCAAGTGCAAGGCCAATAATAACTTCCATTTGCAAAGGCCCAAAAGTTGAGAATATCAGCATTGTGCTTATTGGTACAACATTGATAGATCTGGAGGAGCACTCAACCACCTAATATTTGGGAAATCATCCACCATCTTTGTGTTTATCAATCCTAGTTCTTGATCAGGAACGAGAATGGATATGGGAAAAGCCTGCCACTAACATATGCAGCCAGTGATGGAAATATTTCTTGAAGTCCAGGGGGAAGTTCACCACAATAAACTAGCTTTATATACATCAACAGCCATATACAATGTTTGAAACCAAGAAAAAGGTAGGATGTTTTGAAATGTGAAGTAGTTGAAAATAAGGTTCTGAATCACCCTTAATTAGACGGAATGTTTCCTGGATTCTAATTTATGTGGTTTTTTTTTTTTTCCTTCGTTTCTTGAAGTCTGCTCTTGAAGGCCGTCTGTGTTGAACTGTTCTAATTGCAATCGCCAGTCTGTTCTATTTGCTATTATTACTATATGCCTGTTTCTTTTTACATGTTGAAGAACATAATGTGGTGTTTTTCTCCTGAAGAACCTAGGCGGTTCTAAATTAGGTACTTGCAAAATTACTTTCGAGTAGAAAATTCTGGAAATATTAATTGTCCAGGATGGCTACAGTCGATGCTTTGACAATGTGGCGATTGCATATCAATGGACACTGGAGTTTGTTCACATCACAAGATTTTCTCTGGATCGAAGAAGCTATTTGGCATGGCGACCATTAATCACTAGTTGATACTTAGGATTTCGTTACTCTTTTGCAGTAATAATTTCCTGTATGACAGTGTGAGCGTCAGGTGCCAAAAATGAAAGCCATGACATAGCAGTATTGGCAGGCAACATAACTGGAGACATAATTAACTAAGAAAAGATATCCAATATTGCAGCCTGGTTTTTGTTTGCCTTGTTTCCTACTATTTATAGTGTCAACTTGAAGTTGCCAAATCTCAATATGACCCTCCCTCCAGAAACACCATCTCTGATCCACATCTCATCAAATTTGAGTTATCGACATATATTCCTTTAGACCCGTAATTCTCTTCCAACACTCTCTGGTACTTGGTCAGTTCCAAAAACATCCGGTTCTGATTCGAAAATTGGGAAATCGATCTTGCCATTCCATATTCTGAACGTATTGATCCGGTATCCCTTTTATTAGGGAGTACACTGGTATAGAGAAAAATAATTTAAAAAAAATGACTATTTATTTAGGTCTTTGTTAATACTTGATTCTCACTTAGTCTAAAACCTTATTCGGATGAAGATCCTTTTATGGCTCATGGGTGTTGAGAAAAATGGTTTCCCCACTCTCTCTAAGTAATCCGACCTACTCAAACACCTTGGCGATCCCTACACCCTGTAAGATGTGGTCTACTGAACACTTGTCCTAAAGACTCAAGGGACTACTCCAGTGAACCAAGCTCTCCCTCTTGTCTTGTTGCTCCCTTTTTGTATCTAACGCCAACGTCCTACCCCTACTTATTAATTACAACTTGATATCTATGGAGTGACTAGCATACTTGACATTTCTTGAAGATATCAAGTCCGCAGACCACAAATCACAGACGTAGCTGTCAGTGTAGTTATGGCGGACCAACCTTCAAAGCCACCTTGTCAACTCCATGGCACATGTACCTTGCCTATTACCAATATAGATGAGTTTCAAGCCAACACATGTTTAGGTAGTTGTAAGCCCTTACACTATAAATAGTGTAATGGGTCGATAATGAAGGGGATTTTGGACCCGATCAAAATAAAAACTCACATACACTTCTCTACATAATTTGCCCATAGCATCTGAGCACTTTCCATGAAGACTATTAGTACTCAGGCTCCCTAATCTTTATCTCTTTTGTCCTCTTTACTAACTTGAGCATTAGATGGCCCTCATAGACATACCCATAGGGGGCTTTTTGTAGGTATGAAGAGCAAAGAGCCCATCAAGCCCAATTTGAATCAAAGCCCCATTTGCAACATTATTTATAGTTGGTTTAATCACAATCAACAGTTTAATAAAAATATACAGTAAAATAAAATTTCAATAATACTAATATGTTATGTAAATTGATGAGTAGTATATAAATATTAATAAAGTTTTGACATATGAAAACATTTTTAAAAGATACATGTTTTCTTTATTAAATGTTTAAATATCATTAACTTACATGTTATTCATCAATTCATATAGTATAATAGTACTATTGAATCATTTTTCCTACAGTATAATACTCATGAGTAGGTTTACTAGCAACTTTCTTCCTTGGTGATGAAACATTGGAACATTCTCAATACCAACAATCCTGGAATTTTCTCGTTCGCTCTAAGCTACTAAGAACATACATTACCGTCTTTGGTGGACTAAAACGGACACGCAATTGAAGCAAAATATTATCGTAGAATTCACGAAGTACGTGACGTTGGTCTCTTACGGTTGGATTCACAATGTGAAAAAAAGATTCGTAGGTATTATTGACACGTAACGTTACCTTATTGACTAGACGGGTATATTATTGATCATGTCAGCACTTAGGTTTGAACTTGGATCAGCTGGAGCATGACATCAAATGGATTTAGAACCATGAGATCAGATTGTATAGCCAACATTGTAGTATAATTAAAAGTTGGGTGAAAAATATATCTACTATTTTTTAGAAAAAAATTACATAAATATAGATTAAATGAAAGATATTATATAAATATAAAATTTAAATTACATTTAAAAAATGTGATATTGAAAATAGTAAAAGTATCGCATTTCATAAAATATAATTTAATGTTTTGCTTATAGTAGTTAATTTAGAGATGTGAGATAAGGTAGGTAAATTATAATATTTTTTATATAATTAATAAATACGTAATATTTATTACATATAATGGTAAATAAGTAAAATTCTCAATTAAATATTACTCGGTTCACGATATTATCATATACATATAATATTTATGTATATATGTATAAACTATAATCCATATAACTGCTCAAAAAAAAAAAAAAAACAAAACAAAAAAAAACAACTCAACTTCTGATTCAAATATAATATACCTAACTATCCAATCCACCACAATACAAGTCATATATTTCATTTCAGTAAATATGTGCAACCAATAACAACACACACATATATATGATTATACCATAATAGTATAACATGTATATTCATAACAAGCTTTATTTATGTAGATATATATAATTATTCATAGTACATAACCATGATACTTGCCTCTATCCACTTTGAGTGTATCAACTTATTCTTTAAAAGAGATTTCCAAAAGGAAATGTAAATCTTGATTCCTCATATGATGAAAAGGATATACATACAATATATATACTATAAAGGGCCACTTTGGTAATTTGGTATATGGCCCAATTTAATGGGTTAGTGACAAAGCCTATGAAATTAGAACTAATCAGGAATGTTTTAAGGAGATTAGGCTTGATAAGCTTGGAATAGGTATCGCTGGATCTATTTTTTTACTCTTAGCCTTATCCAGTTATCTCATGCACAAAAAGTAGACTTAGAGGAAGCCTTTTTGAGGTTGTTCGGGCTTTGTTTAGACTCTATAGGCCTTAAAATGGTTACAATATGCCTCTTTTGAATAATTGGCCTTTTGTAAAGAAGTTGGACTTCTTTAAGTCAAGGCCCGATCCCAAATCTATAATCAAAGCCTATTAGTTCAAGCCCAAATCTATATTAAAGAAGAAATTGATATGAGCCACTTAATCATTAAAAGCGATTTGATAGATGTCAGTAATAGTAGATCTTAGCCATCCATCTTAGGTTTATCTAACGAACAAAATTAGTCTCCAAAACTATAAATAAGAGGCTAATTCTCTCATTTGGGACACATTCTGCACCCTACAAAATTAGCAACAAACATGGAAGCTTTACTGAAGTGCCTTCTAAGAAAGTTAAATGAAAACTCAACGAAACATACCTAAAACATTTGTGTACTACATTATTTCTATCATACGTGCATTACGTGATATTAAACTTGTCTGTTCCTCCTCTCATGTCACTTCCTATCACATTCATGCATGTGCCATCATATCAAGTAATCTCTAAGATCGATCCATATGTACTTCACACATGATCGATTATCAACAATAGCCTCACCTACATTTACATATATGGAGCTATCTAAATGGGCTTTGGCTTACAGATAAACCCATCTAACCCAATTTAAAAATGAGTTTGGGTCAAAAATTTTAATTCGTTTAAAAAGCAAACCATTTTGGCCCAATTCGTTTAACCCGCGGGTCAAAGTGAATTAACTCACGACAAGTCGGGTTGGCTCATTTTTTTTTTTCAATAAAATATGTTGCTTAATATACCATACATGTACGTACATGTGCTAAAGTAAAGCTTGGCACTATTCTAATCTAAAGTCTGAAAAGTGATGATAAAAGAACAAAGAAGAAACAAAATAATAATATTTTCATTTCAAAAATCAAAACCTTAAACATAATCATTATTCACTATCATTATTAGTCTTTACTCCTCAACCTTAGATGACTCTTTCTCGCCTTTATCTCCCATCTTCTTTCTTAGTTCTCATCACAAGATTCAGAACATTGCCAAATCCCATCCGCCATCCATCGTTCGTGGTTGCAATACAGTACTCACACATTTTCTATTTTTTTCCCTCTATTTTTTATTATTTTAGGGAGAATAGGTTACATTCATTTGAGTTGGTAGTCCATATGTCATAGCATATGTTACATGACAACTAGATTAATATTACCGTCAAGAAAATTAGGATCTAGTATAATACACATTTCATAAAGCATCCACCATATTTAGTACCTTTATTTAAATGCTTTTATTTACTAGATATACATTTTATTTTACCATTTTAGTTCAATAAAATATTTATGTTTCCATTAATAGCCAAAATACCAGATTTATTGCTTGATTGAAAGATTATGAGGTAGTCTTTTATGGCATGGGGTTCACTCGTTAATATTCAAATACTTTGCTCGGTAAGTATTATATATTCCATTTATATTTCTAGCAAGTTGTTTAAATTCTGCGATTCTTATTAGATTAAAAAACTAGTCTTCTCCGATTTATATGGTTTGGACTTTGGCATGTTATGCGAAATGAAATTAAAGAAGTCAATTGTTATGAGCTTTTTCATTGTGAAACCTTTTCATTTGAAAGTTTCTAAGTTTAACAAATTTATAAAACTAAAATTTGATCAATGAATTCATAAAAACATATGGATTAAACGGATAAATAATAAAATTTATTGTTAATTGGTTAATAGACCGAACTAACGAGATAACTCATTTAACCTGTTAGCCCATGTGAGCTGGGTTGAACCAATTAAAATTTGATTTGTTTAAAAGCATATTGAAATAACCTTTCTCATTTATTTTAGGACCAAAATGAATTGAGTTAAGTTAACCTATTTAAACTATTTATATAACTCTATATATATTAATATATATATATTTATATATGCATATATATGAGATCATTTTGGATCTAACAGTCAATACTTACCAATTCGGGAATGGTTTTACAGTTAATCAACCCACAATTCATTTTTCTTTTATGTCTCATCCCATGACATGGTTGGGACTCTAGTGCATAACATCTTTAAATTGATTCATAATATTAATGATATAGTTCGAACTAGGTTCGTAATAATTTGATTATTTAAAGCATCTTTATTAAAGAACCTACGATTGCATCTTTTTATGGTACGGTCTCTACTAAGGAACCTTCGAATAAGTGATTCATTTAGAAATTTTTTTAAAGCTTTTGTGACTCTCGTAATCCTTAAAAAATCACGCTTAAGAAATAGAAAGAAAGGCTAAGAAGGTAAAGTAAAGGAGCCCGAAAGAAGGCAGATTTTTCATTTTTCACAGTTCACTTTATCACCTGACAACAAGGATTCCTCACACATAGGTTCTAATGCCAATTTAGTACAAGTTGTACCCCCTCTATCTCACCGTCAAATCAACTTTTAATCGAGCAGTCAAAACCCAAGAACAGTTATCATTCCTATGCAGGATATTATATCTACATTCATTAAATCCATCGGCTCATGAGTAGCGTACAGATTGTACAATAATCCATATCCATTTCATAATATAAGTAGGTATTATTAATTACAGTAACTTATGACGTTCTGTAGTCTGTTGCAAAGGACGAGGTTGCTGTCATTCCCCATGTTGCAGCAGCTGCCATTACTGGGGAACAAAGAAAATCTCGACCAGCTCTGTCAACTAAGTGAACCCACAGACACAAATGGATAACACAATAGAGATGCAAAATAAACTTATGAGTTTCTAAACAAACTTATTGAGTCTTTGGATATGATGGGTCCAAAAAATGCTTTTAAACATCAAAATTTACATGGCCCAAAAAAAAAAATAATAATAAATAAAAATTTACGAGTCATTTTGTCGACTTTTGATGACTTGTCGTAAAATTTGAGTTAATCCGGAGACAATTTCTCTTGGTCCTAATTCCGATTATAGATAATCTAGGTACTGATTCTCTCGGGTTTTACAAATGACTCCGTCTCAACATTTTAATAATTCTTAATGTTATGAAAAGTTTTATTTTATTAAGATAACATGTAATTTTATTTTATGGTACTCAATTCTTTATTTGGTTTGTATAATTGACTATGACAATAAACAAAAATGGTTATAAAATACTCGGTAAAAACTAAAAAATCTGTTTAATATATTTAATGATATAAAAATTTATTTCACACGATGCAAAATAAATGTATTTTTAAATTTTAAAAGATAACCGCATACTAAATTCTCAAATCACAATATTGAATTTTATTATAATTGATGTTATAAATAATTAAATATACATTTTTTTTAATTTTTCAATCACAAATTTATATACAGTGTTGTATACACCAGACATGACATAATAAGGTTATATATTGTTATGTTTTCTTTGAATTGTGCCGTCTAGTTCTTATTCATGTTACCTAATTATTGAATTTTTGTAATCTGACTTGTATTATGCCCAGGTAAATCAGTCTAAAAGTTCATAATGTAATATAAAACTCTTTTATTTCAACTAGGTTTGTAGTTTGTACGAATGAGTTTCTAAACTGAAGGTTTTCACTAAAACTTATTTTCAGCTGCATTTCATTTTCTCAACGACTGATTTCAAAATTGGTCTGCTGATTACTAACAACATCCCGAGAGGTAAGTTAGTTTTTGAGACCTAGTTTGAGTAATACCAAAATTATTTAGACGAGAGTCCCAAATAGTTTAGTGCCATCTTTTGCTAAAAGATTGTTGGGGTATTAAACTTCTAAAGTGAGTCGCTTAATGCTTGAAAGGCACTCATTAACATATTTGTGAGGAATTGAAGTTCACGATTTTCTTATTTAACCTGCCGCTAAATTGCAAATTTGTACGAGTTGAGCTAAGCATAAAATTAATTTACATTCGAGCTTAGTTACAATTATCTCAAACCCCTTTTTCCAAGTCATCAAATAAATTTGATATTGCTTAAAGACTCGGTAGTTAGTTGTCATAGTCTTTACGGAACGATATTTTTCACTTAACAGAAAACCACTTTTACGACTTGCAACAATCTAAATGTGCTTATCCCATATAACGTTGTCAAAAGATAGTTATTGATACGATATGGGATCGAATCTAAGTTTATGCACAAAAGCTATAAAATTCAAAGGAAAACAAGTTGGGTTATTTTTATCATTTTAGGGTTTTTCTTATTTTATGGGTTTTTGATTTAATAAGAATGAGAAAAGGATATAAACAATTTATAAATAGGATATAACGCACCAATACATAAATTGAATTGGGGTCTAATTAATTTCATTGGTATCACACATAATTGAAATCAAAAGGATTTTTATCCAATAGATCGATGTGATGAATAGTCAATTAAATTAAGGAGTTCTAAAATAATCAATTGATTTGACAACATGACTAGTTTCAATAGTATATTTATCACAATTCTATGGGTAGAATAATGTTTCATAGAAAGACTCGTTATAATTTTCAACGTCGATAATCAACTAATTGTATAAAATTCTCATAAAAATTATTTATATCGAAACCCTGACATTCCTAAGCCAAATAAAAAAAATTACTAAGAAAAGGGTTAAAATGTAAAAGCTTAAATAAAATATCCTAATATTGAAAATAATGAAATGATAAATCAACATAAAAATTACCTAAAAGTCTAAAACAATAGAAAATAATTAATCTCCATAAAATACTCTATTTAGACTAAGGAATTTGATTCCTATTATTTAGGATTAAGTGAATATACAGTGAATAAGGTATGAGGTTTTAATGAATAGGTAAAGGTTCCCAAACTTTTAGAATCAAAACTTACTCTATAACATCTTGAAAAGCATAACCTCTAAAACTTACAGGGTACTAACAGTTCAAAAAATATAGTAGTAGTATGAATCTATATTATTAGTAGTAGTTGTACATATTAGTGAAAATTAGTTTTTGGAAGTTGCAATAACATTTTCTAATGTTGTAATAAGAGTTTCTAGTAATTATAATAGTAGTTTATAATACTTGTAATTGTAATTGTATTAAGTGGAAAAATTAGTTACACGCAATAAACTAATAGATGAGATGTATTTCCATAAATAGGGAAATATCAAATAGAATAGCATCCAAGTTTCAATTAAAAAAAAAAAAGATAGGTCTTGCGCCTTTAGAGATTGATTCTCTCGAAACATTTAAAACAAATTATCTTTTCATTATCTTTGATCTTTGATCTTTTTCATTGATTCCATAATTATCATATTCCATACCTATATTTATACTATAATTCACAATAGGATATGGGTGTGATCATTTGTGCTCTTGTTTTTCTTTACCATGGCTACAAAACCTTAAGTAATAGAACCAACAATGATGGGGAAATTGGAAGCATTGGTATATTCGATGGTAAAAAAATGTGAAATCCATACAAATAAAACAAGAATCCATCAAAGCTAAAATAGTTGGAACATTTCCATTTAATGACTTCAATTAATGCTCCAATTGTAAGAACAATTACATTTTAGGAAATTCATTTATATCGAGATTGGATGCCTTAATTACTAAAGAGAAAGAAGTGGAAGAAGATAAAGTGAGTGAAGAGGAAGTGGATATAGAGCCATATTAGGAAAAGCGAATCGTAGAGATCGACTGTAAAGATAATCAAGAGTTGGAACTTAAGAAAGTGAAGAAAAGCATTGGATAAGTTTTTTTATTTAGATCATATGCTCATTCATTCAATCTCATTGTCAAAACTCTAACTTAATGACATTCATGCATGTCTTGTAACATATGGTGTTCTATGCCCTAGATTGAATAAAGTTATCAGGGCAATTGTTTGTAGTCATTAGCACATGTATGGTATCACTATGGTTGGAATCAAGAGATGATATAAAGGTTCTTATTCAAGAAATACTATACCTTTGGCACCCAAAATTGTCATCGTCATACACATATATGATGAAAAGGAGTATTCACTATCAAGCATTGAAGGTATTGAAACAAGTGGTGATGCTATGGGATCCACTCTTCTTGGATTAAATACACTTTGGGTATACACTCATGTACGAAATGTTTTTCACTATTCAAACCTATTATGAATATAATAAACTGAAAAAAAAAATATAATCAATGAACACCAAGATTTAATGTAGAAACCCGAATCCCAATTGGGAAAAAACCATAAGACTATGCAACGAAAAATCTTTTACTATCAACGATAATAGGCTTACAGAGTATCTCTTTATTAGGTACACTAATGAATAAAAAAATCTTCACCATAAATGGTATATACTAACAAAATCTCAAAAATAAGATAATTCACGAAATCACGAAAATACAAATTCAACCTAAATAATTGAGAAGGATTTACCAAGAATGGAAATAACAATCATCTATAACTCCACACTATGAATCCAATGGCTAAAGTTTTATCGCAATTAGGATTAAATAGGTCGTTTGATTATGGATCTGAAAACGCTTTGTTGGAATTACTTTTCCTTTCTAATTTTGTATAGAAGAGGAACCAAATCTTCTCGCTCTACGTTTTTCAATTCAATGTTGACTTATCATTCTATTTCATCCTTTTCTTTAATCTTTTCCTCTTTGTGTTATAAGTCCAAGTCCAAAAAATAATTTAAAAAACCCTCAACCATTCCCTTTGTTTTCAGTATATATTGGGTTTGTAGGGTTTTCTTTTTTTTCTTAATTATTTATTAATAGTTATGGACCCATATATGCACTAAACCCATAAGCCCAGCAATCTTCCCCTCCAACTCGAATGGGAGGGCTCCACATACTGGCTATTTGTCTAGGCAAGGCTTTAGTCATCATATCTAAACCATTGTCATCAGTGTGAATCTTCTCTAACTTCAAAAGCTTCTCCTCTAATATATCTCAAATTCAATAATATTTAACATCAATATGTTTTGATCTAAAATGAAAAAATGGGATTCTTATATAGATGTATCGCACTTTGGATATCACAATATAGACCCTAATTTTCCTACCCATGTCCTAGCTCTTCTAAAAATCTCTTCATCTACAAGACTTCTTTGCAAGTTTCTCTAATAGCAATATATTTAACTTCAATGGTAGATAATGCAATATATTTTTGCAATTTAGATTGCCAAGATATCATTACCCCTGCATAAGTAATCAAGTAACCTAATGTGAATTTTTTGGAGTCAAGATCTCCTACCATATCAGCATCTATAAACCCCTACTATACTAGTTTGCAACCACCAAATTGCAAAATTAATTTAGAAGTGCCTCTGAGATACTTGAGGATCTATTTAACTGGTGACCTATGCTCTTTACTTGGATTTGAGAAATAGTTACTAACAACACCAATAGCATGAGCAATATTTGATCTAGTGCATACCATATCATACGTAGATTAGCAACAATTGAAGCATATTGTATCTTCTTCATGTCTTCTTTGTCTGCCTTATTCTTAGATACTGCTAAGAATCGAGTTTGAAGTGAACTGCGAGTGGAGAACGAATAAGTTTTGCTTTACTCATATTGAATCTCTCTAATACCTTCTCTTAGTATCTCTCCTGTAGTAACCACAATTTCTAGCTCTTCTTATCTTGTATAATTCCTATACTAAGAATTTGGTGTGTGGGTCCTAGATCTTTTTTGGAAAAAGACTTACTCATTGCAATCTTCAAATCTTGAATCTTCTTGGTATCATGGCCAACAATTAACATAGCATCCATGTATAATAAAAAAATAACAGACATACCACTATCAAACTTTTTTATAAATATACAATGGTTTGATATAGTCTTGGTATATCTTTGGTCAATCATTTCTTATACCATTGCCTTAGAGCCTATTTTAACCCATATAAGCTCTTCTTTAATTTGTAAACTAAGTGCTCATTACTCTTGACACTAAACCCTTTAGATTGCTTTATGTAAATTTCTTCCTCCAAGTCACCATAAATGAATGTTATCTTTACATTTAATTATTCAATCTCCAAATTTAAATTTGTAGCAATCCCAGGAACAACACGAATGGAAGACATATTCAACACTAGTGAGAAAATTTCATCAAAATCAATACCTTTCTTTTAGCTAAATCTCTTCATAACTAATCTTATCTTGTATCTTAGTTGTGAGCTATTCTCTTTAGTCTTCAACCTATACATACATTTATTTTTTAGATGCCGCTTGCCCTTAGGCCATTTAACTAAATCATAAGTCAGATTCTCACATAAGGATTTCATCTCTTCTTGCATGGCTTTTATCTATTCTTTCATTTGCTTATGTAACATAGTATCCTCATAACATTCTGGCCCTCCCTTATATGTCAGCATCACATATTCATGTAGACTATATCTAGTAGATAGTCTTCACTCTCTTGAGGATCTCCTCAATTATGTTCGTTGAGGTTCTTAGGTTGTTATCTCATGCTCAACTGAATCTTGCAATTCTCCCCCATCATTAGTGGAATATTTAAGTAGGACACTAGGTCTACATTAATAGGGATCTTAACTAAGGATTTAGCCTTCTTTGGCTTCCTATATCTTTAATAGTTTGATCTCCTAGGAAGACTACATCTCTACTTCTAGAAAATTTTCTTCTCTATTGGATCCCATATTGTATACTCATATTCATCATGTTCATAGCCCAAAAAAATACACCGCTTTAAATTTGTATCAAGTTTGGCTCTTTTATCCTTAGAAATATGCATGAATGCCCTATAACCAAATACTATCAAATGGTTATAAGAAACATCTTTACTTGTGTCACGCCTCAAAGTGGCAGAGTTGTAACAGATTCATTGTGCAAACCATTTTAAGATAGAAGCTAACCATACAGTTGCAATCTTAGACCTGATTCATACAAGACGTCCACGACTAACCTGCTTTGAAGTAAACAGTTCATAAATTAAGTATGTTATTTATTTATGAACTTAAGAAAGATACATACTTATATTGAAATAACTTAAGTATCTTTACAAGATTTAGCAACTTAATCCTAATCTACTTAAGTAATTTGTAAATTAATTCTAAAAGCTTTAAAGAATAATCTATACTTGAGAGTGTATCTAGTCTTCAATTTATATTCTTACTCCCTAGGATTCGGTAGTTGCTAGCTTCAAGGTAAATGTAATCTACTTCTTAGCTAGCACCTGCAACAAAGTCTATAAGAATGCGAGCAACCATAGGTTAGTAAGTTGGGACGAAGACTTAAAACCATATAGCAAACACAAATAAAGTTATCAACCAAATTATTAGGTATAATGCATCTTCAAACAAATGTCATTGCATGACATTATCTAACCCGTCGTAAGATTAGAGAAATTGCACCCACTTTAATCCAGGTTGAGGAGTTTCCGTTAATGCAACAACTCACGACCAAACCTAAGCTTATGCAATGGAGATACTGCTCCTCCCACGATTACCTTCAAACCATTAACTTCACCCTTGTCACAACCTCCTCACCTGTTACTTAATTCAACTAAGGATGAAGAAGGGACCAATTATGCTATTTAGTATTATCCCTTTCAAAAGAGCTGGTATTTAGTCGGAGAATTCAAAGTTTCCCCTAATAGGTTGCTATGCAGGTTTTGTTTATGTTTATAAGTCATATATTTGATTAGGTCCAGTTAAAGGTGATAAATCATTTCATACATATCACACAAATACACATCTGATAGCAAATTGGCATCATATCATCAAACTCATAATAAGTACATGCGTACGGTCAATGATCTAACAAGCACAATCAAGTACAATTTCAAGCTTCTAAGTACTACAAATTAGTAATCCGAAATACAGTAATGTATTAATCCCAACTTATCTTAACTCCTCGCTTGCTCACTCGAGGTGTGTCTTGTACTGGCCATTGTAAAAAATCCCTATAATATAAATATTATTTTAGTTTTCTACGTGACTACTAAAGATTGGTTTTATCCTACAGCGCTTATTGTTATCTTTTGTTTAGGATTTAATATGCCCATTTATTCAGGTTTTTAAGTTTGTTACAATGATTCCTAATTTTGAACTGGGTTCTAATTCAGTTTCTCAATTAATTTCTAAATTAGATTTTTAAATCGGTGTTTGATTATGGATTTTATATGTAAACCCTAGGAAATCATTTCAATCCATAATGTGAAATTAATTACATTATTTTTGGGTATCCTAAATATTATTTTTAGTTCCTAACTAATATTCTAATCCATGTGGTATATTTTAATCCTGATTTAACTACTAAATTTACTCAAGATATGAAAAATTTTTACATTTTTCATATAATTACCATAACTTAAGTTTCCTGCAAGATTTATTATATAATTTTATTATTATCATATTATCAATTTTTATTTTAACATTTTCTATTTATTATATTTCCAATTTTGCATATTATGTATCATTACCTATTATGCACATAATATACATATCTAATAGTCGTATCACTTCAAATATCATCTCCCAATATCAATTAACATCTCATAATATCTAAATTTATCCCAAATCAGATTTTATTCCTAATTATCTTAATTTACAAAATTAACTTAAAATATACCATTTTTACTTATTACATATATACTACATAATACCATAATAAGTACATCTAACATCCTAAATGCTACAAGTATCATACTTCATTAGATTTGTACATCCTAAAACATATAATTATGTACTAAATAAGTAATTATCTACTTAATTACCTAATTAGCCCTAAATTACCAATTTTATGCATTATTTTAAGACCTAAAAATTATTTAAAAATTTAATTTTTAAAAAAGGGCTTCATAGCATTGTTATATAATGCCTAAGTAGCCTACATAAAAATTTTAGGCTCAAAATTACATTCTTAAGGTCATTTATTTCTAACCCGAACAAAGCTCGGGTTTACATAGTTTCTTAAGGATAATATATTTGTAAACGTAAATTAATCAAAATAAAAATTTCCCTAAATATACATACTAAAATATCTTAGAATAACAAGATTCATAATTTTTCAAATATTTTTAATATTTTTAACAATTTAAAAAAAAATCGGAAGGGAATCGAAACTTACCAGCATTAGTTGCTTCGATTACTGCTGGCTACTAGGGCCTTGTCAGCTGGCTTAAGTGTTACCACCACCATATGGTGATGGTGGCTGTCCACTCTCAGGTAGTCGTTGGGCTAGGGATTTCTTCTAAGGCCTTAATTGTATGGATTTTTGATAATTTTTGTAAAAATCCTAATTCTCTCTCAATTCTAGTGCTTTCTAATTTTCGAAGGTTTCAAACTAACCAAATGAGCCTCTGTAAAAATTTGGCCATTTATAGAGGTTTTGGGGATTTTTTGTTCATTAAATTGAGGTGACATGAGCTTTATCCTCTTCCAAAATTGCTTTTTAATTTGCTTAATTAAATTGGTTGCTTTTATTTCTTAAATACCAAGCTACATGCCTCAATTCTAGAATTTTCCTTATTTTCCTAATTTTTCTTGATTTTTCCTTAATTATTCATGCATTTTCTTTAATTATTTAACATTATTTTAGCTTATTTCGCATATTTTAAGTAATTATGCATATTTCTATCTACATGCAAATATATATATGGTATAAATAAATACTCCTAAATATTATTTATGTTATTTCATGATTTTTTGTGTACATATAATTTATCTCTAGCGATTTGTTAATTTTTGAAATGCATTTTACGTATTTTTGATAAATAATAAGTAATATACTTAAAATTTTTAAATTTTATATTCTATCATTTTATTACTTATTTTCTTAAATTTAAACTTACATGATCACTTTTTTTAATATTCCTAATTTCATCGTAAAATTTAGGCTGGATCATATAATTTATTTGATTGTCCTAAATTCTACGTATCGAACCTCAAGTAGCTAATTGTGGGGCTCACAACCTATCCACACTCTCTTTAGGATATCACTATCCAAAGCATAAGAATGAGATAGGTCGATCAAATCGAGTACTATTCTCATTACTTCTCTCCAAAATGATTTAGGCAACTTGACATAAGATAACATATGCTTTACTCTCTCTATAATAGTACTGTTCATCCTTTATGTGATACCATTTTATTGTAGGGTCTTTGGCATGGTCTTCTTGATAGAGATCATGGATCAATTACTTGCTCTCGATCTCGAAGGCCAGCTCATATGGTTCACCGAGCTATCCGAGCAAAGCTAAGCTCAGAAGAACAAGACATTCTCCATTTCAACCTACTAAGATACTCTACCTTAACCTCTCTTTATCTCAACAAGAAGATTCTGAAGGTGCTCAACTGGTTACCGAGCCGACTACTTATTGCCATGCCATAGGCAAACACTGAATCTATACATTATCGAGTTGAAGTGCATTCGAGGAAAAGTTGCCTACTCTTAAGCCGACCACTCGAGGTTGACCAGATAATGGGCCACCTACTGGATTAATCCCTCCTTAACCTAAAACATCCGAGCAGCCAATCCTTACTTGCTCTAAACCTTTTCTAGCTCAGCAAACAGCATCATTGGGACTACAAAATGGACAATTGATATGCATCTCATTTTCTAACATCCGTACTATTCTTCCATAACAAAATATCCTTCTGTTTGATTACAACTTTACCCTTGTAAATTATATATCTTTCCTTTTTTCAGTAGGAATCTTTTTGTAATTTTTGTACACTTAAGACTTACTCTAATCGAGTCATATAAATACTTGTATAATGTAATAGCCACAATAGAACAGTGACATTGATTTTTAGACATTCCTTTTCTTGTGTGAGCTAAGTATCTTTTTTGCTTACACTTGTTTGCTCTTATCTAATCCATTTGTGCACGTAGATTAGTAGCGAGTACCCTCTAGCCACACTTGTGTATAACATCAAGTGCAACCTAAGCTCATGTGAGGCGTTAGTGTGTTATATCTATTATTAGTGCATGAGGACCCCTACTCAACCAACAACTACCATTTAGTTTTAGGACTATCTTGAGGCTTGGACTGACCCCTAGTTCACATGATATTAGACGTCTTGTGTTCATCTACGGATCCATATCATTTTGGTATTAGAGCTTGGCTACATTTAAGCAAGTTTCTATTACTTAGTGCTCTGAGTGGCTTACTACTGTTGCAAGCATGTTTTAAAAGTTATCTATAGTTATTGCGAGTGTTTGAAGAGTGTTTACTACTAAAAAAATTTAGTGCTCTATTTTCCCCTGTTTCTTGTTCGTGAAACAGAGTGTGTGTTAGATTAGTTTATTGTATGTGGTTGTAATAGCTATAAGAGTGTTAAGTATCATTTTATCATTGTAATTTATAGGAAGAACTTTGAATTGTGTTTTGACGGTTAGTCTCTTATAATAGACAACAATGTTTGATTATAGTATTCAAAGAACTTTAAGTAACTAAGAGAGTGGTGCTCAAAATGGCTAAGGTCAATAAGGAAGTTTCACACCCCTGTCTATAGATAACCGACTAGATAGACTAACTAACCTAGTGGCTAATCTGGTGACTACTATAAACAAAGATAGGCAACGAGCCATAAATGATCCCTACAGAGGATAAGCTAATGAACAACCTGAGAGAGGCAATGACTGCTATATTAGAGCTAATGCCCCAATTTAACTACACTAAGCTAGAGGAGTAGGCAGAGTTACTGAACGTAGACTAATGTTAGAAGAGATCGAAGAGGAGGATGAGGAAGTAGGTGATGAAGTAGAGGAGTATTATGAACCGGAGGAGAAGAATGTCCGAGCTCTTAGAGTGAAAGGGTTAAGGATGCATATCCTTAGTATTTTTGGAAGTAGTGATGTTGAGGACTATTTGGACTAGGTAGATAAGATTGAGAAGTAGTTTAAATGTCATGAAGTACCTAAAAACACTAAGGTTAAACTTGTTGTGTTGGATTTTACCAGCTATGTTGCCTTATGGTGAAAGAATCTATAAGCTACCCATAGAAGAAAAGGAGAACGTGATGTTAGGCATTAGGATGAAATGAAGAGAGTTGTGAGGTGAAGATTTGTTCCGAGTTATTATTTGCAGGACACATTCAAAAGGTTATAGGAGTTGACGCAAGGAAGATCAAGTGTTGACACCTACATGAAGGAGTTCCAAATGTTAATGATCCGTTGCGAAGTTGTCGAGCCTAAAGGCCGAACTGTGTCCTGATTCATTAGTGGGTTAAAGTACAGGATTGGAGATATTTTGAAAACGATGGATATTAGTTCACTTGATAAAGCTATCTAAGCTGCCCAAAGAATCGAGAGGCACCAAGTAGGAAGATTTCAAGCTCCTATTAATTGACTTACCATTAGTTGACTTGTTCTAAGCAAACCTGTACGATCAGAACTTAGGAAAGTTGCTGAAGTTTGATCTGCTCAAACTACCTAAGTAAAGGAGAAGTAGATCTCGAGGAAATTCGAGAAAAGGCCGAAGGTTAGAAAGAAAGATAAGTGAGATAAAGTACTTCAAGTGTCAAGGGTTTGGACATATGGCTGCTCAGTATCCAAACAAAAGAACTATAGTGATCCGAGGAGAAGTGCTGACCATTGAGGTAGACGGTATTGATGAGGAAATGGAAGAGCCGAAATAGATTAAACAAACCAAACTATCTAAGGAGGAGGAAGTCATATATAGTGAAGAGGGTAATTTTATGCCTATAACTTTAGTATTGATGAGAACAATGAGTATGAGTCATGTGCCCATGGACAAGCAACAAAAGAATTTATCCCATATAGGCTATAAGGTAAATGGGTCATTGTGTGCATTGATTGTTGAAAGTGGCAGCTGCACCAATGCTACATCTACTTTCACGGTCTAGCAATTGAATTTGTTGACTAAGCCTTACCCAAAGCTTTATAAACTATAATAGCTCAGTAAAAAGGGAGGCCTACAAGTAAATAAACAAGTGATTGTGCTAATTAGTATTGGAAACTATCGAGATGAAGTGCTCTGTAATGTGTTACCCATGAGTGTGTCCCATATTCTTCATAGGCAACCATGGATGTTTGACCGAAGTGTGATATACGATGGAAGGAAGAACACATGTTCCTTAGAGTACGAAGACCAAAAGGTAAAGTTAAGCCCTATAATTGTTGAACAAGTTAAAAGCTTGCAAACTCAATTGAGCCAAGTTCTAAAGAAAGAGGCATTGTTGATGACCTAAGCTAAGCTAAAGAAAGAAATGAAGTGTAAGGAGCCGACTTATCTATTGGTCAAAAGGTTACTTTAGGTGAGAGGATCAAAAGAGGAACTACTGCCTGCCGAGGTGAAAACCTTACTGAGTGAGTTTGCCAACCTGTTCCTAGGTGAACTACTAAAGGGATTGCCCTAAAACCAAGGCATTGAACATGTAATGGACTTGTAACTAGGAGCCGCCTTACCAAATAAGTTTGCCTATGATAAGAATCAACTCCTTAAACTAATCACGTGTAGTTGAATTAGAAGACTCCAAAGACTTACACGAAGAATACAAACTCGAAGCCCCATCTAGGATAAAGATTCCTACTCCAACCTCCATGTTTCACTCTATTGCCAACTTAAGTATTGAGCTCTTATGTATGCCAACATGATTCCTGAAGTTGCCAAGCAAACATATCGACCTGTCGAGTAGCCATATTAATCATCGAACTTTTTTTAAGACTCAGGCAACATCTATGTAGACCAACCTCAAACTCCTATCTAAGCTAAGCTCTTAAGCCAACCAACATCTGACTCCAGTCTAAGCGGAATTGCGAGATACCTGACTTGAAAGGGATCTAGACATCCTTGATTGATCAAGCTCTAGCTTGAACCAGATCAAGTCGGCTTTGACTATAGATTCTTTTTTCTTCATTTTGTCCGAATTGTACTATATTTCAGAATGCTAGCCACCATGTGACACTTATCTTCTAGAACAACATTCTAGAAGGATTATTTACTTTTTCCGTATTGAATATTCTTTGTCTTTTTTACCATTATCGAGCCATATTTCGATTTTTCTTAATTTAACCTATATTAAGTTCAACCTACTTAGTATATATTACTTAACACAAAATTAAGGAAAAACATTTTTTTTAAAAAATGTTTAAAAAAGGATTTTAAAAATTAACTTGGAATCACTAACTAGTTAAACTAGTAAAAAGTCAAATTAAGATTTCTGGGTGAGAAAACCATAATTTAGCCACTAGTCTGCAGATTTTCTAAAAAAAATAATTTTTCAAGAAATTTAACTAGAGAAATAGTATCAAAGGCTAACCTATTAAAACAAAAGTTACCATGTAAAAATTAAATAAACTAACTAACGGGCCTTTTACAAATTTATTATTATTTTTTATTACAAAATCTCCCCAAAAATGAAAAGAAAGACAAAATATTTTACAAAGGTGTCTATGTACCTACTAATCAGAATAAAACCGATTGTAGTTCTCATTAAAAAAAAAAAGTTTAGTAGGTTGATTTTTTTTTATTTGAAAAACTAGGCTAGGTCTACATTTTTAATCAATTTATTTTTATTAAGAAAAATCCTAAAAGAAATTCTAATTTTTATTGTCTAATTTTAAAAAACCTTAACTTAGAAAAAGAACACATATTCATATTTTTACTTAGAAAAACCTTTACTATGTGATAAAAAAAATTTTGGAAAGAAAAAGCACTAAAGTGTTTAAATGCAATTTTTCATATTGTATGCAATTAATGTGGAAAATATGCTTAAGATGTCTAAAATATGGAAAAAATATTTAAATCGCAGAAAAGATACCTAAATTATATAAAAGACGTCTAAATCATAGCAAAGATGTTTGATTACAGAAAAAAATGTCTAAGTCATAGAAAAAATACCTAATTATGAAAAAGTCATGATCCTATCCTAATCTTCTAAGCTATGCAATCTATATACAAATTTTATCTTCAAGATATGAAAATGTTAAAGATGTAAGATTTATGATGGCAATACAAAAGATCAAATTTGTTAACTAAAATTAAAAAAAAAAAAGGCAAATAAAACACTGCGACTTCACCAAATATTCAAAAGTACGACACCTCAAAAATGAATAAAGCAACCAAATTTATCACAAAACCTACAAAAAAAAGTCGTGTTAGTACCTATTTGTTGCAAATAAATTAATTAAACAATCTTAAATGAAAATCAATCCTCCTTAATATGCATATAAATAAAAAAACTGAAGAATAACAAAAACACATTACTACTACAATCAAACTAAGGACTTACGCAAATAAACAAACTAAAGTTAGTATTGATTTTTATTTACTTGGAAAATAAAATAATAAAAACTATTGAAATTAAAAAAAAAAAAACTAGATAACTAAAAGAAAAGAAAAGGAAATAAAATAAAAGACCAAACCTACCAAAACACACACATGGCGTTTGGGTCAAAAGTAAGGAAAACATAAATAAACAAAAGAGAGGTGGATCCGAATCAGGCATGGGTACTCCAAGAAGATTCAGGTCGGGTCCTTGTTGACTCTCAAATGCAACAATTGAAAGGGATGCTCTAGTTCTATTGGATTACCCTTTCAAGCAGGAAAATCAACTTTCATGAGAAAGTTATTAGTAAAATTAAGGTTAGGATCAACGCCTCAGGTTATAGTGGCTATTTTGGAGTGGTTCAAGTTTGAGCTCATGTGGTATCGTTTGTGTTTGCTATGCACAATGGTAGGTTCCAAACAGGAGACTAACAATGGATGTAAGCTTGCATTTGAGTCACATATGGGGCATGTGTTGTTAGTTATGGATAGGGGTGTAAGTCATTGGCCGTAGTTTTGGGTGGTTGTGTGGGGTTATGGTGCATAGATGGTAGTCATGTGAGAGAGAGAGAGAGAGAGAGAGAGGGGGGAGGGGAGGTGTTGGTGTGCAACGGCAGTGCTTTAGGGTTGTTGGTTTCGTGTTATTTTATGGGGTCAATGTTGTTTGGTCGTATAGTGGTTGGCTAAGTTTAGATGTGGTCAGGTCGGGTGTAGAGAGAGAAAGCATGATGCGTGACTGTAGAAGGAGGCTAGGAGGGTTGAGTGTGTACTGCAACATAGGGGGTTCTCATTGGATGCTGATGAGGTGTGTGAATGTGGCTACTACAAACTAGGGTGTAAATTGTAGATTACAGTATATCTGGATGATGATTAAAGCCTGTCCCCTTTTAATGATTCTAAGTCCTCCTTTTTACAAGTTTTGCAATTCAAATCTGTTGAGGCTTAGATTAACTCAAACCCACCATGGGTTAGATTCTAGCTTCTCTTAATCTTACTAAATCTTTTATCGGTAATTATTGAAACAAATATAAACGATATTTGTTTGTTTTGAGATGAATTTTGTAGATTTGGATAAATTTCCACAAGAAAATATAGAAGATTCCATAAGATTTGATGAAGGTTTGGGTTTTAGAACTTTTTCCTCTTTTATTTTCTTATGTCCTAGCTATTAGAGAAGGAAATGGTCACTTAATCAGGTAAGAGGAATAAAAAAACAAAAAAAATTTCCTCTTGCTTGTAGAAGGAGTTAAACCCATAATATAAACTTTTCATGCATCCTGACCAATTGAGCTATGGCTTTCTCTCATCCATTTATGCACTTAAATTTTACTAAAACCTTTCTTATTGGGCCGAACTTAAATTTCCACTTTCAATCCTAAGCCTAACTTGATCGAAATTTATTTAAAATGATCCATACTTATCAAAATAGCTCAAAATATACATGTTAAAGACTTTTAAACACCATTAATAAATCCCAAGTCTATTTTTAATTAATTCAATTAAAATCATTTTAAAATTAGTTAAATATCCTCTTTATGAGCTCAAATATTTTATTGGACTATTTTTTTAAAAAAGTTCAATTTTTCAAAGGCTCTAAATTTATTAAAACGCATGCATATTTTTTGAGCTAATTTTACCTAACCTGACCTTAAACAACTAACTAAATTAACTTGGACTCTCTTGACACTTTGTATATTTCAATTTTTTTTTGTTTTTTAAATTTTCATTTTTTTGTATTATTTTATTGTATTTTTCAATTTTTTTTTTATTTTTCAATAAATCTAGCCTAAAAACTAAAAAAGAACCTAAAATAAAAAGGTAGTAAAAATAGGGTGTCTGCAGCTACTCTTATTTATAGCGAAGTTTGAATAAAACTTCACTACAAAAATTTGACATGCACATTTTTATCAAATCTTGACTTAAATTGACAAAGTGAGGATTACTAACTTAAATAGTCAATTGAGCAAAATCTTGTCTTGAAAGGACAAGGTAAAAGAATACTAATTTAAAATATCGACTTAAAAGGTCGATGTAAAGAATAAGATGGCCGACTTGAAAGGTTAGGGCAAAAAGGATAAGAGACCCATCTTGAAAGGACAAGACCAAAAAGATATGATAATGGATAAGAGACTTGCCTTGAAAAGACAGGGCAAAAGGAGGAGTGATATGATAATGGGTCTTGAACCAAAATGGGTAGTTAGGGGTTTAAGTGGGTATGAAGAACATGAAGTAAAATGGGGGGGGTAGGTGTTCGACAGTGAATGTGTATGCATATCATGCACCAAGACATAAATACAATCAGGGATTGAGCTAAAATAGGGTTCGATATGACTCACGAATACTAAATGTCCCTTGGGTTTTAAATGAGAGGTTAGATGTGACTCACAAATTCGATTAAATGAAGAGATTCACCACAATCTTAAAAATGAGATTGATAAGAACGCAAGAAAAATTAAAGAGTTAATCAACACTCAATAATCTGGCAAATGCAAGTTCTAAGTACTCATGAGTAACCTTACTCGAAAGAGGAAAGTTCAAAGTGTGGGTATATTATTTACTGTCTGATTATCTATTAATTACAAATGTTGATATTTATAGCAAGTCATAAACCCTAGTGGCAAAACTGTAAATAACGTACAAGACTTTAAACCTTAAAAAATGGGCCCATAATTAAAATATTCAGAAGAATACAAAACTGTGTGTTTAATAGAAGAAGTCGGCATGCAGTCATTCGACTTGTCCAAGAAGGAGTAGGATTCAAACTAGACGAGGTCTGCAGTTGGATGTCCAGGTTCGAGAAAGAGTCCCTGAAGTCTCCAAGTGCTTCATCGAGATATCAGAAAAGTCAGCCTATAATTGCTAAGTATTAGAATTAGTTGGCACTAGTCTTTCCATGCCATGCCGAGTGGACTTTGGCCTTAAGTCCTCGACTGTGTGGTCTTTCGACTTTTCGGCAGACAACGAACTTAATGCTAAGTGGCTCATTTTCTTCCTCTCAATCATTTAGTATTAGCTTAGCCTCGGCATTGAACAATTCAGCCTCAGGTTGGAACAAGTCGGCTTCAGCTTCTGATAGGTTGGCATTAGCATAGGATAGGTCAGCCTCGATTTGGAGATAGTCGTAGGCTAATTCCCATCATTACCATGGGGCCAAAAAGAAGTCATCCTCAACGCTAAACAATGAGAATAGACTGGGATACCAAACAAACTTCTCTTCACCATCGATACTGAGTTGCTCTGGACTTCCTCAATACTTATGGAGGTCAAGCAATAGCTCTTCCCATCCTTCCAAACCATATAAGTATTAAGGAAGCCATCATAGAGCACTTTCCAGTCATACTCCCATAGTCAGCCAAGAAGTAAATTTACGGTATTCATAAAGACCACGTCCAATTCAATCTCATCATCATACTGCCCTACCATGAATGTTATTCGAACTCTTTTATGCACATGGACCATACTCTTGTCATTAAACCACTTTAATCCATATAGTCAGGGATGTAGGTAGGTCAACAATTTCATTTTCTCTACTAGCTCAGCAGAAACAATGTCGGTATAGCTTCCTCCATCAATAACCAGGGAACAGGTCTTCCTATTCACCAACCATTGAATATGAAATAAATTTTCCCTTTGTTCAAGATCTATCTTTAGGTCGACTCATCATGGCTAAGAGTTCATCCAGATTCTTAGCATAGACATCCTCTTCCATCAACCCGTCTCTTGAACTCTTGTCGCTTTAACTCTTTATTTGAGCTTCAGGTCCTTCGCCCTTTAAGATCATGACCCTTTTATTCTAACATTGAGAAGTAATATGCCTGTAGCCTAAGCACTTGAAGCATTTGACTTCTCTGGCCTTAGTACCAAGCATTCTCTCTTTCTCTACCTTCTTTGTCTCAGCCTAATCTGGCTAGCTAGACTCACCTCTCTCCATCTTCTTCTCTAACCTTCTCTTGGCATACATCTCAGGTTCAGGGCTAATTGGGTGAGGTCGGTTAATCGGTCTCTGATGCCTTCTTCACCTTTGCCTTTCTACTCTCAATGCTAAATTGATCAACTCATCCAATAAGTTAAACGGTTGCAATTCAACTATGTTGGCAATATCGTCTCGAATCTACATAGAAACCTAGCAATGGTATGGTCCTGTAGCTTGGTAATCTCACATCTCATCATTAAGGTTCAAACTCTTGCAAGTACTCCTGGATAGTGTTTCGACCCTATTTCAAGTGCTGGAAAGCATGGAGCATCTCCTGCTTAAAGTACTTCAGTACAAAGCATTAGTTCATCTTCATAACCCTTTAAGTCTTGATCGACTCTTCTCCTTCGACATCTCGCTTGGCGACTAACTCATCCCACCATAGGCTTGCATATTCAATAAGGGATAATGAAGCCAACTTAACCTTTGTTCTATCATCGCACTCATAGAACTCAAAGAACTTCTCAACTTAGGGAACCCAGTCAAGGAACTCTTCAGGTCGGCTACTTCCACCGAAGGTCAGTAGTTTAAACTTGATGTTGTCAAGTCCCCAGCTATGTGCTTAGGGTTCATCCCTTACATTCCTAGCTAGTCAATTCACCTCGGATTGGCCACTTTTATTGGAGCATAGCTTTGCTCAACCACATTTCTTTTCGGCCTCGACTTTCTTCTTCAGGCTCCTTGATTTGCCTCGAAGCCAACACTCCTGTCACTGCTTCTTCTCGACACAGGTTGTTTTCTCTTCTTCTCAGCTCAATAGCTCTTCTTGGCTATCATTCATCGTTATCAAGTTCATTGGAGCCACTTCTACTGGTAGCTGTTTGTTCCTTTCTTTCACTTCGACCAGCACGTCTGTAGCCTCTAACTAAACCAGTAAGCTCCTAAATAAAGTTAGTGAGATTCTGAATCTATTATTCCAAGTTGTCAACACGTCACCTTAAACTTCCATGAGAGCTATCACCACTATTATTGACACTATCTTAAGACATTCTTGTCCGTATAGCAATTTCCAAAGAGAATCTGAACAATCACGATTTACAACAAAACATAACTACAGCAACCTAGAAATGACTGCTAATCGACTTTTGCAACTGCCCACAACTAACAAACACTTCTACAGCGATTAGAATAAACTATTGAAAGTACTGTCACTCGACTCAACAGTAGCATAATACTACGTTTACTAAAAACACGAACAACACACTACACTACAAAATAACAACTAACAGATGTTCAAATAACAAAACAATCTTTGAAGAATACTAGTACGTGTGTCTCCCCAAAGCTTTGACACCAAGATGATATAACAGTGGGTCTCGAACCAAAACGGATAGTTGAAGGTTCAATTGGGTATGAAGAATAGGAAGTAAAATGGGGGAGGGTTTGATGATAAATGTGTATGGATATCATGCATCGAGATACAAACACGGCCAAGGATTAAGCTCGAAATAGGGTTCAATATAACTCATGAACACTAAATGTCATTCGAGTTTCAAATGAGAAATTAGATGTGACTCATTAACTCACTCAAATGAAGGGGTTCACCACAATCTTAAGAACAAGGTTGATAAGAATACAAGAAAGACTAAAGAGTTAATCAACACTTAATAATTTGGCAAATGCAAGCTCTAAGAGCTCATTAGTAACCTTACCTGAAAGAGGAAAGGTCTAAGTGTGGGTATATTCTTCATTATCTGATTATCTATTAATTACAAATGTTGCTATTTGTAGTAAGTCCTAAACCTTAATGGTAAAACTATAAATAATGTATAAGGTCTTAAACCCTAAAGAATGGGCACATAATTAAAATATTTATAAGAATACAAAACTGTGCATTTAATAGAAGAAGTCGACATGCAGTTATTCGGCCTGTCTAGGAAGGAGTAGGATCCAAACTAAACGAGGTTGGCAATTGGATGTCCGGGTTCGAGGAGGACTTCCTGAAGTTTTGCAGTGCTTGGCCAAGATACCTGAAAGGTCAGCCCGCAATTGTTGAGTACTAGAATTAGTCAGCACTAGTCTTTCCGTACCATGCTAAGTAGATCTTTAGCCTTGAGTCCTCGACCATATGGTCTCTCAACTTCTCGATAAATGATAGAGTTGATGCCAAATGGCTCCTTTTCTTCCTCTTGGTCTTCTATTATTAGCTCGGCCTCAGTAAAAACTGATCGGCCTTGGCATTGAACAATTTGGCCTTGAGTTAGAACAAGTTAGCTTTAGCTTCCAGCAAGTTAGCGTCGGCTTGGGATAGGTTGTCTCGGCTTAGAGGTAGTCGTAGAATAATTCCCATCAAGGAGCTTATCTTGAAAAGACAGGGCAAAACAAATAAGGGGGTCATGTTGAAAGGACAGGGCAAAAGGAATTAGGGGCTTAACTTGAAAGGTTGGGGCAAAACGATAAGGGGCTCATCTTGAAAGGACTAGGCAAAATGATAAGGGACTTGTCATGAAAGGACAGGGCAAACGGATAAAGGGGCCGATCTTGAAAGGATGAGACAAAAGGCATTAAGGGCCTAACTTGAAAGGTCAAGGCAAAATGATAAGGGCCTTGTCTTGAAAAGACAGGGCAAAAGGGTAAGGGGCCTGTCTTGAAAAGATAGGGTAAAACAAATAAGGAGTTCGTCTTGAAAGGATGGGGCAAAAGGATAAAAGGGGCCCATCTTAAAAGGACAAGGCAAAAGAAATTAGGGGCCCGTCTTGAAAGGATGGGGAAAAAAGGTCAAGGGGCCCATCTTGAAAGGATTGGGCAAAACAAATAAGGGGCCTGTCTTGAAAAGACAAAGCAAAATGACCAAGATAGACACTATATAAAAAAAAATTGTCTTCTCGAAAGGATGGATTTCTTTTAAGAAGAAAACTTAACAAAAGGGTTTAAAGCATGGCTAATTGTTTTCTTTTCCTTACATAACTAATGTAAGGTGACAACAATTCTTATAGTGAAACTTTCTAAATTCTAAACATGAGATAACTAAAATTCTTAGGATAGCCTAAGCTCTTAGTATGATGACAAAGGCTCCTGAATAATCTTTCATAAGATGGCTGAAGCTCTTGAATGTTCTCACATCATAGAATAATCAAAGTTCCTGAATTATGGATGACTAACACTCTTGAATTAGATAACCAAAGTTCCTAAGATAAGGATAACTAAGGCTCCTGTTAAGATGACCAAAGTTCTAAAAGGTTCACTAACGTTCTTGAAATTTCTTGGAGAGATTACTATAGTTCTTAACTCGAGGGTTACTAAAGTTCATATCGCAAGTTCTCAAATTTTTCACTTTTTAACAATCGAAGGAAAGACTAGTGCTTTTTTATACTGACTTTGAATGTTATAGATAAGTGGTATGCTCATTCTTTTAGCCCATTGGCCATTTATTCTTCATCTTTGATTGCTTGTCTACTAAAAAAAAAAAAAAAAACTTCAATTGAACACCTTATTCTACTTGCCGTAAGGAATTCCCATTCGATTTTGCGGCAAAATACTTCTTGTGCTCCTAGAGCATGCTTGAATTTTGCATTCATAAGTTTCACACCAAGAAAAATATCTCGATATTTGAATTGTTTAGTCCAAGAGGACTTTCTCACACTCTTAAATGGGTTTTCATTCTAGACTATGATTCCAAAAATTATGGTCAGTCTTATAAGTGGTATGCTTTGATTGATCTGATAGGTTTTTTAATCAAGGTTGTAACGTAAGCTAAGTACAAGAATGGCAAGAACAATATAGTGGCCAATGCCCTATTGAGATGACATTTTCTCTTAACTAAGCTACAAACTAGACTACTTAGATTTTCTATGATCAAGGATTTGTATACTGAGTGATGGGAATCAGCCTTCGACTATCTCTAAGCTGAAGTTGACCTGTCCTAAGTCAACATCGACCTACTAGAAGTTGAAGCCAACCTATTCTAACCCAAGGCTAAATTGTTCAATGTCGAGGTCAAGCTAATACTAAAAGATCGAGAGGAAGACAAGGAGCCACTTGGCATCAAGTCTATTGTCTACTGAGAAGCCGAAAGACCATATAGCTGAAGACTTAAGGCTAAAGATCCACTCAACACGGTGCAAAAAGACTAATGTCAACTAATTCTAGTATTCAGTAATTGTAGGCTGACCTTTCAAGTATCTTGGCCAAGTACTGTAAGACTTCAGGGACTCTTCCTTGAACCTAGACATCTAATTGCTGACCTTGTCCAATTTAGATCCTGCTTTTTCCTAAACAGGCCGAATGACTGCATGCCGACTTCTTCTATTAAACGCATAGTTTTGTATTCTTATGAATATTTTAATTATGGGCCCATTCTTTAGGGTTTAAAGCTTAGTACATTATTTACAGTTTTGCCATTAGGGTTTAGGACTTACTATAAATAGCAACACTTGTAATTAACAGATAATTAGATAGTGAAGAATATGCCTACACTTAGACCTTTCCTCTTTCAATTATGGTTACTCATAAGCTCTTAAAGCTTGCATTTGTTGAATTATTAAGTGTTGATTAACTCTTTAATTTTTCTTGTGTTCTTATCAACCTTATTCTTAAGATTGTGGTGAACCTCTTCATTTGAGTGAGTTAGTAAGTCACATATAACTTCTCGTTTGAAACCCAAGTGACATTTAGTGTTCGTGAGTCATATCGAACCTTATTTCGAGCTCAATCCTTGACTGTGTTTGTGTCTTAGTGCATGATATCCATATGCATTCACCATCAACAACTCCCCCCTACCCTCCCAATTTTACTTCTTGTTCTTTATACCCAATTGAACCCCGACTACTCGTTTTGGTTCGAGACCTGCTAGTGTATCATATTGGTATAAGAGCTTTGGGGAGAAACGTGTGCTATTATTCTTCAAAGATTGTTTCATTATTTAAACGTTTGTTAGTTGTCATTCTATAGTGTAGTGGGTTGTTCATATTTTTAGTACACGTAATATTGTGCTACTGTTGAGTCGAGTAACAATACTTTCAATAGTTGATTCTAATCACTATGGAAGTGTTTGTTAGTCGTGGGTAGTTGCAAAAGTCGATTAGCAATCATTTCTAGGTTACTGTAGTTGTGTTTTGTTGTAAATCATGATTGTTCAAATTTTCTCTGGAAATTACTGTACGGACAAGAATGTCTAAAAATAGTATCAATAACAGTGGTGATAGCCCTCACAGAAGTTTGAGGCGACGTATTGACAACTTAGAATATCAGATTCAGAATCTCACTGACTCTATTCAGGAGCTTACTGGTTTAGTCAAAGGCTATAGATGTGTTAGTCAAGGTAAAAGAAGGGAATGAACACCCACCAATAAAAGTGGCTCCAATGAGCTTGATAATGACAAGCGATGGCCGAGAAGAGCTATCGAGCCGAGAAGAAGAGAAAACCAACCTGTGTTAAGAAGAAGCAATGATAGGAGTGTTGATTCTAGGTGAATCAAGGAGCCTGAAAAAGAGAGCCAAGGCCGAGAAGAAATATGGCTAAGCAGAGCTCCAATAGAAGTGGCCGATCTAAGGTGAACCAACCAGCTAGGAATGCAAGGGATGAACCTTGAGCACATAGCCAAGGATTTGACAACATCAAGCTTAAACTACCGACCTTTAGTGGAAGTAACCAACCTGAAGAGTTCCTTGACTAAGTTCCCCAAGTCGAGAAGTTGTTTAAGTGCTATGAGTGTGATGACCGAACAAAGGTTAAGTCGACTTCATTATCCCTTATTGAATACGTAAGCCTTTGGTGGGACAACTTAGTTGTTAAGCGAGATGCCGAAGGAGAAGAGCAGATCAGGACTTAGAAGCTTATGAAAAGGTTGATGAACCAACGCTTTATGTTGACTTACTTCAAGTAGGAGGTGCTCTATGCTTTCCAACACTTAAGATAGGGCCGAAACATTGTCCGAGAGTGCTTGCAAGAGTTTGAAATCTTAATGACGAGATGTGAGATTGCTGGGCCACAGGATCGCACCATTACTAGGTTTCTAAGTATACTCCGAGACGACATTACCAACATAGTTGAATTGCAACCATTTAACTCATTAGACGAGCTAATCAATCTGGCATTGAGAGTAGAAAGATAGAAGTGGAGAAGGCATCAAAGGCTGACTAACCGACCTCACCCAGTTAGCCCTAAACCTGAGAAGTATGCCTAGAGAAGGCTAAAGAAGAAGATGGAGAGAAGTGAGTCTAACTGACTAGATTAGGTTGAGACAAAGAAGGTAGAGTAAAAGAGAGTACTCAGCACTAAGGCCAAAGAAGTCAAATGCTTCAAGTGCTTAGGCAACGGGCATATTACTTCTCAGTATCCGAATAAAAAGGTTATGATCTTAAGGGTGAAGGACCCGAAGCCTCAAATAAAGAGTCAGAGCAACAAGAGTTCGAGAGACCAGTTAATAGAAGAGGATGTCTATGCTAAGAATTTGGATGAACTCTTAGCCATGACAAGCTGATGAACTGACCTAAAGGTAAATCCCAAACAAAGGGAAATTTTATTTCATATTCGATGCTTGGTGAATGGGAAGACCTATTCCCTGGTTGTTGATGGAGGAAGCTGCACTAATGTCGTTTTTACCGAGCTAATAGAGAAGATGAAATTACCAACCTACCTATATCCCTAACCATATGGATTGAAGTGGTTTAATGATAAGGGTATGATCCATGTGCATAAAAGAGCTCGAATAACATTTACGATAGGGCAATATGAGGATGAGATTGAATTCGATGTGGTCCCTATGAATGCCGTAAATTTACTTCTTGGCTGACCATGGGAGTATGACTAAAAAGTGATCCATGATGGATTCCTTAATACTTACATGGTTCGAAAGGATGGGAAGAGCTTTTGCTTGACCCCCATGAGTATTGTGGAAGTCCAAAGCAACTTGACACCTATGGTGAAGAGAAGTTTGTTTGGTATCTCGGCCCGTGCTCATTGTTTAGGGTTAAGGATGACTTGTTTTTTACCTGACGGTAATGATGGGAATCGACCTACAACTATCTCCCAGCCAAGGTCAACCTGTCCCAAGCCAACATCGAGCTACCGAAAGCTAAAGTAAACTTGTTCTAACCTAAGGCCAAATTGTTCAATGCCAAGGCCAATCAGTTTTTGCCGAAGCTGAGCTAATACTAGAAGATCGAAAGGCAGAAAAGGAGCCACTTGGCATCAAGTTTGTCGTTTGCCGAGAAGTCGAGAGATTACACGGCCGAGGACTCAAGGCCAAAGATCTACTCGGCACGGTACGGAACAGAAAGACTAGTGCCAACTAATTCTAGTACTTGGCAATTATGGGCCGACCGAGTATCTTGGTCAAGCACTACGAGACTTCAAGGACGCCTCCTCGAACTTAGACATCCAACTGCTAACCCCGTCCAGTTCGAATCCTACTCCTTTCTAGACAAGCCGAATAATTGCATGCCGACTTCTTCTATTAAATGCACAATTTTATATTCTTATGAATATTTTAATTATGGGCCCATTCTTTAGGGTTTCAGGCCTTATACATTATTTACAATTTTGTCACTAGGATTTAGGACTTATTATAAATAGTAACATTTGTAATTAACAAATAATCAGATAGTAAAGAAAATACCCAACTTGGAACTTTCCTCTTTCGAGTAAGGTTACTCACGAGCTCTTAGAGCTTGCATTTGCTAGATTATTGAGTGTTGATTAACTCTTTAATCTTTCTTATGTTCTTATCAATCTTGTTCTTAAGATTATGGCAAACTCCTTCATTTGAGTGAGTTAGTAAGTCACATCTAACCTCTTATTTGAAACCCAAGTGATATTTAGTGTACGTGAATCATATCAAACACTATTTCGAGCTCAATCCCTAACTATGTTTATGTCTTAGTACATAATATCCATATACTTTCACTGTCAAACCCCTTCCCATTTTACTTCCTGTTCTTCATACTTACTTGAACCCCCGACTACCCATTTTAGTTCGAGACCCGCTGCCATATCACTAAGGATCCATGCTTTGGACCAATCTATGCCAAATGTAAAGAAGGTCGAATAGTAAATGATTACCACAAGGAAGATGGATACTTGTTTAGAAAGAGAAGATCGTATATCCCAACCTGTTCTATGTTAAAATTGCCGATGTGTGAGGCATATGGTGGAGGATTATCTAGACATTTTAGCAAGCATCGAAATCATGAGGTACTAACCTTTAGATTCTTTTGGCCAAAGATGATGAAGGATATCTAAATCGTACTAGAAAGGTGTGCTACCTACATAAAGGCAAAGAGCCAAGCCGAGTAGGTCAGAGTAAGGGCCATATTTACCTTTTTCAATCCCAATCAAATCATTGTCCGAGTTAAGTATAGACTTTATATCAAGGTTACCAAGGACGTCTTAAGGGAAGGACTCCATTATAGTGGTCATGAACTGATTTAGCAAGATAGCACACTTCATGCCCTATTTTAAGACTAACAATGTTTTAGCTATCTCTTTTCTTTTCTTGCAAGAGGTCATCAAACTTCATGGAGTGCCTAAGACCATTGTTTCAGATCAAAACTTGAAATTTATGAGCCACTTCTAGAGGACTTTATGGAAGCAAATGGGAACCAAACTATTATTTAGCACATCCTACCATCTACAAACGAACCAACAAATCAAGGCTATCAATAGAATTGTGGGAACTTTACTCTGGGTTGCTATTGATCGAAATATAGCCAATCGGTATCTATGCTTGCCCATAATTGAGTTTGCTTATAACAGGACTACTTACAATGTCACGAACATATCACCATTTAAGGCTGCTTATGGATTTAACCCTAAGCTCCCATTGGACCAGACACCCCTTCCAAGCTAGAATGATGATTATTTAGCTATGGAAAGATTCGAGGCCATCTGGGCAATGTACCAAAAGGTCGTAGAACATCTAAGCCGAGTTGCTACCAAGCTTGAGAAATGAGGTCAAGGATGGAAGGATAAAGAATTCCAACTAGGTGATTTGGTCTGGATCCACCTCATTAAGGACCAATTTTCAAATTTAAGAAAGAACAAGTTATCTCCTAAAGCCAATGGACCATTTAGAGTGCTACAAAGGATCGATCCTAATGCCTATAAGATTTAATTACCTGAAGACTATAGGGTCTCAAACTCCTTCAACGTTGTCGACCTCCATCTATATGTTCCAAAAGTAGAGCAATAAGCAACCGAGCTAGATTTGATCCCAAATCTCAAACAATCTAGAGGGGATGATAAGGTTCATGGACCAATCATTCGCTCCCAAGCTTGAGGGCTTGCTCATATGGTTCACTAAGCTATCTAAGCAAAGCTAAGCTTAGAAGAATAAGACGTTCTCCAATCTGACCTGCTGAGATACTCTACCCCGACCTCTCTCTATCTCATTGAGAAGATTCCCGAAGTTCACAAATAGTTATTGAGCCGACAACTTATTGCCATGCCAAAGCCAATCATTGAATCTACACATTACCAAGCTAAAGCACATTCGAGGCTGAGTTGCCTACTCCCAAGCTAACTACTCAAGGCTGACTAAACAATGGGCTACTTACTGGACTAATCCTTCCTTAGCCTAAAACATTCAAGCAACCGACACCAATCTACTCTAAATCTTTTCTGCTCGAAAAACAACATCATTGGGACTACAAAATGGACAATTGAAATGCACCCCATTTTCTGACATTCGTATTGTCCTTTCGTAACAAAATATCCTTTTGTCTGATTAAAACTTTGCCCTTATAAATTATGTATCTTTCCTTTTTCTAGAAAGAATCTTTTTGTAATTTATGTAAATCTAGGACCTATCCTAATTGGGTCATATAAATACTTATAGAATGCAATAGTCGCAACAAAATACTAACATTGATTTTCAAACATTCCTTTTTTTGTGTGTGCTAAGTATCCTTTTTGCTTACTCTCGTTTACTCTTATCTAGTTCATTTATGAGAATGAATTAGTAGTGAGTACCCTTCGGCCACACTTGTACATAACATCAAGTGTAACCTAAGTCGTGTGAGGCGTTGGTGTGTCATATCCACTGTTAGTGCAAAAAGACCCCTGCTCAACCAATGACTACCATTTAGTTTACAGATCATCTTAAGGTTCGGACCTACCCCTAGTTCACGTGATATTTGACTTCGTGTGTTCATCTATAGATCCATATCACTTCTCAAGTTTAATACTATGGTTCTACAATATTCTTTAAAGGGACCTCTATAGTCACCACCATTATCTGCTCGAATACATTTCAACTGTCAGCTTGGTTATCTCTCTACCCTAGTAAGGAATTGGTTAAACACATCCAGAACTTGATCTTTATATTCTAAAGCAAAAGTCCACAACTTTTTGAGAGTGATCATTAATAAAAGTCACCAAATAAAATGCACTACCAAGTGTTCTATCTTTAATGTAATACACATCCATATGGACTAAATCAAGTACATAAGATTTCCTAGGAGGTAGATCTCTATAAAATGCAACCCTGTGTTGATTACTAGTAAGAAAATTGGTATAAGTTGTTAAAGGAGTACCTTCCACATTTAGGAGAAGTTGCTTCTTAGCAAGCAATTGTAATCTTTTCTCCCTCATGTGATCAATCCGTTTATGCCATAGTTCAATTGATGTCTCATCTATCATATTCATCTCTCATTTACTCAACTTTGCTGACATTAAATAAAATGGTAGTACTCTTTCTTCCTTTAGCCACAATCAGAGAACCACTAGTGAGCTTTTATTTACCTTCACTGAAATAGTTACTATATCCTTTATCATCAAGTTTTCTTGCAAATATGAGGTTGAGATGAATATCTAGGGCATGTTTAACTTCTCTGAGAATGAGCCTACAACCAGTATTAGTCTTCAAAATAATATCTACAAAGCCAATAATTTTAGATATCACTTCATTTCCCATCCTGACATTACTAAAATCACCAACGGTATAGGTTGAGAAGAATTCACCGTATGATGTCACATGAAAAGAGGCACCAGATTCAATAACCCAATCACTATTATGATAAGCAAGACTAATACAATCATCGTCCTAGGAAACAATGATTTCAACATCTGCTACTACAGTTGTTGCATCTTCACCTTTTCCATCATGTTTACCTTTACATTGTTTTCTTTTCCATGTTCTACACTCCTCCTTTATATGTCCTGTCTTGTCATAGTGATAACATTTAACATCATGCTATTATTAAAGGGTTCTTAAAGCATATTTTGATAAATTTAAGGGTGTTTGTCAACTAAAATCAAAATTTAAGAGGGTTATTTTCAACTTATAGAGGTTATTTTCCCATTTATCAAAGTTTAGAAGGTTTTAAAGCATAGTTTGAAAGTTCAGGAAGTTAATTCATACCTAAGTCAAAGTTCATAGGGGTTATTTGCATTTTCCCCTATATTTATTACACAAGAAGGGGTGTTACTCCAATTTTTTATTAAATTACAAGATAAAACTCATTTCTTTGAATTTAACTATTGTCTTGTTATATGACACCTACTAAGTGTCATTAAAAAAACTTTGTCAAAGATTATAATTTTGCTATACTACATTAGCTTATTTTCTCAATACAAATGCTAAAAGATAATTATATATATTGAGCAATAAAGATCTTAGCTCCTAACCTTCATACCAAATTACAAACTTTACTATAGTAGTATACAGAAGAGTTTTTTCTTTGAGAACCTTCTTCTAACTTAAGAATATGTTTTTATGAACTCCTATCTTATACCTAGGGAGCCTCAACATATCCTATCTCCAATAAGATGACCTAATTTATCGTAGTTAAGGTTTTCTCAATAGGGAACTATTAAGCCACTATACGATTCCTTATTGTAGTTAAACTGTTTATTTGCATACAATGAATATATTTGATATATGGTTGCTAAGTTTACTTGCCTGGTATGAATGTTTGTCTTATGATTACTTAATACTGAGTTATATAGCATTTTGCCCTTTTAATTTGATTTAAGGATTCTATTTCGATCATAACAAGTAGGACAAGTAGAGCGTCCTTTGCATTTTTGTCCCACCAAGCATGGGCCATTAGGTGAGATTCAAAATGTTTAACTTCATCTAACCATACTTAACTACATTGACTTGAGAGGAGGTCGCGTTATCGATAGAAGCTATCCAAAAAGAAGTCTAAAGTGATCTTCGAGAGGACAATTAGTCCATTACACAAACTTGGGTCTTTGAGCAAAGTTGCTAATTGTAATTATGAAAAGAATGGCAGTTACTCATTCTAAAGACCAACATTCTTAAGATCAAAGAGTTTGGTTCCATTAGACCTTCGACATATAATTTCTTCTTCTTCTTCTTCTTCGAATCGACAAACTTCACTTTCAAAAAGCATAGTTTTTTTTTTTAATTTCAACAACCTTTTTTTCAAATTCAAGGACATATTCGAAGAAATTTTGACCATAAAAAAGTTCTTTTATTTTTATCACAATTAGTTCAAAATTCATTTTCTCCTCAAAACCTCGATTAGAGTAGGGTTCTTTTCTTTAATCTCATGACAGATTGGTTCATATCATGCGAATAACATTTGGTTATTGCATTACACTCCAAATAAATAATGTTTGGTTATGCTTGTTTTACATATGATATAGGTTCCTTGACAATTATTGAGTTATGGATTTTGTTCACACTCTTACAGATCTTTTACAAGATACAACCCTAGCTTCAAAATGCTTAGATACCATTAGTAGGTAAAGGTAGACTCAAGATGAAGTTAAGTGACAGAACCAAGTTAACAACCTAACATAAGGATGATGTAATTCTAAGTAAGGCACCTCTTTGAGCACTAGCTCTCTAGTGTAAAGAAATAATCTTTGTATTTGATAATATAGTATTCCTTAAGGATTAGCTATTGTTTTGAAGCCTTATATATGCTAATTGATTAGAACGATGATAGGCCTTAAGTGATCATAAAAAATCAATATACATGGTGGGACTAATAATTAATTGCTGAGTGTAACAAAAATGTTACTTTGTTTAGTTAACTTACATTCAAGTCGAGACTAGATGACTTAGTATTAAGGTAATATCATTGATAAGGGATTAGAACCTTCCACTTGTAATCTAGCTAATATGTATGCATCTCCTTCAAAGTCCTAGTAGATATGATCATGTACATCATGCAAAATATAACTTACCATGAATGTGCTCCTAAATTTAAAAAAAAAATGAGAAAACTTAAAAGAAAATTACAAAAAAAAAAAAAAAAAAAAGAAAGAATGTTAGGAAGTCAACAATGCCCAATAACCTTTTGCACATTAATACAATGGGTTCATGAGCTCTTGACCAACTAACTAAAGTAAAAAGTAAAAAGGAAAAAAAAAAAGAGAGTACTAGTGGGAACCAAGATTGCCCAATAAGTATAAGCACACAAATTTTAAATGATAAATTTATCTATGAATTCATGAGCTCTTGATATACCAACTTGTGAAAAATGTGAGGAAGAAAGAGTTCCTCACAATGTAAATCAAATTAAATAAGGGATGCATAAATGTGTAAAGTAAAAAGAAAAGACAAATTGAAAATATAAATAGCTAGGAAAAGCAAAATAAAGGGAGATTTTATAGTTTTCTATAATTTATTTGATTATATTATGCTCATAAAAAGAACTAGAAGTGTATATATACATGTCTACTATACAAAGTATGACAATCTTGTCCTTGATCAATTGATATTATATCTGATCTTGAGAATCTTGATTTAAACAAAATTGTTTATAGGCCTTTTTAGGCCTAAGTGCCTTCACTTGCTCAAGTACCCCCAAGCACTTCTCCAAAACCTATAGCTCAACCCCTTTAGGCAGCCTAATTGGTTCACCCCTCTCTCCCTCTTGAACCTCAAGCCCGAGGACTCCATTATCTTCGGGCCTACTCGATCCAAGCTCGACGTATAACCTTAACCCTGACCCTTGGGCTCATGCCAAGTGCTTGGAAGGCGACACAATGACTTCAATGCCTCGACTACTCTCTCTCTCTCTTATTAAATGTCACTTAACAGTCTATAGTATGGCTTGGGTGCTTAACTACCATAGCTGTGATGGCTGCTTATGCTAATGTGATAGATACCCTTCCTAATGTCCACCAATCAATAGAAAGGTGCTATCTTCACCTACTGCATACACCTCCACTGCACCAACCACGTATGAGCTAATCCAAGTCTACTACGTATCCTAGGCAAGTAAGCTCCATGCCTTATAAATAGGCCATGAAGCCTCAAGCACAAGGATTTGACTCTTTTTACTTTCCTTACACCTATTTAAACACGCTAAACACTCTCTTTGCCTTTCCTTTACTAACTTAAGCACCAAAGATCCTTTATTGGAATAGCTATAAGGGACATTTTTGTAGGTTTACCATCACGTACAACAATCGGACCACCAAGTAACCACCTATCACTAATCTATGCATCACCATTTGGCATCCACCATTACTACCAATCCATCACAAATGGCCAAAAGCAAACACAATAATCCTCGAGCTTCTCACCAAGCTGACGATAGTCAATTGCTACCACCACCACTACCAATACAGGCTGATCTACCTTTGAAGTTTGATTAGCTAAAGGAGATGTTTTATCAAATGATGGAGGCAAACTGCAAAACTCAAGAACAAAAAGCCACCTTACAAAAAGAAGTTGCAGCCTTACCCTTTGTTGAGCCTGGTTTTTCACTTCCCGATTCTTTTTATACAATTAAGCCTTCTTTAAACCGATCAGTACTAAATCCTACTCATTTAATACCGATCCTCAACTGAGGTTTAAAGAAAACCATTTTTTTCAATTTGAAAAGGTATTGGAGTTGCCACCCAACTAAAGTCGGGAAATAGAGTTAAGTTATAACCAATTGGGGGGATTGATTATAACTTAGCTACCGGTCTATCGATTAAAAAACCAATTTATAAAAATAGTTTTTTGAAAACTAGAGATTTAGATTCGAGGGTTAATTTATTAAACCCTAAACAGGTACCACTTTTTAACTTTTTGAATTTAATTTCGCTTTTTAAACATACCCTTTTTTATTTCTAAAACAGCTAATTATGATACACATGACTAAACTGATCAATTTACACGAATATCTAAAATATGGGGGAAAAATAAAACTTTCCATTTTAAGTCACCTCGTACTAACGTACAGATGCCTACGTACCCGTTATTTGGGATCAGACTTTCGTAGTTCATTTAATGAAAACTTTAGTGGGTTGTTAGTTTTAATTCTTCAAAATGATTGAGTTTACATTTTTTACTCAATTTTAATTCATTTAAGAAAAATTTTAAAAAGGGTCCTAAATTGGATTTTATTTTTGGAAATTCTAAATAATGCTAATTTGGAAAATGGTTGATTTATTTATTTATTTATATATATATTTTTTAAATCAATTTTTCTAAGTGATAAAAAACAATTTTATTCCCTATCCTACTTATTTTATTTTGTTTTTATCATGTCACCTTATTTATTACTTATTATATTTTGTCTATTTTATTAAAAATAGTAAAAATAAAATAAAATAAAACAAAAATACTCTTTTCTTCTTTTTTTTTTTTCCTTTTCTTACCTTTTTTTTCTTTTTCTCCTCTTTCTTTTTCTCTTTTTTTTTTCTTTATGATTACATTACAATTTACACTTACATGAATAAATAAATAAAACAAACAAATAAAAAATAATAATAAACCAAAAAAAAAATAAAAAAGGGTTCGAATGCAACCGAGAGCGTGGGTTGAACCGGGAGCGGGTCAATTGGGTTGGATCGTAGGTCTTCGGGTCGGGTCGCGCGGATCCAGGTCATCTCCAACTCTACTTCAACAACAACATCAGCTAAGTACGATTCAGGAAGAATCGAACCAAATTTTTTGGTGGTGAGGACAGATTTATGTGTTTGGGATTACACTTGGGGAAGGGGGAGGTCAAGTGCCATGCCTTAGAGTGGCCATTTGATGGTGGTAGTTGGCAGTGGCGTTTTGGGTGGTGCATAGCGTGGCTGTTTGAGGCGGGTGATTAGTTGGGTTTAAGGTTAAGGGGGTTGGGGAGCATCGTGTTGTGGTTGGTTGGTGCTTAGGGTGGTGTTTGGTGGTTGTCCAAATGAGGTGTGGTGGTAGCGGTGAGGGTTTGGCTTCGAGGTTGCTAAGGGGTACGACGATGTTCGAGAGAGGTTAAGTTGGAGAGCTTAAGCTACAAAGGGCTCGATCGTGGTAGTAGCTTGGCTCGGGAGTGGCTTGAGAGAGGGGTTTGAAGAGAGAGAGAGAGCTTGGTAAAGAGAGAAAGCGATCGGCAAGAGAGAGAGAGAGAGCCTTGCGAGTTGATTCTAAAGGCTTTTGGGTAGTTCTCTATGTTTGTGGACGTCTAATTTATACTAATCTAGCATCAGTTATACATGGCAAGATTAAAAAATTGAATTGAATGTTATTGATGAGTTTTGACCTGAGAAACTTTTTTAGCTTTTTAAATCTAATTTCATTTGTGCATAATCGTGAATGAAGACAAGATTTTGAGTAAATTAGAAACTAGGTCATGTGTAGTTTGCAATTTTTCCATTAATTTGGCGAAATAGCTGCTTAAAGGGGGTTGAAAATGATGAGAAAGTAGGTTGACCAGCTAAGCTTTGTGTGGAAAAGTCAGAGGAAAAAGAAGGAAACTATGGGAAAGAAGGGAGAAAGGGAGAGAAAAAGGAAGGAAAGGGACGGAAAAAGGGGTTGACATGGTGCCACATCAGCAGTTTCGACCAATTAGAGTGTGCCACGTATCAGTAGTGACACGTAGTAGCTGATGTGACATGCCACATAGGGCCACGTCAGCACAGGTCGTCTAACCCGATGCTACCATGTGTCAAAATATATAGCGCAATGAGATCCTAACACGTGACAGTCCCTGATATGATGAAAAATAAAAAACTTATTCATGCTTTCTCCAAGATTCGAACCCAAGACCTCATACTCAATATCCAAACCAAGTCCATTTGTTAACCATTAAACCATTGGCCTATGCCTGATCCGTATGTGCAACTAAATTGCATATATAGACTTGGTCAACTTAGGCTAAACTTAAATCTAAGCCTAAGTTCAACAATCTAAATTATAAATCTAAAATAAACAATCAACCCTAATGAAATGTTATTTTCAAAAGTATTTTATTTTTTCAACTTTTCTAATTTTTTTGTAATTTTTCAATTTTCTAAATTTTTAAACAAATTTTCTTATTTTCTAAATTTCTCAATTGTTTCTTATCCAATTTTCTTATTTTTTATGCCTTTTCTTATTTTTTGAAATTTTTTTTGTATTTTCCTAAAATTCTTGTTTTTTCTAAATTTTTTTCTTTAAATTCCTATTTTTTTGTGTTTTTACTAATTTAGGACCTATTGAAGAAATAAAATAAAAATAATAATAAAAATAAAGGGGGCAAAAATTAGATGTCTACACCTTTACAAAAGACTCAAGACAAGGCTCACCACGATGACCCCTCCATTAACTCATCCAATAGGCCAGCAGGTAGAGTAAGTACTCCCTAACACCCCATAAACCAAGCACATCCATGTGATCGTGTTTACCACAATTGCCATCCCTCCGAAGACCTCTATAATCAGTAATCATGACAAGGCACTCATGTTAGGTAAGCAATCAGGCACCAACAAGGTGCCCAATGAACTCTCCTAAGGCTACTCTCAAAAGCCACTCGAGGAGATGAATGTCCAAGAGTTAGACAAGCACATTTGCCATGCCTATAGCATGCGTAAGTAAAAGCTAGCCAAATCCTTAACTTAGCTGTTAAGGCCAGGTAAGAACAGGAGCCCCTTCACGCCCATCATCTTAGAGGAAACCTAATAAGAATTAGGTTACTAGACTGTTGACCCAAAGCCGAGCCTAAGGACTAGAGGGACTAGCAAGGCAGATCCTCCTGTTCTAGCCGACTGCTGCCGAGGCTGAGTATGTCTTTGCCAAGCAACTTTCCATGCTGAGCCACATGACTTCCCATCTTTCGGAGATTATATGTCGAATGCTAGAATGCCGAGATACTTGCCAAACCATGTGCGCCTACTCACTCAAGCCCGAGCCAACCACTTATTCGATATCACTCTTACCGAGAGACTGAAAGAGAGAGACTCCAGATTGACTACCGAATGAGGTATAAAACACTGCATTGACTTAATATCCAATGCTACCCTACCAAATAAGCCTGCTTACCGAATGTGTCCCAAACAAGCTTTTGAGCTCCAACAACAAGTCAACGAGTTACTAAAGAGAGGATATGTTAAGGAAAGTCTCAACCCTTGTGTTGTGCCAACGCTTCTAGTGTCGAAAAAGAATGGAACTTAGCGGATGTGTATAGATAACCTAACCATGAACAAGATCACAATCAAGTATAGGTATCCTATTCTAAGGTTGGAATACATGCTGGATGAGTTGAGTGGAGCTAAGGTCTTCCGTAAGATTGATTTGAAGTCCAACTACCATCAAATTCGCATAAAGCCAAGAGATGAGTGAAAAGTTGCGTTCAAGACTCGACATGAACTTTATAAATGGATGGTCATGCCCTTCAGCTTATCAAATGCCTTGAGCACTTTCATGAGACCGATGAACCATATGCTGAGAAATCTGATAAGAAAGTGTATCATGATGTACTTTAACAACATCCCAGTCTAATACCAACATGCCGAGTCACTGTGAACATCTCCAAGCCAAACTAAATATCCTTCGTGCCAAGAGATTATTTGGCAATCTCAAGAAGTGTTGATTTAGCCAAAAGGAAGTGGTATTCTTAGGCTACATAGTAAGTAAAGGAGGCTTATGAGTAAATGACAAGAAGATCCGAATAATCGTCAAGTAGCCAACTCCAACTACTTGTGCCAACGTGAGAAGTTTCCATAGACTAACTTCATTCTACAAAAGATTCATCAAGAATTTCAGCACCCTTGCCGCACCACTTACTAAGCTGATAAAGAAGAACATTGACTTCCAATAGGGAGAAAGGGAGGAGAGGAGTTTTGCCCAGATAAAAGAAAGATTGACCTCCACCCTGGTGTTAGTTTTACCTGACTTCAAGAAAATATTTGAGCTAGAGTGCAACGCGTTAGGCATTAGGATAGGTGCTGTCCTAATGTAAGAAGGCCGACCAATTGCCTTCTATAGTGAAAAGCTCAGAGGACCTTAGCTAAACTATTCTATATAAGACAAAGAACTTTTGGCACTGATTCGAGCATTGCAAGTATGGAAGCATTACCCCTATAGCCAAGAGAATTTGTCATCTATACTGACCATGAGTCCTTGATATACCTCCAAAGTTAGATTAAGTTGTCAAAGTGACAAGCAAGATGGGTTAAATTCCTAAAAGAATTCAATTTTGTAATAAAATATAAATAAGGAAAGAGCAATGTATTTGCCGATGCTCTTTTGAGAAGACATGCACTCCTGAGTAAATTACAAACCAGATTATTTGGGTTCATAAACATCAAAGAGCAATACTCTGGGGATCCACACTTTAGACCTGTGTATGCACGATGCGTTGATGGAAGAACAATAGACGAGTATCATGTGGAAGATGGCTACTTGTTTAGAGGGGGAAAATTATGCATGCCAATTTGTTCATTGTGGGAGCTGCTGATCAGGGAAACCCATAGTAGAGGACTATTTGGGCATTTTAGAGAGAAAAGAACATATGAATTGCTAAGTAGTCGATTCTTTTAGCCAAAAATGAGGCGAGATATGCACTGAATTGTTGAAAGCTGTACCGTATGCAAAAATGCCAAATGTTAAGCCGAATAAGGGAAAGCAATACTCTTGCCTATTCTAACAAAACCATGGACTGAGTTAAGCATAGACTTTGTCCTTAGATTACCATAAACTACCTGAGGCAAATATTCTATAATGGTTGTCATAGATAAGTTTAGTAAGATGGTGCACTTTGTGCCTTATGCCAAAACTAACGATACTTGGGCTATTGCTCCTCTTTTCTTGCAGGAGATTGTATGGTTATGTGGTGTACTGAAAAGTGTAGTCTCTAGTAGAGACCCAAAGTTGTTAAGCCATTTTTAGAGGACCTTATGGTATCAGATGGGGACCAAACTACTATTTAGTACCTCCTGTTACTCCCAAACTAACGACTAAACAAAGGTGGTTAACCGTACTTTAAGATCACTGCTTTGAGTTATAGTGGGCAAGAACTTAGCCAATTAGGACGTTTGCTTACTAGTAGTTGAATTCGCTTATAATCAAATAGTAGATGACACCACCAAACAGACCCCCTTTGAAGTTTTCTATGGTTTTAATTCCAAGTTGCCCCTCAATCACATGCCCATGCCAGAATCTAAGCTAGAAGACCTAAATGCAAGTGCTAGAGCAAAATCCCTTAAGCACATCTATAACAAAGTCACTTGACACATCGACCAAGCTCCCAAAAGAATGTAAGAGAAAGCCAAGGGTAGGACGGCTAAACAATTCCAGCAAGGAGACTTGGTATGACTACACCTCAACAAAGAACGATTTATGAGCAAAAGGAGGAACAACTTATCTACAAAAGTTGAAGGACCCATCAAGATCCTCCAGAATATCAATGATAATGCCTTCAAGTTAGAGCTACCCGATGACTACGGGGTATCTAACACCTTTAACATTACCGACCTCAATCCCTATCACCTTGATGGAGAGCTAACTGAAGATCATGCGGATTTGATCCTAAATCCAAATCAACTCGAAAGGAATGATAGGAATCAGGCTATTGAACCATTGACCTGTAGCAAAGCCCGAGGACTAGAGGGACTAGCAAGGTAGATCCTCCTGTTCCAACAGACTCCTGTCGAAACCGAGTATCTCTTTGTCAAGTAACTCTACACGCTAAGTCGCATGACTTCCCATCTCTCGGAGATTGTGTGTTAAATGCTAAAATGCTAAGATACCTGCTAAACCACGTACACCTACTCACTCAAGCCTAAGCCAACCACTTATTTAGTATCACTCTTGATCAGAAACTGAAAAAGAGAGACTCCAAATTGACACAGCCACCCTTACTCGGACAAGTACCCTAACGGTACACTTTTGTCTGCCCTTACATGTATCACTACTACATGTATTGGAACATGTGTAGAATCTGCTACACTAATCATTACTTTTCTTAAATATTCATTTTTACCCTTTTGTATTCTTATACATTACTTCTTTAGGGTAATACTCTTTTTGTCTTTTCCTTTTAAGGCATGTTGCCCTAAATTATCGGGTATAAATACTCCTAGTATTTGTAGCTGTAAGGCAAAGTAAACATTGATACACTTGACATTTGTCTCTTGTAAATCGTTTACATTCATTTTACTCTTATCCTAACCCTTAAATAAGGTTAGGTAGCGAGTAACCTCATTGAACCATCTCATGCGTCATATCGAGTTGTACCAAAAGTTCTCAAAAGTTCCATTGGTTTATCATATCCATTGGAACAGTTCGTAGGTTTTTGCTTACTATTTCATTCATATTTGTTCTTTCGCACATTCCCTATCACTTCCTTTTTAAGCTTTTGGTAAACTCGGACCCATTTGGCGACTGGCCTTATCTATTCTTGGTCACGGTCCACAACAAAACCCTTCCACATGGTGCTCAAATCCTACATCTCAACACGTACGATGGCTTAAGTAACCCCGATGAACATCTAATGCACTTCTGTACCATGATGAAAGCAACGTTGTTGTGGTTCAACACCCTAAAAGACAGCTTAATCTACTCTTTTGACGAGCTCACGGTCAAGTTCCAACAGCACTTCCTAAGCGCCAAAGTGCCGCTCAAGAATTCCTCAATCTTTTACAATGTCAAGTAGAGACCTAACGAAACACTTAGGGCCTACTTGGAGTGCTTTGACCTAGCTAAGTTCCAAGTGCTAAAGCTTGACATAAGGGTCGCACTCCAGGCCATTATCAACAGAGTTGACCCCTCCAGTAAGTTGCTCAAGGCGATTGCACTCAACCGTTGTGAGACTCTCAATGAGTTCATAAGGATGGCAAAGAAGCATGTTGCCTAATAGGATGGCATTCAGGCAAAGCCTAAGATAGACAGCCATAACAGAAGAAGCTCAATCAAGGACTACCTCAGTCCTCGATATGATAGGCTATCCTTCTCGAAGAGGGAGCACCAAGAGAAGTAGAAGCAAAAGCTTGCTAACTACACACTACTCAACCACCCTTTCAATAATGTCCTTTATGAGGTGCGACAATAACTTTTCAGGCATCCTTAGGTTCAAGAGATGCTAGAAACCATAGAATTGGGCAAGTTTTGTGACTACCATAATATGTACGAGCACAACACAAATGAGTGTTGCCACTTGAAGAACATGGTTAAAGTCCTTATACATAAAGGCTACATCAACCACCTCATTACTAACAAGAGAAATTAGGTTCAACGAACATTCCAACAACGCCAAACAAATGAACAACAACAGCATAAGCCTAATAACCAGCAATGTCAGGGTAAGAGAGGATAGGTCCAAACAATCACTAGACAACCGGGGTTAGGGGATACCTTTTCGTCTTCAAAAGTATACCATGAAGTCCTCTCGATCCAAGGTAAGAGACCAAAGATTGACATTACCATCTTGTTCTTTATTGAGGACAAGTAAGGCGTTGAGTACCCATACATTGATCTTCTAGTCATCAACATGGAGATAAGTTATTTCGATGTCTCCAAGATGTTCATAGACAATGGTAGCTCTATGAGCATCCTTTTTTATCATGTCTATGAACAAATGAAGGATCAACTCGAGGAGGCCCTACGACCCTATAGGCAAAGCTTTGTTAACTTCAACAACAAATCTGTGCTAGCTAAGGGCCTCATTACCCCCTTCATCCAGCTAGGCAACAATAAGTACATCACCTCACAGCTGATAGACTTTGTTGTTGATTATTGGTCCTTGCATAACGCCATACTAAGGTGAACAAGCCTCAATAAGTTTCATATGTGCATTAGCCAACAGTGCCCGAAGATAAAGTTTCCTACGCCTATGGGAATTGGTATTGCTCGAGGCAATTAAAAGCTATTAAGATCACTTTACCTCAAGGACATACCCGTGACCAAGTGATGCACATCTAATTAAGGCTGGAGGAAGCACATGGCTCATAGGGAGAGCCTATAAAGAAGACTAAAGAAATACAGTTCAAGAGGAGCCTTGAGAAGATTATGTGAATAAGGATGTCGCTATCTGTTAAACATAAGGACTAATTTATCAACTTCCTTTGGTCCAACTCCAACATTTTTGCCTCCTTCCTAAGGAGATTCTAGGCATCAACAACATCCCCAAGGCGATGCACCACCTCTCAGTAGATCTAGTGTACGACTTATCAAATGGATGATAAGGCACTTTGTACTCAAGCGATAGGCCGCATTGAGCATGAGGTGCAAAAGTTACTTTAAGCTGGATTCAAGAGGGAGGAGCACTACCCAACTTAGCTAGCCAACATAGTGATAGTCAAGAAAGCCAATAGAAAGTGGTGCGTGTATGTAATCTACACAACTCTCAATATGGCTTACATGAAGGACTACTTCCTTCTCCTTGGGATCGACTAAGTCGTTCACTCGATGTTAGGCTATGAAATGCTCAGCTTCATGGATGCCTATTCAGACTATAATCAGATACATACGACCTTCGAAGACGAGGTATACACATCCTTTGTCACAAACTTCGATGCATAGTATTATAAAGTCATGTCCCTCACCTTCAAGAATGCTAGGGCAACATATCAGAGGTTGGTGACAACAATTTTCAAGCCATAGCTTGAACGAAATATCAAGGTCTACGTTGGCGACATGATCATCAAGAGAAGAGATCATGCTGACCACGTCAACACTCTCTACAAATATCAAATGTAGCTTAATCCCCAAAAGTACATCTTTGGGGTGGTCTCGAACAAGTTCTTCATCTTCATGGTCATAGAGGATAGCATCGAGACCAATCCAAACAAGATTGAAGCTGTTCACAACATGACAGCCCCTATAACCATCAAGGAAGTGCAACAGCTTACCAGTAGGATTATCGTGCTCAACCGCTTCGTATCTCAAAGTGCTAACAAGTACTTTGAATTCTTTAAGCTATTGAAGAATCTGTTAGAGTTCACCTAGACAAAACCATGCTAGATTGCATTTGACAAACTCAAGCGGTTCCTAACAAGCCCAATCATACTCTCTAAGCTAATTTCGAGGGAAGAGCTCTACTTATACTTAATAATCAGTGACCTAGCACTATCCTCTGTGTTCGTCCAAGTAGATGGATAAGAGCATAAACCAATCTACTACGTCAACCACATACTGCAAGGTTGAAAGGCTAAGTATACATGGGTAGAGAAGTTTGCCTTGGTCGTAGTTATGAGCCCTTAAAATTGCATTTAGGGTAACCGAACCTAAATTTAGGGCCTTAAAGGAAACTTATATGATTGAGCCTAAACGTTGTGACTAAATTAGAAAGGTTAGTCTAAGTGACCTAGCAAAATTACATTTAAAAAATAATGACTTAAAATGCCAATTTTACCCTTAAAAATGCGATTATTTAATATAGAGTAAAAATGATAAAAATCGCTAAAATTGGGCTTGAAAGACGACAATGACCTAGAGATGAGTTAATTAGGCTATAAAAAAAATAATATAGTATAATATACTATATGAGTATACACATATTTTTAAGAGTATACCCGATATATATAATAATTATACTCATAAATTAACATGAAATTATATAATTATATATAATATGTGATAAACTCATAAAAATAAGTAGAAAATATATATTAAAAATAAAATATATACTACGAATATAATTATATAAGGATAATTACACACTACGCATAGTACATATGGGGTATACATATACACGTATATAATTAAATATACTAATTATCAATACAATATACATAAAATACTAATATTTAACTAAAATATAAACTAAAGCCTATCTAACTGGCAAATAAAATTCAAGAAATTGCTAGAAACTTATCGTGGCATCTCCTTAGTAGTTGGAATAGATGATTCAACACCAAATCACTTAGATAAGGATACCTCATACTTGAATCAAAAAGGGAAAAAAATCAAAAGAAAATTCTTGGTAACAAGTCCAACTCCTATAAATGGAATCCACATCAAAACAACAATAGTTTAGTAAGTTGAAACCTAGAATAGAGAGAGAGAGGGAGATCTAGAAAATAGAAATAATTAAAAAAAAATACACAAAACAAAGCAAGGACTGTTCCTTGCTAATTCCCAACCCAAACATGAATCTATTATTACACCACTTCTCTACCTAGTAGCCCACCTACCATCTAGCCTTGCCAACAACTCCCCATCCACCGTCAACCACCAGAGCATTGATGAACAAGTAAGTTAAACTTCTACCCTATTTTTACCCAATTTTCTAAAAAATTAGATTAATCCAGAAAATTATGAAAAAATTTATATTTAGGTTATTTTAGATATGCTTTCATTTGATATCTTTATATTTATAAATTTTAGAATATTTTAGGTACTTACTTAAGAAAGTCACTATTAATTTGAATTTTGACTTAAATATATCAAATGTAGTTTCTAGCTCAAAATTTTTCTATAGTATACACATGATATATATTTAATTGCTATGTAGTCAAATTTTTAATTTAAGTGTTTTTTATATTTAATGTTATTTTTAGCCCTAAAAATAGCTAGAATTAGGGTGAAAAAGTGAAATAAATAGGTTTTTATGAAATTAATTGATGAAAATAACATATACTGACTTTTAGTGATTCATATTGATGTTAGGATATATTGAAAATAATTTTGTATAAAAAGAATAATATTTGGTTAATTAAATGCAATTTAGGAATAAAATTGTAATTATAAGCATTTAAGCGATAAACTCAATAACATGGAACCATATACTAATTAAGTTCCCCATATTTTTAGAAGTCCATAGAAATTTTCAAGAAATTATTTGGTGACTCGAGCTATTTATTACAAATTTATGTAACAAAATAGTTTAAATACTAGGTTAAATATGATAAATATTGAAATTAAAACTATAAAGATACATGCTGATCAAATTTAATAAAAATAAATTATGACCAAGGTATGATATATACATATTAGGGTTAGATAATAGCCATCTTATTGAGTTATATTGACAAATTATATAAAATATAGTTTAATTACATAAAATAAGTATAATACGATAATATTTACTATAGGCTCGTATAAGTATATTAGAAACTTGAAATACCCTTTAGAAATCATATTCCAAAATAAAACCCATAATACATATTGTTAGGTATGCACGAATCTAATGACACTATTTTTACTAAAATCGAACAATCCTAAGTAATATAACCTATATCTTTATAATATTACGAGAATTTACATACTATAATAACCTTACCGTAATTAAACATAATTTAATTGATTAAAAGTAAGTTTCGATACAATCGAAATGATATATTATATGTAATAGTATAATTACGTATATTATCGATATTTAATAACTTAACTTAACTTATATAATAAAACTATATTTCATTATATAAGGAAACTAATAATATAATTTAGATATATAAATATATATTTATATATATAACAGTTTAATGGAATATAAATAGATAGAATCCTAACGTTTTCATAACTCTTACGAAAATTAAATCTGGGTTTTGTATATATATAGGGTCTCCTAGTAAATAGAGCGTTGAATACATGAGTCTTCCATAGTGAGCATCTGGACAGATAAGTTAAGATCGTGGTTTTACTGTTTATTGAGATACTATATTAAAATTTTTGGAAACTTAAGAGTACTTTGATTGTAATTGTAAATTAGCTATTTGTGGGCATACTATATATGTGGTTGATATTCTGATTTTAACAGGAGTTAAACTCTTTGGAATACTATTTTGCATAATTATTTCATTTTGTTTTGTTGTGGACTTATCTAGCCACTCTTAAATGGAATTAAGAGTGATTTGATGACTAATTTAACTAGACATGCATAGCAATCGTTATGGGAAATGATTAGGAGCATTAAGACAAATACTTACTCCATTTGATGAGGATAGCTGAAATGGTCATTTCCCCATCGTTAGTTGAACTAAGTGATAAGTGAAGAGATCACGGCAAAAGTATAGGTTGTGGTTCATAGTTCGTAATTTGAAAGTAGTCATGAGAGGAGGGTATTCTCCATTTCACAAGCCTAAGTTTAGTCCAATTTTAAGTTGTAGAAAAACTCCTCAATTCGAGTTGAAGTAGCTAACCTCACAATGGTCCAGATAACATTGTGCAATATTTCAAGTGATTGATTACATTGCATTTTAATCATAATTAATGATCTTATTTGTGATTATATAGTACTTTTCTGACTTCATCCAACTTATTGATCTAATCATGCTTGTATCCTCATAAACTTTTTTATAGGTGACGAGTAAAGGTCAGGATGTCCAAATATCACCACCCCCAGGTTAGTGTATAGTTTAGTTTAGAAAGTGAGGAACAAAGAATTCACAGAATTTGAGCTTTTGAATTTTCTTTTGAGTTTTGAGGAAACTAACTGGGAATTCCTTAGGACGTCCATTGGTTTCTTATCTTATTGTAAATAGACTTTAAAACCTATGGCTTTTAGTAAACTCTTATTTTAAATTATAACTTTAGGTATAAAATGTTTATGTAAATACTATTGTATTATCGGACAACATGTTAAATAAAACAAGTATTTTGTAAAAATGTACAACAGGTTTAATTATTAACTAGTATTAAAATAAATGCTTCAAGCTGATTAAGTCATGTACGCCTTGTATGTACTATATCTACAATAGTAGCTATAAGGTCACCTTCTAACTTAGGTTAGTTTACACAACGAGACTAGTACGACTTCTCCTGTTCAGGGTGTGATAGTAGCAATCACTGTAAGGAAGCTATGGTTGTACTTTAAAGCTCATCCCATCGTCGTCTTCATTGACCAGTTGCTAAGGACCATCTTGCAAAAGCCTAATGTGTTTGGTCACATGGTCAAGTATTCACTCAAGCTTAATACTCATAGAGTTCGGTTTATACTAAGGTAGGCTATTAAAGCATGTATTCTCACAGACTTCGTCGCCAAGTACATTAGAGAGGAGGAAGCACCTATATAAATTGACATACCGACATAAACTCTCTATGTTAATGGATCCTCCACTCAATATTGGGGGGGGGGGGGGGGGGGGGGGGGGGTGGGTAAGAGGAGGGGTGGAATAAGCATAATTTTATAAGGGCCTTATGGTATTAAGGTCTTATATGTGCTTAAGTTCAAATTCCTAACAAGCAACAATGAAGCCAAGTATAAAGCACTCATTGCCAACCTGAAGATCCCCAAAGACATTAAGATCAAGAAGGTAAAGATCTATTCAAACTCCATGCTCATGGTGCAACAAGTTAAAAAGGAACATGACTTCAAGCAAGAGACCATGACAAAGTATCTCTGAGAGGTATAGGACTTCGCTTCAGGCCTCATCTCATAGAACATAAACAAAATTCCTTAATTGGAGAACTTTGAGGTAGATAGACTATTAAAGCTTGTGTCCATAGCCATCCCACCACCCTATAGGAATGACAAGCAGATCTTCCTACACTATGTCCCCAAGCGCACAATCGAAAAGTGACAGAATGAAGTGCTAGAGATCCAACCCTATTCCATCAAGGCTTATTGGATGGATCTAGTCCTTGACTATCTAAAGACTAAGGCATTGCATAAAACAAGAGTAAGGCCAAGAGGCTAGCCTATAACACGGTAAATTACACCATCATTGATAACATCCTCTATTGCCATGGGCATAATTTCCTACTCCTCTAGTGCCTTAAACTCGAGGAGGGCATCCAAGCCCTCAGAGAGTTACATGTCGGGGAATATAGCAATCCTATCTAGGCCTAAGTGCTTTACATTCGAGCTCTCTACCTTAGCTACTACTAACCAATGATGAAAGAAGATGTAAAAGCTATGGTGCAGAAATGCCATAAGTGCTAGAACCATGTGCCCATTAGCCATGCCCTGAGTACCAACTTCCACCCCATAGTTAGCCCATGGCCATTTGCCCAATGGAGACTCGATGTCCTTGGACTCTTCCCCAAAGCTTCCAGGAGCTATCAGTTCATCTTAGTAACCATAGACTACTTCATCAAGTAAGTTGAAGCTTAAACAATTGCTAGTATCACAACAAGAGTGGTTGAAGGTTTCATCTTCATCAACATCTTCATTAGATTCGGACTGCCTTACATCTTGATCATGAACAGTAGCAAGCAGTTCAACAACGCTAAATTCAAGGATTTTTGTGAGAAGCACTACATTATACTCCACTTCATCTCGTTAGCCTACCCTTAGTCCATTAGCCAAGTCGAAGCCATTAACAAGATAGTCCTTGATAGCCTGAAGAAGAGAGTAGAGTGAGTAGAAGAGAAGTAGGCTGATGAGCTCTCAACCATTCTTTGAAGGTACCAAACAACTCACAAAACATCCATCGAACGGATGCCATTTCGCTTTGCCTTTGGCTCTAAAGCCATACTAACCATTGAGTTAAAGCTCCCGATGAGCAGGGTTTAGAACTTCAACACTAACACCAACCAAACGACCTTATAATTGAGTCTTGACACCATCAACAAGATACGTGAAGTCACCAAAGCTTAGGTAGCCGCTTATCAGCAATGGGTGGCCTAATATTATAGCAAGAAGTTTAGGCACAAAAGCTAGAGACCTAGTATGTCACAAGCTAAAGGCTATGAGCTCCCATGAGGGGTAAGGAAAGCTTCTACTAAATTGGGACGGCCCCTTATAAGTGAGGAAAGATGTAGGCAATGATGCTTACAGAATGGAAACCCTTAATAGATAACTTGTCCTAAGGATATGGAATGCCAATAACTTAAGGCCCTATCTTTTGTAAAGTGTTATGAAGAGTTCGATGTACACATAAATATCTATGAGATTAATAAAAGATGAGTTTCTATATACTTGTTTACTCTTCTCTCTTGATCTACTCCAAACACTTATCTATAGGTTCGATCATCATTGAGCCCTACCCCTCGCCGATACGAACACCCGATGGAAGAAAGGCCCCAAACATGGTCGAGTTTATGTACATCCTCAATGCCTAAGCACTCTTACCAATCCATACACTCGAAAACCCTAAGCCCCAAGCCTACTGGGACGATTTACATCCCTAACCTCAAACAACCAAGTAGTACTTACACCTGAAGGATTAATGCTCTAGACTAAGTATATTGACTTGGTTGATATACTAAGCCCACAAATATTTGGTAGCCCACGAAGGTTGTGCTTCGAACCAAGTATGACTTATTTATGAAGTCCACAAGCCTACTTACAACACTCCTCAATAGAAGGACTCCTCCGAGGATCACTTAAACACTTGGAAAAAAACACTAATTGAAGTGGACAAAACTGGGTCAACATGAAAAGCTAGCGACGACCTAATTAAAGAACTATTACGCTGACCATTAAGTGCAACTTAAACTCTTAAAGACCTACCCAAGCATACCCAAACCCCTATAGTTTCATGAGTGCTTAGATACTCAAGTATATGTTAACATTTAGAAAAAATAAACATGGGAAACAAGCTTAGAATAAAAAGACAAGTCACAAGGAGATAACATCACTTCAAGAAAAATTACTTCCATTCATTAGTCATACGTATAAGGCTTTAGGGGCTAGCATCCTAGCCCCAAATACAATAAAAAAGAAAGGAAAAATTAAAGAAAAAAAGAATATATACAGAGGAGTAGACAAAAGGAAAGTAAAACAAAGGCAAGGAGCTCCTACTGGTCCCCGACCTAATCTTCCTAGTTACCCATGGCAACAGATCTTTCGAAGTTGTCATTAGACTTGGTAGTCCTCTCATCAAGCAAATGGAGAAAGCTTAGGTTAAGGGAAGGGTACTTCTGCTAAGCCTTTGTTGCTCCCTCCATTTAACCCGACCTCCACAGTTGCATTCTTGAAGCTATGCCCTGAAGTGATATCCTCAAAGATTCGCCATATGGCCTCTAACATCAGGTCCTAACTAAACATGTGCAAATGGGTTTTAGCCTGTAAGCCTACCTGTTTAACTCTTTTTAATCAGGTTTGAGTCGAGGTCTTTTAATCCATTTGAAAAGCAGGCTAAATGAACCCAACATGTTTAACTCGTAAGCTAAAGTGAGCCTGTTTTGGTTAGCTGGTTTGCTACATTTACACCTTTAGTCCACAACCAACCCATTTAACTCGCTTTTTAAATGGGTTATGGCTAAGGTTCTTTAGCCGGTTTAAAAAGCGGGCTAAATGAACCAAGCCTATTTAACCTACAGGCCAAAGTAGGTTAAGTTAGGTTGGCCCGATTTAACCCACTTGTACACATCTAACCACAATCATCCCTCAGCTCGGCTTCACGAACCTAGAGCCTAGTTAAGCCTCCTTGAACTCCTTTCCCTTCCTCTTTACCTCCCTTCTTGCCTCAGCCAACTCGCACTCATAAACATCCACTAAAGCCTTGAGCTCCTCAACACTCTTCCTCACGACTTCAACTTTAACCTTCACACGAGTTGCCTCATCAACAACCTTCTTGCTCTCCTCCTAGAGGTAACCATAAGTCAAGTCTAAGTCATCATTCTTCTTCCTCTTAGCCCTGACCTCCTCCTAAGGCCTAGAGACCTCCCCCTCCAGTTAGCAGTCCTCTTATAAATTGCTTGCAACAAAAAAGAGAGGATTAACTATCAAGCACCTAGTATTAATGAAAAGGAAAAAGACAAGAACTAAGACACATAACCTTTAAAGAATCCTACAACAATGTAAGAAGGCATACTTGCAGACCGTCATGGCCTCACACAGCTTCACTAGCGCCATCGATGTGATGTTAAGATAATTCTTCCCGTAAAAGAACCTATAAGGGTCTAAACCCATAGGCATCGAAGCTACTTCCTTCCCTCCATGATGGCTAGATGAATGCTCTAACTCATCATCAACCTCCAAAACCTCAACCTCACAGTTTTCCTAAGTCTACTCTAAGCTACTTGCTTAATGCTACCGTTACTAATAAACTCCCGCCCCATCATCATAGGAGCCATCCTGATAGTATATACAAGGATAGGTCTCCCCAAGCCCTCCTCCAAAGCTTGTACTACAATGGTTTCAAGGGGGATCCTTATTGGCATAGCCTCAACTACTTCATGTACTGACAAGGACCCTATGCCCTACTTTCTCCTCTTCCACTCTAAGGGGTCAGCAACATTCTTCTTGCTCATCTTCCTTAGAAGAGAGTCTTTACCTCCTTAAGCAATAGTAGAGGTCACTTGAGCTTTAGCCTTCATCTTGCCCTTCTTAACCTTTTCTCGGAACCTCTTCTCTTAAGCCTTTACCAAGGTTCACTTGAAGCCATCGTCATAGAGTTGAAGAGCTCTAAGCACACATACGGAGTTAGTAAAAAAAAACAACAAAATAAAAATAAAATACCAAAACTACCAAGGATGAGTAGCCCCAAGCTTCCCTCACAACTAAGAGTAGGTATGGTTCAGTTTGCTACGATTCACTCCCCTCCTTCCTACCAAACCTAACCTAAAGTTAACAATTCAATTTTTTTCTAAACTGAACCTAATTGTATGGCTTGGTTAGTAATTTTTTCGAACCTAAAATTAAACAGTTCGGTTTGCATTTTGAACCATTTTTTTAATATTAAATCCTAATAAAACTTAAAAGTATTGGAAAGGGAGAGGCAATAAACTATCATAGGAAAAACAATAGTTCATTCGGCTTTCATAATGAGTAGCTTATTACATTGTTTCCAGAATGTTTCTAGAAAAAGAATTTCCACTCAAATCAATAAACCTTAAAAGGAAACAGCTTCCAATGCCATCTGGTATCAAACCTGTAAATCGATTCTTCCTTAAGTTAATCGACCCTAAATTCTTCATACCTTCAATCTCTTTTGCAATTTCACCCTCCAACAGAATAGTCACTGAAGTTTAATTGAATATACAACATAAAGGAGTGAATCCATGCAAGGATGCTTATATGCCTAAAGATCCCCTTGGAAGAAAGTTCTTACTACTCAAATTATTTTTGTCATAAATACAAGTAAATGAAAATACATGTAAAACTCGTCAAAAAAACTAATAGCTCCTTAGATATGTAAACAAAATTGGGTCAACTATCAACTACAAGCTTACAATACCAAAAATGAAAATAAAACAAAATGAAGGGGTGAAAGAGACTTAAAAACTTAATTGTCCACTAAATGAATTATAAATGGAGATTTAAAACCTATAGCTGAGAATTAAAGTTTCCTGTTAACCTTACTAAATAATTAAGTATAATATGATCATTCTAATTCGTCAATCTTGACTTCATATTGCTCCTTAGATGCAAGAATTTTCACACTGATCATACCTTTTTCCCACTCTGAAAGAGACATTAATACCAGCCTCTATGCATTCATCTGAGCTGCCCACTTAAAGACCCTTTAGAACAAAAAGTATATCAGATGATGATAAAGCTTGAACACATATATTTGAAAAAGGAAGGAACAAGGCTCATTCAACTTTGGTACAAACTAAGACTAGAAGATCTACAAGGCTAGAGTCAATCTATTGTGGAAAATATGAGCTAAGTGATTAACATTAGCTTAACACCAAATTAATCAAAACATTGGTGAGTAAGACTACTAGGGTAGTATAGGTAAGTATCTCATAACCTGTATACTCAAACTGAGGCAAATGGTCCATAGCACAAAAAGGTCTCGATCTTGAATGCACTTATGGGAACACTGCATAATTTTATGACTGTTGGATAGCTTAAACATTAAAGCGTTACAAAACCATGGTTTATAGAAAAAGAAGGAATTAAAAAAAAGAAAAAGAAAAATAGTTAGAGCAAAGCTTTTTCCTTAACGGCAAAACATGAATTAAAAGCATTGCTAAAATGCTAACACATTATTTTTAAATTTTACTTTGCCTTATCATATTTCCATGTTATGTGTGTGTGTATATAACCATATATATCATATTTATCCTACACCGTACTCTCTTTGATGGCTTTATAGCCCCAAATCTTTTCATGTCAAGTTCATCAAGAAATAAAAGGACGACAAAAATAAAATCTTACAACAACTCAAAAATAGATACACCATCAACGAGGAAAATCAAATAATTCTATTCACAATCTTTATCGATAAACACAAAACTCCAAGAATAAAATAAAAATCACCATCAACAAACAAAGCTCAAATGCAGTTTGCAAAAAATGGAGGTAAAAATCATATCTTGAATCTCAAAAAAGAAGTACACAACACAGTAAGTAGACTCTATTACCACTTACCTGAATCGAAATCATTAGCAGAACTAATAGATAAATTTAGAAAACCTAAAATATATATTAAAAAAATATGAAACATTTGAGATTAGTTTTGATCCGAATCAAAAGAGAGATGACTAGATGGACAGGAATACGGCGAAAAGTGAGAAGTAGAACTTAATAATGTTTTTAGAGAACAAATCGAAACCGCTTAACCTTAAACCTTATGTGTTTTCCGTTTTAAAGATGAGAGGAAGACAGATGAGGCAATAGGCATGATGTGTTTGGGTTAGAGAAGACAAAAGAGTCTAGAGTCAAAGTTGAACTCATAAAGTCACAATAATTCTTCTTTTGTTTTTTTTTTTTTTTTAATTATAAAGACAGTTCAGTTACATTCGAATGGAACAATTCAATTCACTATACCAAACCGAACTACGAACTAAAACACCAATACTAAATAGAACAACATGTAAAAAAACTAAATTTTTGGTTCAATTTTTTATTCAATTAACAATTTGTAGGTTTTTTGCCCAACTCTACTCACAATGATGGTGTACAGTAATGAACTCCTAGCTACCCTCTTCAGTTATATACCCTACTAGTACTTATCTTGATAAGGATCAAGGATCGATTACATGCTCCTGAGCCCGAGGGCTCTCTAAAGTGGTTCGTCGAGCTATCTGAGGTGAGTTAAGCATTGAGGAGCAGTGCTTACCCCAGTCTAATCTGTTGAGCTACTTTGCTCTCTATGTTATCCAAGATGTTGCCAAGGAGATCAACCAACATGTCAAGCCAAACCCTTTACTAAACCATAGTCCAAGCGTCAAATCTGAGTTTAGCAATCTCCACTGTGCCGAGGTCAACCAAGACTACCAGGAGCCGAGCCTCTGAGGCTAACCTAAGGTAAGCCGTCCCTGAACTAACCATAGTTCAACCCTTTCTAACGCTAAACAGGCATGAAAAGAGGTCTACCCCTGCTCGGACCATAATATTGTTAGAATCATAGTAAAAACGTGAACACACTATCCTTACTGACAACCGTACTGTTCTTTCTGACAAACAATGTTCGCTGCGTACGATTTTGTATCTCTTTATATAGTAATTTCCTTTTTATTTAGCAAATAGGAATTTATTTTTTTGTAATTATCTGTAACGTAGAACTTACCCTAAAATAGTACTATAAATAGTCACATAATATAACAACCTCAAGAAGATATATAGAAGAATATACTAGACTTTTTACCTTCTCTTAAACTAAGTGTCCTCTTTCTCTTGAGCTACTCTTATATAACCCATTTGAGCGTAGACTAGTGGCTAGTGACCTCCAGCCACACTTGTGTGTCATATCAAGTATGACTTGAGCTTGTGTACAGTGTTTGTGCATCATATCCAGCATCGGTACTCGGGAACCCCTGTTCTCCCTCAACTATCATTTGCTTTTCAGGCCATCTTACGACTTGGACCCACCCCCTTTTATTATGTGTAATATTAGGTTCGTGTGTTCATCCACGAGTCCATATCATCTTGGTATCAAAGCTTAGCTACATTCGAAGTTGGATCTTGCTACTGTATTCTTTTAATAGTTTGTCACTGCTTTCATGTAATAGTGGTTCTATTATTAGCTTTGAAGTTTAGTGGTGAGAAGTGTTTTTGTATTCTGTTTTCCCCTGTTTTCATTACACTAAAACAAAATGTGGTTGACTCTATGTTTGTTGTGAAGTTGTCATTATGAAGTAAACATCAATGTTGGATTCAAGTGTACAAGGGACTTTAGGAAACCAAAAAAGTAGTACTCGACATGGTCAAGGATAGGAAGAAAGCTTCCCACCTCACTCAATGGGTGACCACTTGGATAGGCTTATTGATTTGATAGCTAGTTTGGTGACTGTCATCCAAGAAGATAGACAACGAGCTAGAAACAACCCTACGAGGGAATGTAAACAGCAAGGCTGAGGCAATGGTTAGTTTGGCTAAGATAACGCCCCAGCTCGACCACCCCGATCTGAAGAAATTAGTAGGGACACTAAACGAAGACTAGCGCTTGAAGAGATTGAGGAGGAAGCAAAACGAGGTGACAAGGCAGAGGAGTACTACAAACCTGAAGAAAAGAATGTATGAGCCCTTAAAGTTAAGGGATTGAGGATACGTATTCCAAATTTCTCTAGGAGTAGTGATGCTAAGGACTACCTAAATTAGGTATATTAGATTGAAAAGTAGTTTGAATGCCATGAAGTTTGGAAAATACAAAGGTTAGGTTAGCTTTATTGGAGTTCACCAGCTATGCTGCCTTATGGTGGAAGAACTTGCAAGCTACTAAAAGAAGGAAAGGAGGACGAAAGATTATGAGTTGGGATGACATGAAGAGAGTTATGTAGAGAAGGTTCGTGTCGAGCTATTATCTACAAGATGCCTTGAAGAGACTGCAAGAACTGAGACAAGGATAATCGAGTGTAGATGCATACGTTAAGGAGTTCCAAATGCTAATGATCTGGTGCGAAGTTGTGGAGCCAAAAGACCGAACTATGTCTCGATTCATTGGCGGATTGAAGTATGAGATTGGGGATATCTTGGAAACCCTGGACATTAGAACGCTCTATAATGCAATTTGAGCCACCCAAAGGATAGAAAGGCATCGAACAGGAAGATTCCGACCACCCATCAACTGTCCAGGCAGTAGCTAACCTGCTTCAAGCAAACCTATTCGAACGGAACCGAGCAAGGTCACTGAGACCTAACCTACTCAAACTACTCGAGTAGAGGAGAAGGAACCATCGAAGAAGTTCGAGAAAGGCTAGAGTTCAAGGAGGAAGATGAGTGAGATCAAGTATTTCAAATGTTAAGGATTTGGACACATGGCCACTTAGTGTCCGAACAGGTGAACAATGGTGATTAGAGGCAAGGCTCCGACCATTGAGGTCAATAATATTGATGGGGAAGTAGAGGAGGTGAAGGAGGACGAACAGACTGAGCTATTCGAGGAGGAAGTTATCTACAGTGAGGAAGGCAACTTCATGTCGACCGCTCTAGTATTGAAGAAGACAATGAGTATCAGTCCTGTACCTATAGATGAGTAGAGAGAAAATCTCTTCCATATTGGGTGTAAGGTGAACGAATCACTATACGTGCTGATCGTTGACAGTAGGAGCTGCACTAATGCAGCCTCTACATTTATGGTCCAGCAGCTGAAATTGCCGACCCTACCCTACCATAAACCTTACAATCTTCATTGGCTCAATGATAAGGGAGCCCTACAAGTAAACAAATAGGTATCTGTGCCGATCTATATAGGCAGGTATCGAGATGAAGTGATTTGTAATGTGCTTCCCATAAGTGTGTCCTACCTTCTACTTGGATAACCATAGATGTTTGACCAAGCAGTTATATATGATGGTAGGAGGAATACATGTTCAATGGAGCATGAAGGAAGAAGATTGAAATTGAGTCCCGTGAATGCTAAGTAAGTAAAAGTCATGCAATCCTAGCTTAGCTGAACCTTGAAGAAGGAGGCTTTGGTATTGACCCAAGCCAAACTGAAAAGAGAAATGGAGCTGGAGGGATCGACCTATCTACTTGTCAGGAGGCTTCTGGAGATGAGACTTGGGGAGGAAGAGCTGTTAATCAAGGTAAAAACCCTACTATAGGACTTTGCCGACCTGTTTCCAGAGGAGCTACCGGAGGGTTTACCCCCAATCCGAAGCATCTAGCATGCAATTGACCAGTAGCCAGGAGCCGTATTGCCAAACAAGCTTGCCTATAGGTTGAACCCTGAACAAGCTACCAAACTACAGAGGCAAATAGATGACCTCATGAAGAAAAGGTATGTACACAAGTCCCTGAGCCCTTATACTGTACCGGCCCTATTAGTCCTAAAGAAAGATGGTTCTTAGAGGATATGTGTGGATAGTCAAGCCATCAATCAAATCACCATCAAGTACAGGTATCTCATACCTAGGCTTAATGATATGCTAGATGAGTTAAGTGGAGCAAGAGTGTTCTCCAAGATCAATCTCAAATCTGGATACCATCAGATTTAAATGCGTGAAGGAGATGAGTGGAAAACCATATTCAAAACACAATATGGTTTATATAAGTGGCTTGTAATGCCATTTGGACTATCCAATGCATCGAGCATATTCATACGACTTATAAATCATGTGCTTCGAGAATTACTGGGAAGGATTGTCATGGTTTATTTTGATGACATTCTAGTATACAGTCCTGACTTAGAGACTAACCAAGAACATCTCCAATAAGTGCTTATGAAACTCCGAGCTGAATAGCTCTACGCCAATATGAAGAAGTGTGATTTTTGCCTTTTCGAGGTGATCTTCTTAGGATTTGTTATGAGCGGATGCGGCATCCGAGTCAATGAAGAGAAGATAAGAGTGATCATAGAATGGCTTGAGCTAACTTATTTTGTCGATGTGAGAAGTTTCTACGGCCTAGCGTCGTTCTATCATCGATTCATCAGGAACTTCAGTAAAATTGTGGCTCCACTCACCAAACTCTCAAAGAAGAATGTTGAATTCAAATGAGGTGACAAAGAGAAGAGAAGTTTTGAGAAAATGTAAGAAAGGCTAATTACAGCCCTCGTCTTAGCTCTACCAAGCTTCGACAAGATATTTGAAGTACAGTATGATGCGTCTAGATTAGGCATAGGTACTGTACCAATACAAGAAGGCCAGCCTATTGCCTACTTTAGTAAGAAACTTCTAAGAGCCACACTCAACTACTTCGTCTATGATAAGGAGTTATATTCCTTAATCCGAGCCCTAACGATGTGACAACACTATCTACTGCCCAAGAAATTTGTGATCTATACCGATCATGAATCCTTGAGATATCTGAAGAGCCAACTAAAGTTGTCCCAAAGACAAGCCAAGTAGGTTGAATTCATGGAGGGTTTTTCTTATATCGTAAAATAGAAGAATGTAACGAACAATATAGTAGCCAATGCCCTATCGAGATGACATTCCCTCTTAATTGAGCTGTAGACAAAGCTACTTGGTTTTTCAACCATCAAGAATTTGTATGCTGAGGACCCATACTTTGGTCCTATCTACACCCGTTGTGAGGAAAGATGAACACTAAACGACTATCATATGGAGGACAGATTCTTATTTAGGAAGAGGAGGCCATGTATCCAGACCTGTTCCACGTGAGAACTGCTAGTGCGCAAGGCACGTAGAGGGGGATTGATAGAACGCTTTAGCCAATGCCGAACTTATGAGGTATTTTCCTCCATATTTTTTTTTCCAAGGATGAAGAGAAATATCCAATATGTGCTCGAAAGGTATGCGACCTACCGAAAAGCGAAGAGTCAAGTTAAGTAAGGACACTACTAAACTTTGTCGACCTTGACCAAACCATGGTCCGAACTAAGTATGGACTTCGTATTAGGATTACCAAGGACGTCCTGAGGGAAGGACTCCATCATGGTGATTGTGAATCGATTTAGTAAGATGACACATTTCATGCCCTATTCTAAAACTAACGACACTTTAACTATCTCTTTTCTTTTCTTGCAAGAAGTAATCAAGTTGCACAGAATTCCCAGAACTATTGTTTCAGATCGAGACCCCAAGTTAATGAGCCACTTTTGGAGGACGTTGTGGAGGCGAATGGGAACTAAGCCGCTATACAGCATGTCCTACCACCCACAGACCAATAGGTAGACCAAAGTTGTCAATAGAACTGTGGGAACTTTGCTGCGAGTTGCTATAGGACGAAATATGGCCGATTGGGATTTGTGCCTACTAATCATTAAGTTTGCATACAACAAGACTGCCCACAGCATAACAAGTATGTCTCCATTCAAGGTCGCCTATGGGTTTAACCTTGAACTGCCATTGGACCAACCACCCTAGTCAATTCTTAATGAAGACCAGCCAACTGTCGAGAGAGTTGAGGCCATCAAAGCCATGTACCAAAAGGTTATAGAGTAATTGGGTTAAGCTACTATTAAGCTTGAGAAACAAAGCCGAGGATGGAGGAAGAGAGAATTTCAACCAGGCAATTTAGTCTAGATATACCTTAGCAAGGAACGATTCCCAAACTTAAGGAAGAGTAAGTTGTCTCCTAGAGTCAACGAACCTTTCAAAGTGTTTGAAAAAATTAATCCTAATGCTTAGAGGATTGAATTACCTAAAAGATATGAAGCCTCGGACTCCTTCAACATTGCTAATCTCCAACCTTACACTCCCGAGGACGAACAACCAGGAACCTAACCAGATTTTATCCCAAATCTCAAACAACTTAGAGGGGATGATAGGGATATAAGACCGATTACATGCTCCCAAGTGAAGGCTCTCTCAAGTGGTTTGCCAAGCTATCCAAGGTGAGTTAAGTGTCTAGGAGCACTACTTACCCCAGTCTAATCTGCCGAGCTACTTTGTTCTCCATGCTATCGAAGCTGTTGCCAAGGTGATCAACCAGCATACCGAGCTGAACCCTCTACTAAACCATAGTCCAAGCGCCAAATCTTAGTACAACAATCTCCACTATGCTAAGGCCAACCAAGACTATCAAGATCCAACCCTCCGAGGCTAACCCAAGGTGAGACATCCTTGAACCAACCATAGTTCAGCCCCTTTCTAATGCCAAACAAGCCTAAACAGAGGCACACCTCTGCTCAAACCACAATACTATTAGAATCACAATAAAAACGTGCGTGCACTATCCTTACTGATAACCATACTATCCTTTCTGACAAACAACGTTTGCTACGCAAGATTTCGTGTCTCCCTGTTTAATAATTTCCTTTTTATTTAGTAAATAGGAATTCATTTTTTTGTAATTATTTGTAACATAGAATTTACCCTAACAGGGTACTATAAATAGTCACATAATATAACAGCTACAAAAAGATATACAGAAGAATACACTGGACTTTTTACCTTTTCTTGAGCTAAATGTCTTCTTTCTCTTGAGTTAAATGTCTTCTTGCTCTTGAGCTACTCTTATCTAGCCCATTCGAGTGTGGACTAGTGGCAATTGACTTCTTGCCATACTTATGCGTCATATCAAGTGCGACTTGAGCTCGTGTGAGGTATCGATGCATTGTATCCAACATTAGTGCATAAGAACTCCTACTCTCCCTCGGCTATCATTTATTTTTTAGGCCATCTTACGGCTTAGACCCACCCCCTTTGGTTACGCGTGACGTTAAGTTCATGTCTTCATCTACGAGTCCGTATCATATCTCTTAGCCAAATAGCATCCTTCTACAGACATAATAGTCAACCACATTGCTAATGTGGAACCTAGCCTCGAGCCAATACACATGATCAAGGATCTCTTCGCCCGCATTATCATCTATGAAGGTCGTGTACTCTATCACAATTGTCTTCATTAGCTTAGCCCACTCGGTGGAGAAGGGCAAATCTTCACTCGACCGGATCGAATGAACCTATCCTTCCAACCCTCTACCTTTGACTTCAGGCCATAGTAGAGCTTGACATACTCACCTCATGTCAAATAGTACACCTACTCATCATGGCTTGATTTCAACAAGAAAAAGCACCTAAATAGCGGAGTAGTAGGCCTCGGCAAATGGTAGATGAAGATAGCTTCGAAACCCAACAATTAGAGCTAGGCGCTCGAGTGTAAGGAGCCTACACATACCCTGAAGTAGTTGAACACCTCGAGATGAAACTCCGAGAAGGGTAATCAGAGCACCAACTCAATTGGCTTCTAATAGAAGTAGAATGACCTAATACCCCTAAGGTTGTAAGCCTTCTCCCCATCCTTAGGCCTATCTACAACCCAGCCATCGACCTCATCCCGTACCTCCATGCACATCGAGTTAAATGTCTCCTCGTTGTTCATATACATCACATTATTAACGGTATTCTCATTTTTGCTCCTCGAGAGCAACCTCTCTACTGCATCCTTATCTACACCATCAAGGACGTACCTCTCCCGAGGCCTCTCCACAATTGCCCTCCTCTTTGTCGCCCACATCCACATTACACTGCCACAACTTACTGCTACCGCCACTTACCACAATTACTGTTCTTTAAAGGGGAATGGGGTTAGACACTATCTCCCTATAGGTGTCCTTGACCATTACAAAGATGTCAAACGAGGAGTTACCTTAGAAAGCTAAGCTCCTCTAATCAGCCATTATCGCTGATCACTTAGGAAAAAGAGATGAAGTTTTGGGTACTCAGTGTTTAAGAAAACTTAGGGGGATTTTCTAGAGAAATTTTGGTAAAGTCTTAGAAAGAGTGAAATGAAAGGTGAAGATACGAGCAACAACACCACCACCCCCGCCCTCCCTATACCCACTTACCCAACTGCCACCCCCAGCCTCCACCCCAACTTTGCTTTTCCCCCCAAAACACTCATAAGGCCTTTATATAGAAGAATGAGGGGCATACAAATTATCTCTTCCCGCCATTCAACCTCAATTGTCCACAAATCATTATTTAACTTTCAAGGGCCTTAATCCAACTATCACGTAAATTGCTAATGTGGACCCCACGCATGCATTTGAAGCCGCATACACTATGGAAAGCGCCATTATTGAGCCTTAGGTATCCTAAAGGTCACATCAATCAAGTTAACCATCGAATCATGCGCATAGGTGCTCAATTGTACCAGGTCTTCAATTAATAGGCCTAATTTCCTTGCTCGCCTTCTCGGAATCACCTTATTGCAGTTAGGTCCTTAAACTTTGGAGCTAGAAGTGATTTATTCTCCTCGTTGCCTCAAAGCTAGGGAGAGTGGGAAGGTAAGTATTAATAAGCCTTTTTAGACTAAAACTCTAAAAGCTCGAGCCCAAGTGCCTTCACTTGCATAGGTACCCTCGCATACTTCTCCAAGCCGATAGCTCGACTTTCTCTGGTAGCCTAGTAGATTCAAGTACACCCCCACCTTGTGTGCTCACTCCATACCAAGTCCAACTACCTACTCGAGTCCCCCTAAGCATGCCTATTCAAACCATGATTAAAGGAGCGTACTACCCGATCTACCCAACACCAGCATAGCTTACTTAGGCCTACCTCGAACACTCCTCCATTTGACTTCCTCAAGTCCTTGGAAGCTCCTACCAAGCATCCTCAACGAACTTGAGCCCTCGAGTTGACTAGATCTAAGCTAGGCGTACAGCCTTAACCCTAACCCCTATGCTTATGCCAAGTACTCGAGGCGCAACTCATAGACTTTAGTGCCTTGATTACTCTCTCTCTATCTCCCCTTATTAAGTGTTACCTGACAATCTATAATATGACCTAAGTGCCTAGCCTCCTTAGCTATAATAACTGCCCATGCTGATGTGATAAATACCCTTCCTAATATCTATTAATCGCCAAAAAGGTGCTATCCTTACCCATATTACGCACACCTCCAATATACCAACCATGTACGTGCTAGCTTTAGCCTATCACGTATCCCAAGCAGGTAAGCTCCATGTCTTATAAATAGGCCATGGAGCCTTAAGTACAAAGATTTGACTCTTTCTACTCTCCTTACACTTGTTTAAACATACAAAACACTCCCTTTTCCTTCCTTTTGCTAACTTAAGCATCAAAAGGCTCTTATTAGCTTAGCTAAACAAGGGCTTTCTTGTAGGTCTACCACTACGCATAGAAATCAAACCACCAATCAGTGTTCTATGCATCACAAAAAATGATACAACTTCTTTTGGCATTGATTAATGATATAATTCTACTATTAATGATTTGTACACATATCAATTGATTGAATACGGAAAGTGCATGTAAAATTGGTTAAACTTAAACATGAGAAATAGGAATACAACTATGTAGGCCAAATGATTAACTTAGCTCTATGGCTTGATGCTACTGTAAACTTCTAGTAATGGAATTAAATTTATGGCTTTCCTAAAGAAAGAGCCTTGGTTTTTAAAAATTTACTTATCAAATCTATTTGAGGATAAATATGGTTTTAAGTTGGGGGGTGTTTGATAAATACGTAAATTACACATGTTTTCCGACTTACATATTACACATTTGGGAGTGACTATGGCACTATACTTTATTTTGACGGGACCGATCCGGTCTTCTATTATACTGTAAATTTGATATTCGCTAAATTTAAACGATTGAAAATATAATCAATTTAATAATTTAGATCTAATGTACATCAAATCAAAAATTGGATGAAATGTGAGATTGATCCTGTAAAAAATATAAACAAGTCCACTGAAAAATCCTACACTTCATGCATTTTATTGTACTTTTATTGTGATTTTAACTTTAAAATGATAATGTGGTTATTCTTGGATCAATTGTGTAAAAATAAAGAAAAGGTTCAAATTAGGTCTAAAATGGCTCAAATATGCTTATATTTTTTTTTTCTTTTGCCCAAAGTATACTATTTGAATGTGTAAATTTTTATATTTGCAATTTGAAAAAAAAAAAAAAAAAAAGAATGCGTGAATCCAAAAGACAAATATAAAACATAAGCCCAAAAGAAGCATAAGAGTCCATTTCATTTTTATAAGTTGACCTCCGTGATTGCTCCATGGAAAAGAATTAAGGATGTTCCATTTTCGTAATGAAAATAGCATTAACATATTTCAAGAGAACCTCACTGATTTTCCTTTTCTATAACGTGACCATAGGTTGACAAATGTTGGGGGCCCACTTATCCGTCTAATGGCTAGTCATAAGTTCCTTGTCGACATGACCCAATACTCACAAATTATTTTTATCACTACATACGCGCCCAATATATTCACCGGTAATAGATCTTGCTTTTATAAATTGTAAGAGAGTGGCATGTCTGTATAGACGTGACTAGGGACGAAACGAATGAGAAATTGTACATCCAACTAGCAAGAGCTAAGAAGATGAAAGAAGTCCAACAGGGTGATGGGACGGTGGGTTGAACAATGATGATGGTGATGGTTTGAGCCTTCTCCTTTTAGGTTGCTCATGACGTATCTTTTAACTTTTTCAAGTTTAATTTATTTTAGTTTAATAATCAATATTTAAGAAAGTGATGACAAGTAGTCTAATCAGCAAATTCTTATATTCTTAATTGAGATGGATGACAAGTAATCTAATCAGCAAATTTTTATATTCTTAATTGAGATGAAAAATTTAAATAATAAACTTATTTTTCATATAAACTTCAACTAATTTTTAATGTTGTCCTTGTATTTATTAGGTACTATAAAATTTATAAGGTTATATTAGTAATATTAAATTTTTCATCACACGTAACAAATATCTTATAACCATGTGCACAAATTACAAAGTCAATTGAGGATTATTTATTGAAATGGGTAAGACAGGTGAATAGCCAATCCCCTCGCCCTTTGCCCATCACATCCTCTAACATTACCACTAGTCCAAAGTAACACATAGAATAATAATGAGATAATTCGATAGAAGTATTAATGCTGAGAAATGTAAATTGACTTAAATATGATATTTAGTAATATCAAAGTTATATCTAAATTTCAAACAGCAACATTGTTGAATAAATAACAAGGACAAGTATACAAAGATAGAGTTTGAATGATCATTACTTCATTAGCTCAATATAGCACAATGGTTGGAAGTAATACATCTCGAATTCACCTAGACCATGAGGGACTAGAAAGCTGAGCAATAATTTACAAAAGCCAATATGGCTTCTATAGCTTTAGTCTTATTGAAAAGAAAAATCTACTAAGCTAAAAATGATTATGCCCCTGAAGATGTTGAATATCTGCAAACCCTAGCCTCATTATCAACAAGTCCTGGTTTGCAGAAGTACCCCTTTTCTGGACTACAATGTCGGTCTACAGAACATATGCACTGTCCTTCTAAAGCACACCCATCATCATCAACTACTGCCCTTTCTTTTTCACTACCACACAACAACATCTCATCTAGCCAATCATTAGAGAACATGTTTTGAGGGTCCAATCGCTTCTTTGCCGCAATGAATTTCAAAAAGTTTGGATACTTGTTTTTCACACCCATAAAGGCTACGTTTCGATTTTTAGCCCAATGTGGCCTAGCCCCATATTTGAAAAATGCCATTTGCTCTACTTCTTCCCACACATCTTGGTTTAGCCTTGGAGTTGAAGGGTCATCGGATCTATAATAGTTGAAATCCACAGCAACTGAGTCTTCAGGTTGGCCTAAATATGCCTTGGATGCCTTCATGAAACGAATCAAAAATCCATTGTACAAGTCCAACCCACAAAAATTCTCCGGGTTAACGTTGCGAAGTTTCTTCACGTCGCGGATGAAATCGCCAAATTTTGAGGCAGGAAATATTGCTGATGATTCATAGAAGAAAAGTCCTCTTGTTCTTGGATCCCAAACACAAGCAGTATCATTCCTTGAAGAGGGTGAATACAAGCATGAACCTGAAGTTTGCATTTTTCCTTGTCGACCAATGACAGGATAGCCAGTGAAATTCAAGCCATCTTTTAGACCATTTGCTTTTCGCTTCCTCAGTCCCACTCCAGCAGATGCTAATGCACATTTGCCCTTCACATCCTTTTCTTCCTCAAGGTGTTTCTCTGCAAGTTCGAAAGCATTTTAGTATTTACAGAAAAAATATGGCACGTCAAACGAGTTAAAAACAATTTGGACAGATTCCAATGACACTCCCTCGAAACTATTAAAATTATAAGGACACCCCGCATTTTAAAAATAGTGCACTAATACATATCACCTAAAAATTTCTCCTATAATATAATATCCGGTGAGTCTTTTAAATAAACAACTATCATAATTATTTTTTTGAAACAGACTCATCTGATTTGATGTGCTTCTTAATTAATTCAATAACAGTTAATATAGATCAAATCAAGTGATTAATTAGCTATAAAATATATTTATAATGGTATATTGATACGACACCAACTTAATACCATATTGCATTAGAATGGATATTTCGTAAAATCAATGTTTTTCAAGGAACGTCAATACAGGATTGTTAAGACATGTGCATCAATTAGTATGGAAATGGATGGAAGTATTAGTTAATATTGTTGGACTTGAGTTAATTTTTATAGTTCAATTAAGGTCGATCTAATCCAACTATAAAATAGGTTCGATTTAATCATTTTACTCATTTAACCTTTGATCCAATTGTTTTTTTAAGTTAATCATTCGGATCGAGTTTAATAACATTGATAAGAAAATTAATTTCAACATTGGAAATAAATTAGAATTTTTTAAAAAAGATAAACAGTACCTGTCTCACGCATGTAACGGGAGACAACAACTGGAGTGGATTGAAATCCTAGGAAGTCAAAGACACCATCTCCTGAAGTGTTGATAGGAACTCTGTTGTCATATCTATACGCAGCAATATGTCTAGATGGGTACCATGTGATATCTGCAAATTCATATTTATTAGCATGGTCCATGAATATATCCTCAACATCACCATCTCCTGTGTAATTGAATGTTATGCTTCTTTTGAATCCTTTCTCAAGTGACAGCTTCACCTGATATAAGTTTTCAATTATGGTAAACGATAATTGTACATGGTAAAAATGTTAGGGAATTTGATTGCTTTTAACTTTTTTTTTTTTAAGGATGTACAATAAGAGAAATGTTTCTCGTAATTGTGTCGTTGAGATAATTTTATTTAGTTGTAAATTGCAGTTATATCTCTAAAACTGTCGGTCAAATTCAATAAATTCCTTAAAATCTCAAAATACAACTTTATCCTTTAAAAACTTTTAAAAATATGCACTTAGCTCTTTAGTTATTAGTAAAACCTTGAAACCATGATTATTTATGACACTTTCATGGCTTTTAGCTCTCTAGGTATCATCAGGATATCGACGCTTTCATCACTTTTAATTTGCTTTTAGAAACGAATTTTAGATATAAGCTTTCTTTTTAGATGCCATATATTTGTCTATATATGGAAACGCATATCTTTTGGAAATGATGGAAGAGCCATTACAAGGTATATACTTTAAGTGAAATTAGAATAATACTGTTGAAAAATAAATAAAATGAACTGTTTTGATGGTGAGTGATCTGTTTGTAAGGCGTCGATTTAGTAGCAAGATGGCTGCACATTGGGCGGGAAGAAAATCAAAACCGGATCCTCTTAATTTAATTTCTTTCACTTTTTCTCTATTTATCCTTTTTAAACTACAACTTGTAATGAACAATTGATATTATAAGGAAAATAATCACATCATAATGATATTACAAAAATTTAGATAATTTCAAGTATTGATTTATTAATTAAGAAAAATTGAGGAAAAATAAATTAATGAACAATTGATATTATAAGGAAAATAATCACATCACAATGATATTACAAAAATTTAGATAATTTCAAGTATTGATTTATTAATTAAGAAAAATTGAGGAAAAATAAATTAAAATGATCCAAATAAAAAAAAAAAATCTATAGTACTCCAACCTTCAAGCTAGGACTAGTCCTACATCTTAATCGATGCAGGGACACTGTATGGTTACAATGAAATGAACAAAATAACTGTCAAATGTCACTTAATAACAATTTAACTTAACAAGTTTCATTGCTTGTTTTATACAAAACTCTTAAATCATAGATATTATTTTGTTGTTTTTAAAAAAGAAAAAGAAAAAAAAAAGTTTAAGTATACTCAAGACACTCGTTAACAATTCTTAAGCACTCGTTAACATCGGTTAAATGAAACGGCGGAACTTACTTTGGATATGACACCCAACATGCCTAGAGAAACTTTAGCAGCATCAAGAAGTGGATCACGAGACTCTAATTTGATAATTTTTGCATATCCTTTGGATTCATTGGCAGGCACCACAAGGCTTAGTCCTACAACATGATCATGTACGGCACCACCCTTACCCCACCACGAGCTACCGTGCACCCCGGTGCTGATCAGCCCTCCCACACTCACCCCTTCCCAATAAGGTGCAGCCACCAAGCTCAGCCCAGCCTCCTCAACTTTGTCAATAAGTTGCCTCAGGGGCACCCCGGCATCGACCTTAACCACCATGTTTTCAACATCAACATCGATACCCGACTCATAGTTCACCGTGCTAATGAGGATCGCACCATCTGATTGAGTTCCAGGACAAGCTAATCTTGGCATTGTGTGTGAGAATTTGCTGACAACTTTGACATTTAGATTTTTCCGATTGGCATAAGCCACTATGGAGAGAAGTTCTTGTTCTGTTTCAGGGTATGTGACATTTTGGACATGACACTCTTTTCTATCACTCCATACACCATATGAATTTTGGAGAATGCAACCATTGTCTTGGCACGTTATAGGGGATTGTGGTCGCATTCCATGGATTTTTAGCAGAAGTGTAGATAAAGAGACAAGGATGAAGACACAGACATGGAGTAGACAAGCTTTCCTTGCCATGTTGAGAATATGGCATACTTGGATGGATGGCTGAATTTATATAGATTCTGATAGTGAGGTAATGCTTCATAGGGTTATGAGACAAGTGGCTCATGTGTTGCCACAAGTACGACATGTAAATGGCTTCGTTGCGTCCTATAGAGATGGACGGTCGTAATCATCTAGGACATGTTTCATTTATTCTGAAAATAATGGAATGGAACAAAACGAAATATAATATAATATAATAATAGTTTGAATGATAAGTTTTTTATGTTTGAAAATGCTATAGAATAAAATGAGATGTTATTAAATGTATAAGTAATATTAATTGTTAAAAATACTCTTAATTATTATATGTTATAATTTATTTAAAAGTTAAATAATTAATTTTAAGTTATTACAATTAACGAGAGTAAAACAAAATGGTGATTCTACCCTCTCAAATGCAAAAAACGATTTAGTAAGTTAGATCGTCATATGTTATACATATGTAAATAATAATAAAATGTTAACATATATATTGTATGTAAATTATATATGGTAATTGATTTAAAAACTATTCTTATTATTAGTATTCATATTAGCATTGTATTGATATTTACACACCATATATACAAAATATATAGCATATAATATTCATTAAATCTTTTTTCTTTGAAGATGGAATCGATTCTCCCCTTAATGTCAAAATCAAAGATTTCATAGAATTATAATTCCGCCTTCAAATTACATTTCAAGCATAGAAAAAGGGAATAGAATTCGAAATTATGATTCCGTTCGAATTCATTCTTGTATATTAAACGCAACATTAAAGTTTACCTACTTTTACTACTAACTGATGAATGTCTTATTATTTATTTATTTATTTAGATCCTTAATGTTTTCAAATAATTATAAAAATTGAATCATTTGTCAACTCCTTAAGTTTTCCATCCATCCTTAATATGGTTCGTTTCTGGTTAATCCTAAGATGGTCAATCAAGGCAATTAGGCTTTCCACGATATTTTGCAACCCTTTTTCCTCTTTTAGTACACTATGTGATCAAATATATTTATATTATATTTATTACATAAGTAAATGTTGTCAACTTATGGAATTAATCATTTGGACCACTAAAAGCTGGTAAGTGTTAAGGGTAGAAAAAAACGTAGTAAAGTTGATGAAAATCTTATCCATTAAAAATTCGAAAATATTGAGGACTTAAATATAAAAAATAAAACATTAAGGGTTCCTAATAGAAAAGGAAGTAAATATTAATGATTATATGTGTACTTTTCCTTTTGTCTATAGATATTGTATGTTTTTTTATGTGTGTATGATTTTAGGTGATAATGGTTAGAATATAGAAGATAAATAAAGTTCTTAATAAATGCCTTAAGAGTAGAAGTGTAAATAATCAAAATATACTCTTCAAATTATTTGAATTTGACTTAACATTTATTCGAGTTTGGATGGATAGTATCGAACCAATTTCAAGCTATTTATAAGTTTGGTAAGTTGAGATTGAGTTTCAAACTATTGTTCATCTCACAAATTTAATGGAACTCAAATTTAGTTTAAATGCAAATCAAAGTTGGATCGAGTTAGAGTTTGAATATAATGTTAATATGATATACAACAATAATCATGTCAAACTCAAACTTATTCAATACCATTTGAGGTCCGTTCAATGCTATATTCAATTTTTAAAGTTTTCAATTTAGTTTCACATTAAACTCGATATTATAATATTTCATTTAAACTCGAATACATCTTTTAAGTATCCTCCATGCGCAAACTACAAAGTCTACGTGCAGTTTTATATACTCAGTGAGAATCTTGTTGCAGGAAGAGTCATAATTTAAGGATTTAGCTGCCGAAATCCTAGTATTCATACACATTTAATTGTCATAAGAACTAAGGAACTTTGGGTATGGAGAAAATATTGACCTTTAAAGTGGAGTTGGCATCTACTTTTGGTATTTACAATGTGCGCGTAGGCCCAAGCAGTTTAGTCCCATACAACTTCCACATGGCATTTAACGATGATACCCCACATAAAAGATAAAATCAGAGCAAACTCCAAAGATGACTTTGTGAAAAACATGATAATTTGCTGGGGAAAAAGAATATTCAAGTGCCTATTACTTTTATTCTGAACCTTTTATATCTCAATTTTCATTTTTTTTTTGTAAATTTAATACTCGTACTTTTAATGAAATTCAATTTAACGTCTCTATCAATTCCCTTATGAGCAAACATTGAATCATTTTGGAGATAAAAGCATTACAAATGCTCTTATTTTCAGGTTTTGACAATATAATGTCTAAAATATATATATATATATTGCAATTTAATGTGTGTACTTTCAATTTGATACGAACAAGTAATGGTGAAGTTAATATCAATTACATTTACTTTACAATTTACGGCTTGTTCACTTTATGGAATAGAATGAGAGGAAATAGAATTGGAATTATTTAGTTGGATTTATAAACAATTTAAGAATAGAAGTATAATATAACTTTAATGATTAAATTATCTTCAGTTCATTTTCTTTTTCAACTAATCCTAAGGTAATAAATTGTAATTGTTAGTAGTGATTAGCGATGGTGGTTGGCGATAATGGTGGCAACGGCAATGGTAGTTGATTGTAGTAATGGTAGCGATGACAACGGTAGTTGGCGGCGATGGTGGTGGTGGTTCGCAATGGCAATGGCAGTGGCGATGACAATTGCTACGATGATTGGTAGTAGTAGCGGCGATGGTGATTAATGGTGATAATGATAGCTACAGTGATTGATAGCAGCGGCAGCAATAGTAATATCAACAACTACAATAGTAGTAGCAACTGTGGTAGTTAATGGTGACGGTGGTAACAGTAACGATGGCTATGGTGGTCAATAGTGTTGGTGACAGTAGCAGTAGCGGCGACGGTGGTGGTAAGAGTGATAATAGCAGTAACAGTAATAATAGCGGTAGCGACAATAATAGCGGTGATAGTAGTAACAATAGCGGTGATAGTAGCAGTAGTAATAGCAATTGTGATGGCGGTAGTAGTAGTGATGGTGGTAATAGTAAGAGATTGTGATTCCTAAGTTAAATTAAAGAATCTTTATTAGTTAACATCAAATAATAGGAATTACTATAAAATTGCGATTCCGTGAAAAAAAAACTAAGTGAAGGCCGTAATAAAGAATGGGATTCCAATTTCATAAAGTGAACGTGCCATTAATGTGTATACTTTAGTTTTTAATGAATTTTAATGTGTAATTAAATAATTTCAATTAACAAATTAAGTTTTAAACAAAAAAATAACGTATTTTTGTGTTGGTAACTTCATTGTACATAACTTTTATATGTGATGTCTAATCTTTACAAATTTTATATTATTGGAAAGTTCATTACACATATTTTATTAGAAAATAAGATCTTGTATTTGAAAAAGACTAAATGGAGCAAATGAAATTTTAAAATATTTATAACTTCTAAATCAGGTATCATTTGGCCTTATAACATGAATTAAAAACTTATGGAGTAATACACCTCTTTATATTATAATATTTTATTATATTTTTAATAGTATTTGAGTATTGATATTTTCAAACTTTGCAATCCTATAATTTGTAAACCAAACATTATATTTTTACAATCATATAACCATTAGCTATTTAAAAATTATTGGTTTACCTTAAAATTACATAGTTGAAATTTATCCATTTTTAAGTATATTTACATGAATCTTTTATATTTCATATTTTTAAAAATAAGGGACTATTATAAGAAAAATAAGAAATGGTTAGAGGAAAATTTCTTAATTTTCTTCTAATTTTTTTATCTTAATAAACCTTTTTTTTTTTTTGTAATTATTCTACTTTTTATTACTCTCTTTCATTTTTCTTAATTATCCAAATTGGTTGCAAATGTCTTTTAAATTTTACAATTATTTTGCTTACTTTTATAAATTTATTTATTGTTATTTTAAATGACATTTACATTTTGTAAATATTTTCTTAACTTGATACTTTTCCATAAATTTTATTGTTTTTCTCATTATTTGTAAATTCTCATACCTTTAGGCAAATCTATTTAAAAAAGAATGATTTTTAGCTATATAATTTTAGATCAAACTAACAATTTTTAAATAGCTTATAACATGAAGTTTTCAGTGCTTGTAAGTTTATAGTCATATAATGCTCGAATTGAAAGTTGTGGAATTATAAAAAATTGAAAAATTGATAATGAAATGGTATAAGAGGCATGAGACAATATTATAACATGTGGAATTATCTTAAAGTGATTAGCCTAAAATTACTATCTGTCTGCAAGTTATGGAATCATATGTAAAAATTATGCATGGATAAAGTTAAGCACAAAAACAGTTTTTTTTTTTTTTTTTGTAATTTCAAAATAATTTATTAATTAATAAAATTTATAAATTAATTTTGTACAAATTAATATGTGATCGGACACAAAAATGCAATCAAAACTAATCTATAGACAATAAAATTAAAAAAAAAAAACGTAATAGCTACTAACTTCCCTATTAATGTTGATACCAAATTGCAACCAAATTGAAGTAGAAATACTTAATCACAACAAATAAAAATTTAGATAGTAAATTGCAAAAGCTAAAAGTAAAAGCATTTGTATAGTGCCTTTATCATAAAAAGATTTAACATCTATTAATAAGTAGATTAATGGAAATACTAAATGACACAATTTAAAATCACCAGTACTAAATCATAAAAAATAAAAGTTGTGATACTAAATTGCTCAAAATCGAAAGTATATATACATAAATAGCTTTTTTCCTTAATATGCTCTATTAATGAAATACCCTAGAGATACAAAATTGGTGTATACTTCCACCATTGAAGACTAAATTTAAGTGATTCTGAAGACATAATGGTATTGTATATATACATATGTATCTATATAGTCTTAGATGTTTAAATTAGGGCGATATCATATTCATTAATGCTCAACATAGAAAAAGACACTGACTTATCTCAAACATCTCTCTATGCAAAACACTCACCCTTCTCGAAACCTCCCTTCTTTAGCACTTTTTGAGAGGCAAAAAAGGATGAAATCAATAGAATTTCCTTGAGCTTAAAGTCTCAAAAGAAAATTAAAACGCTCTTTCTCAACATAGTGAAAGAAATAGTGAAGAAAATTCAAACGGCAGTCCTTTGGTAAATGAAGGTAATGAGCAAACTGCCGGTAGAAATATAAACCAAGTGAAGCCACAGAGAATTTCATATGCAGATTTAGTGTTGCATAATATCCCTAATGCATATGCTGCAAACTTTATCCTGCATGAGCAAATCGACGAAGTTGACACAAACTCTGCTGTAGCAGAAATAACTTTTGAGACTTTTTTTCAGAAAATGAAGCAATGTGAGCAAATTCAAAGCAAGCCAGGTACGAGAATAATTTCTCTTCCACCAAAAATAAAAAAGAAGCTTTGGATACGAAATGCTTCCAAGTAAGTTACAATATTTATTGCGCTTTGTATCAAACTTTACAATAATGGCTATGGGGTCAAGGTATTATGCAATAACTTTTGCTATTGAGGATGATCCAAATAGAGTCATCAAAGATGGCGCCTGGTTCATAAATGGCTACTTCCTAACAATTCATTGATGGGAGCCAAACTTTAAGGCATCACAAGCTACATATTATTCCGTTGCCGTCTAAGTGCGTATTCGAGAGCTCCCTTTGTAATATTATGATGTCCAAATTTTACGAATCAGTGGAGAAACAATAGGCTCAATTCTACGCCTTGATGCTTATACAGTGAATGCAGAGAGAGATCGTTTTGCTAGATTTTGCATACAAGTAAATTTAAATAAACTTTTAGTTCATTTTGTGCTCTCAAATAGAATATGAAGGAATTAAGAATTTGTGTTTAAACTGTCAATGCATAGACCATTATGCTTCAACTTGCTTGAAAGTAGGAAAAGATAATGAAAAAGTCAAGATTAAAAAAAAAAAAAATTGAATCCAGAAGTTTTACAATCAGATGACGAAAATATACACCTTAATGAAAGAGAGGCAGATGGTATGCGTGGAATTGAGCATGATACACAGATGGCAAGAGGAGAAAATGATCGAGAAACTCCCCAAACTGGTCAGCAAGATACTAATGATGCAAGAAAGTAAAAAAATGACTGCTACGGAGAATGGAATACAAAGCAAAGAAGAAGGCGATGGAGAAGTAAAAATAAGCCAATAGAAATTAAGAAATTGCCTTAAGGCAATAATGACTTGGACTCCCCAAACCAAGTACTGATCAAAGAATAATCACTACAGGAAAATATGGCCAGTTGGCGCTAAGACAAATACCAATTAAAAAGTGGGAAAAGAAAACTAAGGAGAGTATGGTAAATACCTCACCAAGGCAGATACTTGAAGAATCAAATCCACAATTAATCTCGTCAAATCAATTAAAGGAAGTTCTATAGACAGAGAAAAATATTTCAAAGAGTAATATAAATGCAAAACTTGACTCAGACTTTAACTTTAAAACATAATACTACAGAATATTCATCTAATTTTGCTCCAAGAAAGAAACTAACAGTGATAAAAAATTTACCAAGGAAAACTACCATCAATAAATCACAGGATTCTTCTCTCCTTCAGTATCAAACATTTGCATCACGACTCCAAGATGCTGTGGATGGATGAAAGTTATTGTTTATTATATCCCACTCTCAATCATCAGACAGAGAGAGTACTTAGGGGAATTATAACCCAATCACCAAGCACCTGTGATCTCGGAGATGGAAGGATCAATAATTCTGACAAGAATGGGCTAGACAATCTTGATGAGGAGAGAATATGCGGTGTTTATCACAATAGCAGTGCCTCTAGAGGATCTGCACCCACTCAAAGTAATGAAGAGATGGGAGAAAACTTTGGAAACAATGATCAAGAAGATTTTTTGGACTACGCATCTCCAAGTACTAGAGTATCGAGTTCCTACGACCTATCTACTCAAGAAGCGCTAAAACAATCCCACTACTTGCACCAACACGGAAGAGGCTTTAGCCGTGGTGGACACTGCAAAAACTCCCTCAAACTTTGTCTTGGAAATACAATCAATCATCGCTAAAAATAATGAGGTAATTTGTTACAACTCAAATATCACTAGAGATGATCGTGCACCTCACCCATCCTTACCAAGACCTATAAGGATTCCCGTCTGGAATATTCGAGGCCTAAACACTCCTAACAAACAAGAGGCAGTGCTGCGAGCCTTCATCAAATGCATGCTAGACAAGGTAGCATTATTGGAAATGAAAATGACAAAGTCTGTAGCTTAACTGTTCCATTGCATTTCTCAATTCGATGGCCATACATGTGCTAAAGCAAGAGGATTTAGTGGTGGCATGATTCTATTGTGGAACTATATAGTCTTGGACCTCAATCTCTTAAAGAAGACCTACCAAGAAATTCACGTGGAAGTTCAGGTTAGAAATTCATATATATCTTGGTTCTTTTCTCCTATTTATGCATCATAACACTTCCAAGAAAATTTTGAACCGCGGGAAAGTCTAAAAGTGCATACGCAATTTTTTAATAATACTTCTTGGTGCACCATAAGGGACTTTAATGATGTCAGTTCTAGAAATGAATGTTGGGGAGAGGACAATTTCCTAGAAATAGAGCTTTTCTTTATGCTTCCTACATAATCCAATGTGATTTAATGGATATGGGTTTCATTGGTGCACCATACACATAGTCAAATGAACACAATTAAGCGTTTTTAGTTCAAAGAAGATTGGATAAATGATGGTGTAACCAAGATTAGCATGAATTATATCTAGAATAAAAAAATTTTCACTTATCAAAATGTCCAAGTAACCACAATGCTTTATTACTAAAAATAGATTCCTTAATGAATTTAACTAAGGAAGAAAAGCATTTTCACTTTCAACCAATATGGTTTACTGATGACTCTTGTTGGAAAATCATAAAGGGTGTTTGGGAAGCTACAATGTATAGCATACTAGATACAATCGAGTTGCTACCCAAACATCTTAAGTAGTGGAACAAAAGGGACTTTGGAATTATTCACTATCAAAAATGGAAATTAATAAAGAGGCTTCAAGGAATAGGTAAAGCCTTAGCTTCAAGCCCTTCAACTTTTTTGATAAATTTGAAACAACAAATCAAACAAGATCTAAACACTTTGTTAGAGCGAGAGGAGTGGTTATGGAAAATGAAATTCAGAAGAAAGTAAATAAGGAATGGGGAAAGGAATATTGCATACTACCATGCTATAGTACAAAATAGACATGCAAAGAACAAAATAGGACTACAGGATAAGGTAGGGGTGTGATGTTATGAGCAAGAAAGAATAAATAAGGTCATCCTTACTTATTTCCATAACTTGTATACGTCTTCAAAATTGTTCTCCTCAACAACTAATCCAATTGAAGATTCTTTAAGATATGGCTCAAGAGATAAGCAGAAACATAACCTTAGAGAAGGAAACAACTGTTGAAGAAATATATCAATCTTTAAGGCGAATTGGTTCGTGGAAAGACCCTAGAAGTGATGGATTCCATGCTTTCTTTTATAATAAATGTCGAAATCTTATAGGATAAGAAATAGTTAATCTTATTAAAAAAATATTTTGTGGAAGGAGATATCCTTAGTAGATTAAATCAAACTCAAATATTGTCTTATACCTAAAAGAATAGGAGCAAGGATGTCAAATCTTTTAGGTCGATCAGCCTATACAACACCCCATATAAAATACTTACCAAGTTTCATGCAAATAGACTTTGACTTTTTTTGAAGGACATTATTCACCCTACATAGCCTAGTTTTATACAAGGAAGGAAAGCTGTTAACAACATAATTCTTATAAATGAGATCGTGCATAGCTTTAAGAAAAGATCAAGCAAATATGGATGGATGATGATAAAAACAAATTTAGAAAAGGCATTTTACACTATAAAATGGGATTTTACTCACTAGGTGCTTATTAACCTAAACTTTCCTCAAACTTGAATATAGTTGGTTAACTCTTGCCTAGCCACTATATTAACTGAAATATTAATAAGCGGTTACCCCCTTAATCCATTGACAACAAGCTATGGTATAAGATAGGAGGATCCTATTTTCCCATATTTATTCATTTTGGGAATGGAAATTCTAAATAGGTTGGTGAAGAAAAGTGTCCTTGAATGGCAAGGATTTAAAGTAAAGGGGAACTCCTTGTATATATCTCACATATTATTCATTAATGATGCCGTCTTAATTGCAAAAGCTAACAAAGAAAATGCATACAAAATAAAACGTGTCCTGGATAAATTTACCAGATTATCGAGCTTGAAGGTAAACTTTCATAAATCTTTTGCCTTCTATTTGCAAAGGCCCTTGAGCAAGTCAAAAAAGAGGTGCTAGACTTACTACAACTTCATAAGTCAACTTCCTCGAGAAATTATCTAAATTTTCCTTTAGATGATGTTAGCAAGCCAACTACTACTCAATTCAATATAGTAATTAAGAAGACTCAAAAACAGCTCTCAGGTTTGAAAGCTAGGCAATTAAGTATGTGTGGAAGATTATTCTAATAAAATCTGTCCTAGAATCTTTACCAACTTATCACATGCAAGTGGCTAAAATTCTAAGGAAAGTCATACACAAATTTACGCTCATCATTAGAAACATTCTTAATTATACAAAAAAGCTCATTAGATTAGTTAAGAGAAAATAATGAAGCTTAAAGAAGAAGGTGGTCTTGGATCTGTAGACTTATATAAGAGAAATGAAGTTTATGCAGTTAAGCGGTTCCAGGAATTTAAATGTAAACACATCATTTGGGTGAAATTGATTAGGGCAAAACATAAAAAATTAAGAATAAAAGATTACATTCTTAAACTTACTCGTGCTTCACATTTTTTTAAGGAATTAAGCCAAAGTTATGAATGGTATGAGAAAAATGGCTTAATGGTTGTTGGAAATGGTAGAAGCACTAGTTTTTGATTTGACAAATGAGCAAGTAGCTTTTCCATTTGACAGTTAATTCAAGGCCCAATTCATCAACAAGTGAGTGACTTAACAGTTGTTGAATGATGGATAAATACTTATGAATGAAATGATGATAAGATTGGTTTTCAACTATCAAAAATGTTAGTTAACAAAATTAGGTTGATCGTACTTCATGAAAGGAATGATGAGAAGTTCATATTGCCTAATTGTAAGCGAGACATCAAGATTGTAAGGAAGACATCAAGCTTGTTGAGATCTATAACTAACTCAACAGTGTATGTGAGTTAAAAGAGGAGAATTGGACTTGGATTTGAAAATCCATCTTTCCACCCAAGATAAAGTTACTCTTATGGAGAATACAACGTGACTCTCTACCAACAACGGCAAATCGAAGGTATAGGAAGATAAAAGAGGATAACTATCTTAGACGTAGATATCCAAATGAATATCTCTTGCATATTTTTCATTCATGTGATAAAATAAATTATATTGTTATGCTATGGCAAAGAATGGATATCCATAGTCCACAGGTGAACGAAAATATCCAAGCATTGATCAAGTTGAACTACCTTGTTAAGAAAAGTGAGTAATCAAATACTTCTTCACCAAACATATTTGTTTTTAGATTTATGATTTGGCACTTGTGGTTTACAAGGAATCAGGCCCTCTTTGAACCCAATCCATAGGTCAACAATCTTCATCAAATTATTAGGAAATTGGGACATTTAATGCTTAAGAAGGAGAAAAAAACTCTTTGAAATCGAAATCAAAAACCTTGCCTAGTTTCCCCCACAAGAGTCATAGATTAAACTAAATTCAAATGGATCAATAAATCTCTTAACAAAATAAGCATCAACTAGAGGAGTGTTAAGAGATTATCAAGGACATTAGATCCTAAGGTTTTCTTATAAATAAGGAAGCGTGGACATTGTTACGATTGAACTTTAGGCAATTTACTAAGGAATTTCCCATGCCATTCAAAAAGGACTATTAAATATTGAAATTGAAACTAACTCAAAAGTTGCAACGCAATTGTTACTATCTTCAATTGCAAATTCCAAAGCTAAATACAAACATATTTTAAACAATTCTAGGAAAAAAATATTGTAGCTACACAATTAAAAGGTTCGAGTAATACCTCGAGAAGTTAATCAAATCGCTAACTAGTTTGCAAGGCAAGGGCATTGACTCAAAGTGAGCAAGGAGTAATAAGTATATCGAGTTGTGCAAGCAGTATAGAATGTGAGTCAAGGTCGTATTCCATAGGAAACACTGTGCTGAGTACTAAACTAATCAAGTTTTTCCGTAAGCTAAACTATCAAGAATTAAATTAAAATACAGTAAAAACTAATTAACAAAATGAACACCAAACCAAATATCCTAGTTACAGTGTGAGGGTCTCAAGGTTAAGAACATTTAAAGGTCAATTTGGGACTTACAAATCTATTTTCATCTGAATCAATGTCATGCCTTAATACGATATTTAAAATTAACTAAATGAGATTTAATTAAACTCATTACAGCCCACTCACCTCTTGAAATAGCAAAGTTTCAATTATAGTATAAATCCACCAACTAAAGCGATTTATCTATAATTATCAAATAAATAATAATTTACTTATATCGAAATTACTATTCTAGTTAGAAATATAAACCAAGTATGTCCTCATAATGCAAAATATATTTTCAACCGCATTAAATGCGTGAGCTTATAAATTTAATTAAAACCCATATATTTCTATAACAAGATTTTTCAAAAATTTAAGTTATATTTACCATGAGTTATTGGAACCCTCCCAAATATCTTCTAACTCTATTTAACTAAGAAGTGTTAGCCAAGCACTAATTAACCAGACGATGAATACAATAATTAAATCACCAATTACTCAATAAGCAATATCGAATTAATTCATTCAAGCAACAATTCATTAAATCTATCAAAGAAAAACCCATAAACTAATAAATACAACATCTCAATATAAAATCCAAATGAATTAAGACATTAAATAAAATTCAAGGAATAGAGAACACCTCCATAAATATCTTAAAATTTATCGACCGATATAAAATTAGTATTACCTTAAAATATTTGGAATCCGAGATAATCCTCTAGTATATTAGAACAAAATGTTTCAGTATCTTAAAACTAAAAGAAAAATACTTGAAAATGAAAATAAAATGTTTTGGTTGAATTCAAACTCTACACTATGCTTCTGTCTAAAAAAACTAAGCTACTATTCTAAAGAAATAATGCTCCTGTCCATTATCCCCCATCCTATACCCCCTTTAGCTGCTCTCCTGTCTTCGATTAAAAGTCCCCTTCCCCTTAGCCCTTCCACGTGCAGCCCACTCAAATAGAAATAAGGTAGAGTTAGGCCCCACTTTGACATGTATAATGACTAAAGTGGCTTGCTTTAATCATCCGTCCCACTCAGCTCCTGAACAATTTTTCCTTTAACGTTGCTCTCCTATCACATTTGAATGAAACTGGTGTGGGCTCATAAAATGGACAAGGAAAAGCCCAGAAAAGGGATATCCCCTTACGTTGGAATAGCACTTATAATTTCAATTAAGGCCCACGTGACAAGAACCTAACTACTTGAATCCATGAATGCATGATTTCATTGTTACTCCAGTTGTAAATGCTCGGTTCGAGGAGATTGGTCTGCTGTGATGTTAAAATTCAGCAACTCGTTCGCTCGTTGAAGTTCTTTGTTGGTCCGTTGTCATGGGTTCTAGGAGCTGCTGTTACACTTTGCTGCAGCTACTACTTGGAGGTGTTGCTTGGAACATGTTGGAGCTCTCGGCTGCTGCTGTTAGTTGGATGCCGTGGAGTTGCTGCAGAGTTTGGGACGCAGCTGCTGTTGAATGCCGTGGAGTGGCTGTAGGGGCTGCTGTTATTTGCTGCAGCTGCTACGTGTTGTTCGGCACGTGGTTGCTTCTCCAAATGAGCTCCTCGGTTCAGCTATTAGAGTACCTTGGCTGCTGCTCAGTTCTTGGCTGTTGGAGTAGTGAATCGCAGCTGTCCGCTGCTGTCATGCTCTCGAGCTGCTATTATTGTTGCTCTGTTTGAGTCTTTGTTGGCCTAGCTCTCGGTTCAATTGGAGTTCAAGCTGCTGTCAAACAAACCAAAAGAGAGTAATAAGTTTACCCTAGCATCCACAATGAGATAAAACAACGCTTCTACAATGAATTGTAAGATATATATATATATAAAAAAAAAAAGATGCTCTTCTGTTTGCGTGCAAAAATTCTGCTAAATTGAAGTTTATTCTGCTACAATGTGTGGAGAATTTGTTGTTCTCGGCCTGCTAGATGCTGGTGGCCCTCGGTTGGAGATGTTTGGAGCACCAATTGAGAGCTACTTGCTTACTTCGCTGGAGTTTGGAAAGGCTTGGGCGTATTGCTACTGACTTTGGAAATGGAAGCCCACGAATTTGCACAGAGAAGGGGCTGCTGTATTTGGACTTTGCTGACTGCTTGGAGATGCTCGACATTCATCCTGGTTGGATCTGCATCAGCTGCTCATGACATGTAAACTTGGTGTGCGGCTGCGAAAGCTGCTGCTTTGTTGAAGTTCAGTGACGGGTGCTCATTGGTTGCTCGGCTCTCACGATTACTGCCTATATAACCATATCCTTGTGGCTGCAACAAGTGGGTAGGATCTGCTATTGCTCTTGTTGAATAGCTAAGACCAGAAGCTGCTGCTATTGTTTGCTCTATTTTGGACTTTGCAATTGAGTTGCTCGGCTAAAGTTGTTCAAGTGCTCAAGCTGCTGCTCGTAAAGGCTTGGTTGGGGAGCTTGCTAGAAGCTGCTGCTGTAAACTGCAACTCATGGTGATGATGTCTTCAATGTCTTTTGCTCTCAGAATGAAACAGAAACTGCTGCATAAATGAATCACAGCCTACTGCCATTCAAATTGCAGCAGTCACGTCTTGGAGCTTGTGAAGAAGCCTGATTGATTAGAGTTCAACGTGCTCGGCTTTGGTGTTGCAGGGGCTGATCTGTTTTGGAATGCAGCTGCTAATTGTTGTGTTGGAGCTCGGATCGCTTGGATCTCCAACTTGGTTCTGCTGTAATGAATCGTAGTTGTCTCTTGCTTCGGTACACGGCAAGGGGCTACTAAATCAGAATTTTCTCTGTTTCGACCTGCTATCATGTACTGTTGGTTTAGGGAGTTGCTATGGTCTTCAGTTCCAAGAGCTATTGTGCATGTTTGGATACTCTGCTGGGCAGGCTGTTGGTTCTCCCTCATAGCTGGAGTCGTCCAAGCCTGTTCACTCTAGAGTAATAGCTCAACAAATGATATTGTCTTGTGGTTTTCAAGTTTAATCTCTCTCAAGTTGAAGTCAGTTGCCACAGCTGCTTTTCTCTCTCAAATGTGCAAGGAAGTGGGCCTTGTGTTCTACACTCGAAGCTCTCGAATCAATGTCTGCTCTGTCCATAACATGGTCTACTGTCTTCGCACATGAGCTGATTGACCAGTAATACTTACATTTCATCCAAGAGCAATCAAGTTGCAAGTCTAGTTGAAGTGAAGGAACTAGTTCTTCCAATTGAAATAAGAGCTGCTGCTATGAGAGCAGTCCACTTCTTAGCTGCGCTGCTCTATTTCGGTTCATACTTTCAAGTACTTGAGCTGTTATCGCATATATTCTTCATCGTCTGTGCTCAAATGATTGTTACATCTCCAAGAGTGGCTGGTCTGAAATAAAACTGTACGCACGGACGAACTGCTTGTAATTGGAATAATACAATTATAGAGAAGAATGACCACATTTTAAAACCCTCAAACTGAGAGCAAAATCTTGACTCTAAAAAAACACCAAGAACATGTTGAATAACGTTACAACACTAAGAAATCCGATCTTTCATTGAACATTTATGTCAAAATTGTGTGATTGATACATTAATCATTTAAAACCTGACTTTTGATCCTTTATCCACACTTGTCATGCAATTCATCCAAAAATTCGTTATAAAAGTGCAATTTACATGTACAAATATGTGCTTTAAATGGAGATAAATTTTACACATTTATCGAGCATCATGGAGCTCAACCTTGCCAAATTTCTGAAAGCTCGCCTTTGCAAGCTTTATCACCTATTTTAGAGATGGATTTAGCAGGTTATGGCTGCGGCCGAAATGTACAAATGTCTATTGAACATACTCCCTCGGTAGTTCTTTTGTCACCTAGACATGGCAGAGAAGGCCGGGCAGACTAAAATACATGTATTGTATTTGTACAGTTTTATGTTGGTAATATAATTATTTATGCTACCAAAAAAAAAAAATCTCATTTTCGTTATCTAAACTTCAATATTCTTAATATTAAACCGAAGTTGCAACTTGTTAAGTTAATGCATTGTTATATATGCATTGGGCATTTTAAGTTAGGTATCATATTCATCGTCTAAACTTTAACATTTTTAATTTTGATCCGATTTCTCAACTTGTTCAATCTAGACTTTCCATGCTAGAATTATTAACTCTCTATTTTTACTAAGTATTGTCATCGCAATTAGTCTTTTAGACCAATCACATTATGCCATGTGTATTGAACCAAATAAATAGCAGCATCAGCAAAACCAAAGCCAAGGAAGATTATGCGAGAAGGAAAAATATTTAAGAGGTATTAATTACCACGTGTATGTATACATAGTGGTTAATTATTAATAATACTTAAACATATAACAATATGGATAGTAGTTTGTTTAGAAACTATCCACTATTATTACTACATGTTTGAATACTATCAAAAGTTACATATCATATTTATATTTAGTGACGTGTATTATTTAGGAATTCTTTTTCATGCGGAGATGACGTAACTTTTAACTTTTCATAAATAGTTTGTCTCTTCCATTCTAATTAGGAGAAGAGGAACCCTAGGGAAAAACATTGGAAGAACAAACGGAGATTATGCCCCTGAGGAGGGTGAATATCTGCAAACACTAGCTTCTTTATAAACAAGCCCTGGTTTACAGAAGTAACCTCTTTCAGGACTACAGTGTCTGTCTTCTGAACATATGCACTGTCCTTCCAATGCACAACCATCAAATCCTGCACTTTCTTTTCCTCCACCATACAATATCTCATCCGACCAATCATTAGAAAACATGTTTTGGGGGTCCAATTGTTTCTTTACTGCAACAAACCTAGGAAAATTTGGATACTTCTTTTGCACCCCTATAAATGCTACATTTCTGTTTTTAGCCCAATGTGGCCTAGCCCCATGTTTGAAAAATGCAATTTGCTCTACTTCTTCCCACACATCTTGATTCAATCTTGGAACCATAGGGTCCTCCGATCTATAGTAGTTGAAATCTACCACAACCGAGTCGTCGGGTTGGCCTAAATATGCCTTGGAAGCCTTGATGAACCGGATCAAGAGGCCATTGTATAGGTCCACCCCACAAAAGTTTTCCGGGTTCATGTCGCGGAGTTTCTTCACATCGCGGATGAAATCGAGGAATTTCGGGGCAGGAAAGATTGCTGTTGACTCATAGAAAAGGAGTCCATTGATCCTTGGATCCCAAGCACATGAAATGTCAATCCTTGAAGGTGGTGAATATAGGCATGAACCTGAAGTCTGCATTTTCCCTTGATGGCCAATGACTGGATAGCCAGTGAAGATGACACCATTCTTAAGACCATTAGCAATTAGCTTCTTGTATCCCACCGTCGTAGATGCTAGCGTGCACTTTCCTTTCACATTCTTAGCATCCTCAAATGCCTTCTCTGCACGGGAAAAACCCGAAAAAATATTTTGCTTAAGTTCTCTTCAATTCCATATTAACTTCAATGGATCCTTGAAGATCTAATTTGTGCATTGGCGCTGTTAGGATTCTGTCTGGGAAAAGAGGAACAGTACCTGTTGCGCGCACAGATTTCGAGACGAGAACCGAATTGGATTGAAATCCTAGGAAATCAAATACACCATCTCCTGGAGTGTTGATAGGAACTCTGTTATCATATCTGTACACAGCAGTATGTCTAGATGGGTACCACGTGATATCTGCGAATTCATATTTCTTGGCATGATCCATGAATATATCTTCAATTTGACCATCTTCTGTGAAATTGTATATTATACTTCTTTTGAATCCTTTCGCAAGCGAAATCTTCACCTATCATAAGGTTTCATCAATGGTGAATTGCAATTTTGGGTTTCATTCCCGTTAAAACACCAACTTATAGGCGCTCACAGCCATTTGTGTCTCTACGATTTGCATATAATCAAAATTATACCAACTTACATATATAGTGATAAATTAGCATAAAATCCTTAGATATCAGATTAAATGAATGAAATTATCTTGTAGTTAAAAAAGAAATCACACTACAATTTAAAAAAAAGAATTACCTAATTAATTAATATTGCAACATACCTTGGATATGACTCCTAACATTCCTAGAGAAACTTTAGCAGCATCAAGAAGCGGGTCTTGAGACTCTAATTTGATAACTTTTGCATATCCTTCTGACCCCTTGGCAGGCACCGCAAGGCTTAGGCCTACAACATGGTCATGTACAGCGCCACCCTTACCCCACCATGAGCTACCGTGCGCGCCGGTGCTGATCAGCCCTGCCACGCTCACCCCTTCCCAATACGGTGCAACCACCAAGCTCAGCCCTGCCCCCTCAACTTTGTCAATAAGCCGCCTCAAGGGCACCCCGGCATCAACCGTAACAACCATGTTTTTAACATCAATATCGATACCGGAGTCATAATTGGCTGTACTGATGAGGATTGCACTGTTTGATCGAGTTCCAGGACAGGCAAATCTTGGTATGGTGTGTGAGAATTTGCTAACAACTTTGACATTCAGCCTTTTTTGATTGGCATAGGCCACTAGGGAGACAAGTTCTTGTTCTGTTTTAGGGTATGTGACGTTTTGGACATGACATTCTTTTCTATCACTCCATACACCGTATGAATTTTGGAGAATGCAACCGTTGTCGCGGCACATAATAGGGGATTGTGGAGGCATTCCATGGATTCTTAGTATAAGCGTACAAGAGTAAAAGAGGATGTAGATGAACATGTTGAAATGCCTAGATGTTGTTGCCATTTTGATAAATTTGTTTCAGTTTGTTACTTTGCGTGGTAGTTGATATTAAATAGACGCCAATGGGAATGTAATGCTTTGAAGGGATATAGGAAAATGTCTTGTTGCCTAAGTTGTGTCCTTGGGAATACCTTAAGACAAAAAGGTTGATAATGACACCAAGCACCTTTGAATCAATGCCAATAAATAAAAATTGGCTAAATCGATAAAAATGAACATGTCCTCGCCCGTGATGGTGATGGAAACCGAAACCACCCAAACTTTTCTTTAATCTGAAAAAAATATATATAAAAAAAAAACTATATAATTATCTCAATGTTGGAAGATGGGTTCAACAGTCTTATCGACATGATCATAAAAAGTCCCTGAAGTGTGAGTGCAGCCTTGGAGCTGTAATTTTGGTGTTTAGCTGGCGTGATAATGGTGTTCACGCCGTTTTAATGGATTTAAGCACCAAGGAACTTGATGGAAAGTTAAATGGCCCTGCTAGTGGAATTGGCATGTATTGGGACCAAGTTGTTTGTTAGTAGTTGCCTACAACTTTATAAATGCGGCCTTTTAATAATTGTCCACTGTCACAAAAAGAATGCATAGCCAGATCCATAATAGCTTTCTTTCATACATGTCCAAATTAAAATTCAACATTATCTTTATCCTAATTGTCCAAATAAAGTTCCGTAATTCCATTTAATTTGATTAATAACAAGACAAATAAAGTGGATCTAATGGAGTTCACATTATTGACCAGGGGGTTAGAGAATTTATAGTAAGCCGTTTGTAATTATAGTATTTCAAACTCAACCCTAGATCAATTTTAGTCTCTAAAACTGTAATTATATAAAATGGAGGAACTGATTCAAAATCAAACCAATCGATTCTATGATAGTTTATAGGTTTAGTCAGAATAGATTGATTTATGAGTTGATAATTATACAAAACTTGATATGGGTAAACCAACTCAACTACACATAAAAGATTTTAAGACAAAGATGGTATTTATGAATTATGAACGTAGAAAACAAGAATAGAAAAATAAAACATGTAAATTGGTTTTTGAGTTTGAGTTTTGTAATTATTCTCATTGAAAAGTTGAATTTAATGTCATTGAAGCAAATAAGGGACTCCATCAAAAGTTGAGTTGGTTAACTCGTATGGCTAGTTTAGCTAGGTTAGTCATAAGGTACGTACACAAAATTGTGAATCAAACTTGTATGGCTAGTTTAGCTAGGTTAGTCATAAGGTACGTACACAAAATTGTGAATCAAATATTGAGTCCTAATTGTAGAATTTTAGAACTCAAATCCAGACTTGGTTCCCAATATAATAGTCCATAGAGTTCTCCATAGTTTGGTTCCAGCCGAGTCATTATGCCGAAGCACCTTGTTAGTTGTTTTTTAACATACGTACATTTACACTTTCTTATTTCATTTTTGGCCAAAACATTTATCATTTCCCCCATAATACTTTATGGCAAGCTTTGATATGATTCACGTGAATAGACGTATGCAAGCTATCACATGAACCAAGGATAGATCTTAATCGCAGAATGGTCAGAAAGATAATTGGTAGTCAAAGGGTGAGCTAAGTCTCATACACAAGCACATAGATATGACACCGTAGACCTCATACGAACTTAAGAACCAAAACTTGATATGACTCACAAGTTAGCTTTAAAGTCACTCATCACTATTCAATATCCCTTAGTTTGAAAGAATAGATAAGACTAGAGTTTGACACTTGACAGTTGGGTTAGCAACACAAGATTGAAGAAAGGTTCAAGAATGTATCAATATTCATTGATTGATTGATGTGGTTGAGTACAAATAGAGCATATATAGTTGCCATTTAGGGCAACATTCTATATAAGTAAATCTACAAGAAAGCTAAAATACTAAAGTATGCCATGTACACAAAACATGGTGTAAAACAGAAAAAATGGTTGCAAGAAGTGTGCACTAAGAATCCGTATGGGTTGTACACTGTCAAGGGACACATGGCATATTATGGGTGGCTATGGATGATGTAATGCCCTTAAATAATAGGTGACAAAATTATAATCATCAAGATATCTTTTTGGTGTAATGGCTTGGAGTTTATCGGAGTTTTAAAGTTAAGCATGCTTGGGCTTGATCAATCTCATGATGAGTGATCTCTTAGGAAATTAGTACATTAAGGGACAAAACCATGCAACGTGGTGAATCTGTGTAACGAAACTGTTGAAGACATCGATTCTACAAGGGGATGGATTGTAATACCTCTTAAATATCAGGTGAAAGAACTTTAATTATCAAGGCATCTTTTGATGTAACGGCTTGAAGTTCATCAAAACTCTGAAGTTAAGCGTATTCAGGCTAGTTCAATCTTAGGATGAGTGAAATCCTAGAAAGTTACTATACCAAGGGACAAAATTGTACAACATTCTGCTCCAAAGCAAATAATATCTCGGCGAGAGGATTTCTGGTGATGGCATTATAAGTGATGTCAATGCAGTTTACCAGCCAAAAAGGGTAGAGTCCCTACCTAATGGTGGTCATGGACTTGTGCAACAAAACTAACGAGGATATTAGTTCTACAAGGGAGTGGATTGTAATATCTTTAAATAATAAGTGACAGAATTTTAACCATCGAGACACCTTTTAGTATAGTGGCTTAAAGTTCATTAGAACTTCAAAGTTAAACATGCTTAAGCTAGATCAATCCCAAGATAGGTGACATCATAAGAAATCGTTGCACTAAAAGATAAAACTATATAGCGTTCTATGCCAAAGCAGACAATAACTCTGTGAAAGGTTGTTCTAACTGATGCAAAGAGTCAAACCTATCCTTTAGCTGGTAGTAATACAAACTGTGACCAAGAACAAACAAGACCAGCCATCAGAGTGGGTCTGATCTTGCCAAAGTAACGAAGGATAGAGTGAGTTTAGTGAGGGTTTTAGCGAATCCATGCACCACTTGGCCAGATATGACACACCAACTAGATTCTATACGAATCTAAGACTCGCCGGATGTAACGCACTGGTCCGAGTGATAGTGTGTCCACCACAATCCTTGCTAAAGGGATTAATAAGAGTTAGTACGTAAGGGAGAGAAAGCTTTCTAAGAGAAAAGACTTAAACAGGGTTTTTTCATTAATCTTCTATCTGTCTAAGCATTGTTACAAAACGCTCTAAACCCTAGTGGTAAAACTGTAAATAATGTACAAAACCTTAAACCCTAAAGAATTGGGCCCATAAATAAAATAAGGATAAACATGTACAAAAATATAAAACTATGTGTTTCATAGGGAGAAGTTGGCATGTGGTCATTCGGCATGCCCTGGGGGTAGTCTCATAGTGTTTACCGAGACACCAAAAAAGTTAGCCCATAATTGTCGAGTTTTGAAGTCAATCAGCAATAGTTTCTCCGAGCTGTACTGAATGGATCCAATACTTGGTAAAGCGATCTCTCGACCACTAAATCAATGAGAGACTTTAGCCGAGTGAATTAAACTCTCAGAAACATGATACCTTGGCCTATCTGTAAACATGATGCCGAGTAAGCAATTAGTCAGGCATAGGTGAGGATCGATTGTTGTCTCAACCTTATACTTCTCGGCACTCTATCTACAAGAGATAATGTTATTCAGCTCAGCAGACAGAATCAGTCAACAAGTAAATGATCTCGGCTTTGGCAATCGGGTTGGGTCGGTACCCTAAAGCCTATCGTTTCCTCTCCTTTAGAGAAGTTTCGACCTAAAACTTGGTAATTGGCGACTTCAAATCCCTCCAGGGTTAAACACTAATCGAAAAAATTTAAATTTAAACATTGTACACTATAGTTCGTGCAACAAGGGCATCACCAACTAATGCCCCCTCTACTCGTCATGGGTACTATCAATCACATCTTTTATCTCGAATCTTTCCTTCCACTCATCATGGATTCGATCAACTATACCTTGGTAGTCCTAGCAATTATCAATTACGGGAAGCAACACATTCTCAAGGTCATACAAAGAATTAGAGGCTCGCAAATCTTGTGTCGACGGGACGTAAGATGGCTCTTCAATGGCAAGTGCTTCCGCCTCTTCAAGCTCAACTAGTTTTAACATCATGATCTCCTCATCATTTGTAATTAGCATTCCCACTGCTTCCTTATAATTTGACTCTTCCTTCTCTTTCCATCTACACACCTTAACTCTTTCCAATAGGAGAGTCTCAAGGGTTAACATGACATATCCCCAGTATATGTATCCATCACCCCGGTGTTGATAAACTCCAATCCACAGTTAATAAGAGCTTACAGGTGTAATGCTATATTTGCTCTTATCAGTTCCACATAAACTTGTTAAATGACTAGGACATAGGATTCCGATATGAGGAAGCCAAACATAATAATTCTTAAAGCTACCATCCGTGGTATTTATAGTGGGTAATGAGATCAGTTCAGGAACATAGAAGTTTAACCATAATTCAGCTCGGCATTTCTCGCCTCTACCGCTCGTCTCTCCGACAACCTTCACTTCTCCTACTCCCTCTTCTCAGGCTTTTCTCTCGTCGATCTTCCCTATTCAAGTATCCCGTTACCTCATTTCCTCTCGAAGCTTCTCAAGCTGATCAAGTATATCCTTTAGCTGTTCCTGCACATTGTAGTGATCAGCATCGAGACTAAACTCTACTCTTAAGGCTAGTCGAATTGCCTCATTTAAGCTTCTTACTCTCGAGGGGTCAACACATCGAGCAATCTCCAATCTCAACCCTCTCATGAATCGCAAGATAGTACATGAAAGAGATTCATATAATTCACATCACCACAGGAGTGCCTTGTACTCTTGGACAAAGTCTTGGACACTCATTCACCCTTGCCTTAAGGTAGATAACTCCTCGTACAACTCATCTTGATATGATGTGGGTACAAATTTTTCTCTCATTGCAGGTCTCATTAAGCTTCATGTAGAACTCACTCCTCTAAGAATCCTTCGCCTTAATTCATTCTTCTACCAAGTCTTGGCAAGACCTTGAAGTTGATCCTCTATGATATATTCCTTATCACATTCAGGATACGGGTACTTTTCAAAAACTTTATTGACTCGGAACTCCTAATCCAAGTATTCGTCTAAGGGTCCATAGCCATCAAACATGGGTATTCTCGACCTTATATCTTCATAGTCATAGTCATAACCGTATCTTCGTCGATGGTCACAAGCTACGTTGAATTGGGGTATTAATTTAGCAAACTAGCTGGACTTACAAGAAGTTTCGTTGGTAATGACTAGAACTATCCAACACAGTAATTTCAAGGATACAACAACTCGGATAAATTCCACAATCGCAATTCGTTAGCCTTCAAATAGTATAGCTCGGCCACTTATACATTAGGAGCTCAAACAACTTTAACGCTTGTTTAAAGTACAATAACTCAGCACTTAGGAAACAATAGCTCACGGTATAATAGTTCAGCAACTGGCCACAATGGCACAGCTAGTACAGTAGTAACACGTCACAGCAACTTAATACAGCAACAAACTTCGATACATACAACACCACTTCAGAAACTTATTAATTAAACAGCTCAGAAGTATTTTCAGCTCAAAAAAATAAAACCTCACAACAGCTCGATTTAGGCACTTCAATTTAATATCTCTGACTCCTTCACCCAATTAAGCTCGGTACGTCACAAGAGCTTAACAAACTTCAATAGTACAGCTCGGTAAGTGTTTAAACAAGACATCCAATTACTCAGTCGGCATACTAACTAGTACGACACAACTTTAGATATAAAATAGAACGGATACAATGCCTAAAACTCTCAGCCCTATTTGGAACCTCGAGCTTTGATACCAAGATGATACAAATCGTGACCAAGAACAGATAAGACTACTCGTCGAGATAGGTCCAATCCTGCCGAAGGAACGAAGGATAAAATGGGTTTAGTGAGGGTTTTAGCAAATCCGTAAGCCACTTAACCGGATATGACGCACCAGCTAGATTTTGCACGAACCTAAGACTCATCGGATGTAACATACCAATCCAAGTGATGGGGTTACCTACCATAATCATTGCTAAAGGGATTAATAAGAGCCGGTATGTAAGGGAGAAAGAGCTTTCTGAGAGAAAAGACTCAAACGGGGTTTTTCATTAATCTTCTGTCTGTCTATGCATTGTTACAAAAGCTGTTATTTATAAGACGCCCTAAACCCTAGTGACAAAACTGTAAATAATGTACAAGGTCTTAAACCCTAAAAAAATGAGCCCATAAATAAAATAAAGATAAACATGTCCAAAAATATAAAACTGTGCGTTTCACAGAGAGAAATCGGCATGTGGTCATTCGGCATGCCCTGAGAGTAGTCTCATAATGCTTACCGAGACACCAAAGAGGTTAACCCATAATTGCTAAGTTCTAAAGTCAGTCGACAATAGTTTCTCCGAGCTATGTTGAGTGGATCCAACACTCAATAAAGCAATCTCTCCACTACTAAGTCGATGAGAGACTTAAGCCGAGTGAATCAAACTCTCAAAAACATGATACTCCGGCCTATCGGTAAGCATGATGCCGAGTAAGTGATTGGTCAGGCGTAGGTAAGGATCAGTTGTTGTCTCGGCCTTATGCTTCTCGGCACTCTATCTGCAAGAGATAGTGTTATTCAGCTCGGCAGATAGAATGAGTCAGTAAGTAGATGATCTCAGCTTTGGCAATCGGGTTGGGGTCGGCATCCCGAAGCCTATCAGGTAATCTGCTGAAGGTCAGGGTAGAGTCTAGCAAAAAGGTCAACAATTTATTAGCAAACACAGCAATGTGCCAGCTAAGCAACTCAAGAGGTTAGTTGAGTTATTTACCCTATTCTCGACTAAACTTAGTTGTGATAAGAATCAGGCCATCGAACCTATGACTCGAGCCCAACCTTAAGCTTGAGCCCAAACTCGAGCCCAAGCCCGAACTCGAGCTTGTACCCAAGCCCGAGGACCAAAAAGCATAACTAGGCAAGTTATCTCTTTGTACCCTACCTCTAAAGAGTTCGAGTTACTACAATTTACCAACCTTTAGGTTTATCCGAACCAAACACTCTTATACCTATCAATAGTCTCCAATTGTCGACCTAAGGTACACTCGAACAATAGCTTGGCCTACCCAACCATCTACTCAGCCGACCTAGAACCAAACTACTCCAAGTGTGACCAAGCTGAATTTACGTCAAACGAACTATTAGCTTTGCTCGGCAATATCAACCAATCACCTCAACTTGGCATCAATGCTCAGCAACAACCCAACTAGCCTCACAATCTGTCTGTTTTGCCAGGAGCATAACCACTAACTATCTACTACATGTCCAAGTACCTTATGTGATAGAATCTTCCATACAAGATAGATGTTTTTATTGATTTTTCATTTATGTCCTTCAAACATTCCTTATACAATATTTAATTTAGACATTACTCTTTTAGTCTTTACCATTTATAGCAGCTACCCTACTATTTCGGGTATAAATACTCATTGTAATTGTAGCTCTAAAGACAGATCAATGGTCTGCAACATAGAATATATTTTCTTTTGTAGGCATCCTCTTTGTTTATGTGTTTTCTACTTTTATTCTAACCCTTAAGTAAAGCTAGGTGGTGAGTATCCTCACCAAGTTAGCTCATGCGTCATATCAAGTTCACTTCGTAAGTCCTTAGTAGTTCCTTGGTGCATCATATCCTCGGAGCTGATCGTAGTTTACTTACTTGTTTGTTTTCAGTATTTGTACACTTTATACCCTCATTTTCAAGCTTTCCATAAACTTAGACATACCCCTTACGATCGACCTTGTTAGTCCATAACGTAAATCGTATCAAGTTGGCATGAGGTAATGCTAATCTTACAACAAGTCAGAACTAAAGGTGTAATTGAATTGAGTCAAACCGAACAATATCAAGCTCGAGCTCAACTTAACTTGAAAACTTGAAGCTTAAGCTCAACTGAAATTCAATCAAGCTTTAAATTTTAAGATCGAGTTCGACTCGAAAATATATATGCCAAGTTTGAGCTCAATTTCATTGGCTCGATTAAGCTCAAATTTTTGTATAAATTTTCCTTAACCAATATCAGATTCGCATACATTTAAATAAATAAAAAAACATATTAAAAATTATATCAGACTCGATTAGGCCCGTGAATCTTAGAAGCTTAGTATTTTAAAGCTCGAGTTAGGCTCGATTTATTACTCGAGCAGTTTGAGCTCGAGCTTCAACTTAACTCGACTATCACCAAATCAAATTCAAGTAAAACTCTAGTCTAGTTTGAGTAACGTACAAACCAACTTAGTTCATTTACACCTCTAATTGGAACAGGATGGCCTTCCTCCACTCGAGAGATAAGTAAATGCTAGTAGGAGTTCAACAACTTAAACAAGTCGGTACGTAGGAGCTCAATTTCTTGTTCAGTCAATTGTTGTTAGAGGACTCAACGAGCCATAGTAGCTAGTCCAATCGAGCCCTCACTCACTCATGGGTCAAGTATTAAAAATAAGAATCCTTAATAAGATATTTTCAAGTGGCATTGATGTAATGAAAAAAAGTGTAAGGTTATTTAACATAGTAGGTCATATGGTTATCCTTTAAGGATCTTAACATAACTTTTAACGATTACAAATTCTTATAAAGTTTTAAAAACAAAATTACCAAGAAATATAATCATGACCATAAACACCATTATGTTTAGTAACATATTATGGAGTCATCTATCTCTATTTAATAGTAGAAAATTGGATATGATCATTTAGTATAATATGAAGTAATGGATTGCCCATAGTATGAATACTAATCTACTAAATAAATCAAGTTCGATTCCCCCTCCTTATATATATAAGCTAGAAAAGGAAAAAGTACTCAATTGGTAAATCATTATTATACCCTTTATTTAATTATATCCAAACATAAGGTAATTACTCCCCCTAGATAGGTCTAGCAATTTCCAATACAATGCAATAAACGAACATGACACAATTTAGGAGACGATTACAAACCGAAAACATGAAATTAACAAGATATATGATACTGTCACATAGTTACACAAATAAGCACATTCTCTTATAAACTAATCGTTTATAATCTCTGTTCAATTGCATATAGTTTTGGCGCCAACACAAACTTGACACAAAATAAGATACAAACATAACCCATTAGCACAAATTGACACTCCAACTGTAAAGTCTTAAGTGCCACTATACAGATAGATTATATCCTCCATGCCCCAAGGGCCCATTTGTATATAAGCTGGCTCTAACTAAATCTCGAATGAAGGAGGGCAATAATATGGAGGTTGTTTTGGTTAATAGAAGGAGAAACTCCCGTAACTTTAAAGCCTCATTAAAAGAATCCTTCGTATATTAGATATAATAATTACAAAGAGCCATTACTACAAAAACTCAATTAGAAGAATAAGCAGATTTTATTGGAGGAAAAGTCCCAAGAAGTGAATATTAAGAGTATAAGTGCCAATCGTACGCTTCTTCAACCGTACGTTTAAGCCTCGATTGTAATCAACTCAAGTCAAATCATTATAATGTGAAGCTCGAGTTTGACCAAGCTTTAAATTTTAAGCTCAAGCTTGATTCAATGATATATATGACAAAAAAAAGTTTGGCTCAATTAACTCGATCTTTTTAATAAATATTTCCTAAATAATTTCATATTCATTTACATTTAAAATATTAAAAATGAATTAAAGATTATACCAAGTTTGATTAATCTCTCGAGCCTAATGAGCTTAATATTCTAAAGCTTGAGTTCAGCTTGATTTGCTGCTCAAGTAGCTAAGGTTCGAGCTCAACTTAGTTATCACTTAATAGAATTCGAGTAAAACTTGAATAGAATTTGAGTAATTTGTAAACTGGTTTAGTTTTTTATGGCTTACTTACACCACAACACCTTTTCATATTCTATATTTTGATTCTTTAGCATTTATACTTTTCTATCTAATTCAAATGGTTAGCATTTGCCAAACTTACCTTTAGTTCTGGTGGCAGTGTTTCCAAATTTGTCGTTGATCCCCTACCCCAACAAACTTCTAACTCATACACTATTTTTTCTGTTGTCAAAACACCTAATTCAAGAACCTAATGATGCCACCATGCTTCTACTGTGCAACTTTTATTACCACGTGCCTTCTCTATCTTTAGGAAGAAGACACCAAGATTTCCATACACATGTGCTTTACTTTGTCTTTATTCTACTTTATTTGGTTATGACATTATAGACTTTACTAATTGTATCAATCAATGGGTCTAAAAGAAACTAACTCTAAATCTCTAAATTATTCTCTAATCTTTAAGTCCATAAAAGATGCTCTGGTACTTAGTTCCCTAGCATAGTGATCCTCTATCGTAACATACTTTGATGCTCTTTCCTTAATGTACATCTTTACCTTTAATCTCTAAACATGATATCCTAACCCCCTATAGCAATCCACCTCTCGAGGCTTTCTTAGCACTTAGTGCTTAGGAAATGGTGTAGTCATACTATCTCCATGTGAGGATAAGGCTTTTCTTATACCCAATACTAAAATATGTATTTTGGTTTTACACACCACATATTATACATAACATGTAATACCTATTAAATCCTTTCTCCTTTTCACGTACTTCTAAATTACAAACATCATTATAGCATATACTTTGGTTTTACACATACATTGTAAAAAAAATTTTCACATACTATTTCTAATACTATTAAACTAGAGATCTACTAGATCAAAAGTCGCTAAGGAACCATAGTCTTATATAGAGGTAAGTAGATAATCATGTTATATAGCATAACTATCCTTATCCTACTTGACCATGCAGGTTTTGAGTGGAATTAAGAGTTACAAGATAGGTTTTAGTTACAGATTCTTCGAAACCTTTTCAGAAAATTGTACTCTCGGATCTAAAGGATGTAAGTCCCATAGTTTCCTATATCCACCCTAAGAAATTATTAGATCATATCAATAAATGAATAATAAATAATAATGCCATATTATTTGGCCAATAAATTTTTGGATAAAAACAAAAAAAAAAAATGAGGAGCCCATGCCAAACCTAGTATCACCTCTAACTCTTTATGTTCTCCATTCTTTAAGCAAGATAAGTTAACAAGATTTCGACATAACTAGATATTATAAGTTAACAAGATATTATAATATCAAAAACATTAACATTATAAGTTAACAAGATTTCAACATAACTAGATATTATAAGTTAAGCAAAATAAGTTAACAAGATTTCAACATAACTAGATATTATTAAGGAGACCATAATTTTGTAAATACGTCTTATAAAGTTTCATATGCCAAATAAGTTAACAAGATTTCGACGTAACTAGATATTACAATGTTTTTTATGAACATAAAGGGATTTGATATTACAAGACGTATTTACAAAATTATGAATTTTATAGCAGGTTCTAAGCTTTATCTATTCCTATTGGAAGAAGAATATGCAGTGGACTGATCACATCCTATGATCTCGAGATATGAGAGTGGCTTAAAAATTTGATCCACAGCATACAATAAATCCAATTTCAAAACCGCCAAAATAGCGTAACTACAGTGAAGCCTTCTTTCCTCCGCTCAAGTTCCACTACCGTGCTTCGTCCGACCAACAACTCTAGTGAGTCCTCTGCGTGTGCGTGTGTGTGTGTTGATACATCAATATTAATGAAGATGGTATTTTATCCTATGGTTGTTTTCAGTTAAATTTTGAGTCTTTTTATGTTATCCAATGTAGACGGTGTTATTCTCGAACTAATCTATTAGTTGATATATCGCATGAATAGTTCTAAATTTTGTTAATTCGATATTTTGGATTAGATTGTTTAGATTCAACAGTGTTACAGGTTGGAGGTCTCTATACAATTTGATCATCTATCTCTGTGACTATTTTTTCAAAAGATAAGCTTTTTTTTTTTTTTTCCCTTTTTGCCATATACTATTACAACAACTATATGAAAAGCATCAAACTTAGTTCATCCCGTTTAAAATCCAATATTTATACTACTTGATTATAGAGATTTTATCAATATATTTGTCAATTTTAGCTGTGAATATGCTATCATTTGTCCGTTTTCAGGACTCCTAATACTTTATTAGTGTTTACTTTTTATTTGTAATTTGCTATAAAATACTTCATTTTCCATTGATAAGATCTTCTTTCTCAAACTACAAACCCAGCTGATATTTCATGAATACATGAAATTTTTTCCATAGCATATACACATGCATTTTAATTTATGTAATGTATTTTATGGACAAGTTCCTTCTTTGCCGTTTTTGGTAGACACCCACTATGCAAAATAATATATTCAGTGTCTCACTTGTCGTGTTATCATATATAATAATGTTTGATTAAGAATATTTTCGATTATCTTTTAACTTGAATCTAGTAAATCAAATGAGGCAAAATTGATATCTAGAGCGCCCTTAAAGATATACTCACTTGTTTGTACTTGGATGTATGTTATAGTCAATGAATCATCATGGAATATTGATTTTGCTTGGATGAATTTATTTTAAATTTTAATGGGATCATCATTAACATATTTTAATATATGCCAATTCTACTAATAGTCTATTTAAGAATAATGAATCTTGTTTTCATCTTTATGTTTAGGACTTTCATATTGGTTCTTAAATTCTTATATGTTATAAGAGGAATATGTTGTAATTTTATGGGTCACTATATCAATTAATTGTATATTGTTGATTGTCTAATTAAATCAAGGAGTTAAACCATTAAATAAAAGTGATCGTTTAGTTAATAAATAAATAAATATGGTTTATAAACTTATCTCTATGAACTTTTGGTATGAGCCCAATATATAAAGATCAAAGTATTTTATTCCACCTATTATAATGAACTATAGTAAAATAAAATAATAAAGCCTATACATATATATAGGGTTAAAGTCCTTAGTCTAGTAGTGTGTTTTAAGGCTTCCCCTTCTACTTTTTCTCACGTCCTATCAATAAAAAAATTAAGAGCAGGCACTATCATAAATTAAACAACCATAACCTTTAAAGAAAGTTTTTTTTCATGGATACAAGTATGCTTCCGTAAATATTGTAATTATATCATGTTCTTTAATCTTACACATGATATACTACCATATTTTATATAGAAATCTAAAAGTTTTAATTCTTTTCCAATGATATCAGAGTCTTCATGTGTGAAATTAAGACATTAAAATTTTCAAGATGGTTAAAAATCTAAAATAATTTGTTTAAGATATTTTTTTCCCTAATTTTAAAGATTAGGGCTTTCAAGATATATTCTATGATTTCATTAAATTATGAATACAATCTCGAAATCATGCATAAGATTGGAGTTTTGATTTGGTGATATAATTATTCGTTTTGCATTCGTGATATCATGTAAAGATTTTTTTCTATTTTGTATTTATGTTCCTTTCAAGCCGTTTTGTATGTATTAATGGACAAAAGCAATTAATATAATTGGTTTAGATTCATCCTCTCTTGCTCTAGTGATGGTATTTGGAACGTCCGTATTTGTTGTTCTCGTCCTTCATTATCTCTGAGTATGATTTTGTATGTTACAGTTGATCATATGTTCTCATCTTCAAGATGTTTATATTTAAAAAATATATATACCAAAAACCTTACATGTGAATTCAATTTTTATGGTATTTGTATATTGGACATAAGGGAATTTTTTATTAGTTCTCAAATATCATGTCAAAAACAAAAGATATTATTTTTCCTTTGCAAATCTTGTCTAGTATTTCAAATAAATTGAAATAATATGTTACCAAAGTAACCTCTACTATTTAAGTTTATTTAGAAATATTCAAACATTAAGTTAAAGATTTGCGTAAAATATCTATATCTATATGAATAATAATCAACCTAAAGAAAGTTTATTATTTAGCTAGATGATAGATATGTGATAATTTTTGTTTCATGCATGCAATTTTATCAACCTAAAGGAAGGCAGGTTATTGACAGAATTATTTTATCAATATTTATTAGTATATTTGAGGACACCATCTACAGTTGATATTTTTGTCCAAACACTAAATATTAATGATGTGCTAAGTGGCTTAATTAAAGTATTGATTTTATTACTTATCAATATTAATTGACTGATTGTGCATAATGATGATAATTTTTATTCTATATTTATTCATGCATTAAAGTGTGAAATTATAATTGATTGTGAATATATTTTATTCTTAATTTAGTCAATTCAACCTCTATTTCTACTAATTTGAATAACATTCCAGTGCTAAATTGCACAAATTTAATGAACCTCCCGCCCTTAACAGCGAAAATATTGTTGAAGAAAAGGTAATTTATGAAAAGTGAGAGCATTTTAACCTCGTGAGTCTAATAATCATGATGCATTCCATTTTGGATACTATTAGGGAAGCCATACCTAAGGACAAAAATGCTAAAAGGTTCCTTAGCCAAATAGCAAACCGATTCGCAAGGTCCCAAAAGGTTGAAACAAGCACTATTGTTGCAAAGCTCATTTCTATGCGATATAATAGCAAAGGAAATATGAAGGAATACATCGTGGAGATGTCTAATATTGTTACAAGACTAAAAGCCTTAAAGTTGGAATTGTCTAATGACGTTCTTGTACACCTAGTCTTAATCTCTTTTCCTACTTAGTTTAGTCCTTTTAAGATAAGTTACAACACTCAAAAGGAAAAATGGACATTGAATGAGCTTATTGCACAATGTGTGCAAGAGGAAGAAAGATTGAAACAAGAGAAGATTGAAAGTGCTTATATAGTTAATCTCTCTCAGGATAAGACTCCCAAGAAAAGAAAAATGGATCATAAAGGTAAAGGAGCTGCAAATGTTGGGACTTCACATGTGCAACAGAAATAGGATAAGGGTATCACTTATTTCTTTTGCAAGAAAGCAAGTTATGTGAAGAAGGATTGCCCTAATTATACAAAGTAGCTCACAAAGAAAGGTGAACTTCTCAACTTTGTTTGTTTAGAAGTTAATTTAGCTTTAATACTAACCTACACTTGGTGAAAAGATACAAATGTAACTATTCACATAAGTGTAACTATGCAGGGTTGTTTAAGGAGTCGAATACCAAATGATGCTAAAAGATTCATCTATGTAGGCAATGGCAACAAGGTTCCTATTGAGGCTATTGGCGTTTTTAGATCACAATTAAAGTCTAGTTGTTATTTAGATTTGGAAGAGACCTATTATGTACCGTCATTTAGACGAAATTTAATTTTTATTTCTCATTTGGACAAATCTGATTATCTTTTTTCATTTGGAGATAGAAAATTCAGTCTTTTTCAATATTCAAATATTATTGCTATCGGTACTTTAATTGATAATTTATACAGATTGAATTTGCATGCCTCATATATAGAAGAAACATTACATACAAGTAATTGTCGTATAAAGCGAAAATTAATAAATGAGAATTATTCTATGTTATGGCATAAGCATTTAGGACATATTTCCAAACAAAGGATTCAAAGGCTTGTGTTAGAAGGAATTCTAAATTCCCATGACTTTTCAGATTTTGAAATATGCGTTAAGTGTATCAAGGGAAGGCAAACAAATATTAAGAAAAGAGGTACCGAAAGGAGTTCCAGCGTCTTAGAATTAATACGTATTGATATATGTAGTTAATTACCTACGGCTTCATGGAATAATCAATAGTATTTTATTACTTTCATAGACGACTATTCTCGGTATAGGTACTTATACTTGATATATGAGAAGTCTAGTCCTTGGATGTTTTTAAGGAATATAAAGCTGAAGTTAAAAACCAACTTAATAAGAAAATTAAAGCTGTTAGATCTTACCATGGTGGTGAATACTACAATAGATTTGATGGATTAGGTGAACAATGTCTTGGACCTTTTGCAAGGTACTTAAAAAAGTGCGAGATTGTTCCTCAGTACACTATGCTGGGATAACCAAGTCAAAATAGTATAGCTAAGAGATGTAATAGAACTCTAAAGGATATGGTTAGAAGTATGATTAATCATTCTTCTTTACTAGAATCACTCTCGGGAGAAACATTAAAGACTGCATATATATCCTTAATCGAGTTCCAAGTAAAACTGTATCCAAAACCTCATACGAGTTATAGACTGGTGAGAAGCCTAATCTTAGACATTTTCATATTAAAGGGTGTTTAGCTAAAGCTAAACCATATAAGCCTAATGAGAGAAAACTGGACTTGAGAACAATAAGCTGCAACTTTATTGGATACTCAGAGCGATCAAAAGGATTTAAATTCTATGATCACTTAGGCCAATCCTTTTTTGAGACTGGGAATGCTAAATTTCTTAAGGATGTTGAATATAGTGAGAGCACTCCAACCAGGAATATTATGTTTTAAGAGGAATGTACGAATATTCCCATAGTTGCAATAGAAAGTCCACCAACAATTACACCCATTACTTTTTAAGATGCAAATATAGATGTTCAAAATATTCCTGAGACTCCTCTTGCTTTTGTAAAGGAGCAAGCTCCTACTTATATTGAGGAATCACAACAACCTTAAGAGGAAGTGTCATTACGTAGATCCACTAAAGAAAAAAGATTTACAATTCCAAATGACTATGTCATATACCTTTAAGAGCATGAGTTTGATATAGGATTGGAAGATGATTCATTATCTGTCAGTTAAGCCAAACAAAGTTCAAATGCCTAAAAGTAGATTGATGCCATGAAAGAAGAAATGAAATCTATGAGAGACAATGACATTTGGGATCTTGTTGAATTGCCTGAAGGTGTGAAACCAATTAGTTGTAAATGAATTTTTAAGACCAAGCAGGATTCAAAAGGCAACTTCGAAAGATATAAAGCACGTTTTGTCACTAAGGGTTTCACTTAAAAGGAAAGCATTAACTATAAAGAGACTTTCTCTCCAGTTTTATCGAATGACTCTTTTAGAATCATTATGGCACTTATAGCTTTTTATGATTTAGAGCTCCATCAGTGTAAAGACTGCATTTCTAAATGGTAATGTTGATGAAATAATATATATGGTGCAACCAAAGAATTTTGAATCTAAGGAATCAAAGTATCTAATATGCAAATTAAAGAAATCTATCTAAGGATTAAAGCAAGCATCCCATCAATGATATCGGAAATTTGATCAAGCGATTTCCTCTTTTGATTTTAAGGAAAACATTGTTGATCGATGTGTGTATCACAAGATCAATGGGAATAAATTCATTTTTCTGGTGTTATATGTCGATAATATTTTGCTTGCAAGTAACGATATAAAGTTATTGCATGAGATTAAGAGATTTCTTTCAAGCAATTTTAAAATGAAAGATCTTGGTAATACGTCCTTTGCACTAGGCATACAAATCCATCATGATCATTCATGAGGTATATTAGGCTTATCACAAAGGGCATATATCGATAAGGTACTCAGTAAATTTAACATGAAAGATTATGCACCAGGAGATACTCCTATGGCTAAGGATGAGAAGTTCAGTTTACTTCAATGTCCTAAGAATGACATTAAGAAAAAGGCAATGGAGTGGATCCTTATGTATCAGCAGTAAAGAGTCTTATGTATGCACAAGTTTGTACGCGTCTGGATATTATATACATTGTTGGAATGCATGGTAGATATTTGAGTAATCCTAGCATAGATCATTGGAAATCAGCAAAATGTGTTATGCAATACCTACAAAGAGCAAAGGATTATATGCTTACATATCGAAGATCTAATCATTTGGAGGTCATGAGGTATTCCGACTTTAACTATGCTAAATGACTTGATAGCAGAAAATCAACTTCTAGTTATATTTTTATGATAGCTAGTAGAGCTGTATGATGGAAAAGTGTCAAATAGACACTTACAACTTCTTATACCATGAAAGCAAAATTTGTTGCTTGTTACTAGGTGTCAAATCAAGGAATATGGTTGCGAAATTTTATCACTGGATTGCAAATTGTTGATGATATTGAGAGATCATTGAAAATCAATTGTGATAATAAAGCTACTGAACTATATTCCAAGAATAGCAGAAGTTCATCGAAATCAAAGCATATCAATATAAAGTTCATTGTAGTTAAAGAGAGAGTTCAAAGTTCTCAAATATCAATTAAACATATTATACAAATCTCATGAGTATAGGTCCCCTTACTTAGGGTTTACCACCCAAAGTGTTTCGTGAGCATATTGCTCATATAGGTGTTATTAATTTTGATGATGTACTTGTATAGTGGGAGATTAGTTTTTTAGTTAATGTTCAGTTGTATACTGCATTTTATTATAATTAACTCATATATAGTTGTTTCTGAATTCTCTGAAATAAAGTTTTATATGTTCTAATTGTAGTTGTACATAAATTGTGGAGTATATTATAAGTGATAAAGTAGGACCTATTAGAAATAGGCATGTTAAAAATCACATTGCATGCAATTTCCATGCTATATATCCATACTTAATCTCTATCGTTGATTATATTGATGTTGTGACCATTGATGAGTCTTGTCATGACAAATGATGACAAAAGCCACTTTGATCCTATATTAGTGTGATTGATAGACCAAATTGTTTCGAGATGAGACCTAGTATAGACAGAAAAAGTTTGAGCTTATAAAGATTTTACAAGATACAATTATCAGGTGACATATGTGACCTAAGTGGGAGATTGTTGTAATTTTATGAGTCATTATATTAATTAATTGTATATTGTTGACTGTCTAATTAAATTGAGGAGTTAAGCCATTAAATAAAAGTAATCATTTGGTTAATAAATAAATAAATATGACTTATAAACTTATCTTTATGGACTTTTGGTATGGGCCCAATATGTAAAAACTCAAGTATTTTATTTCACTTATTACGACGGGTCATAGTGAAATAAAATAATAAAGTCTATATATATAAGGTTAAGGTCCCCAGTCTAGTAGTGTGTTTTAGGGTTTCCTCTTCTGCCTTTTCCCACATCTCATCAGTGAGAAAATCAAAAGCAAACACTACCATAGACTGGAAGACCATAACCTTCAAATAAAGTTTCTTTCCATAGATTGAAGTACACTTCTGCAAATATTGTTTTTATATTATGTATTTTAATCTTATACATAAGATCCTGCCATATTCTATATGGAAATTTAAAAGCATTAATTCTCTTCAGAATATTGTTGTAATTAACATTATGGTTATTAAATCTTAAGACAAATTATTGCAATTTATAATATTTATCAAATTGCTATAATATTGATTTCATTAATATTATAGTTGTTAAATATTAACACAAATTTATGTAATTTATAATATGTATCAACTCTTACCTAAATAATATTTTTATTATAATTATTTAATTAATTATGTAGCAAATCTATGTTTTTGTTTAAATTTATATATAATGCATTCAATTATGCAAGCCAAATAACCTCTTCAAATTGTATTGATTTTTAATAATATAAAAATTGTTGTTAAGCAAAAGTATTCAATGCAATACTTGCATATACCAAACAACATAAATCTAAGAAAAACTATGTCTTGTACTATGTGCACCAAATATAGTACAAGAGAATATTACTATATTGTAATTCATGTAATGTTTTGTGTTATGACATGCTACCCTCCTTATATCATCCTTTTCTATCGACCAAACTCTATCTAGAAGTTTATTGAGAGATATAAGTTAGTTTATTAACTTTGTGTATAGTTTAGTAAATGAGTTGTAGTTGTCCCATCTTTGTAAGTGAGATTATTGTATACACCATATTCAAATTTTTCATAAATACTTGCCTTAATCTCTTCCGCTACATTTCTCTTTGTTTATTTGTTGTTATATGTTCACTGTATATCATAACATATAAAAAATTTTCATCAAATCGAGCATCTCAATTTAGACCTTATTTGAAGATAGAAGTGAGAATTTTACAGTATGACTAATGCATTCAAACCAAAAGGAGATAAAGAGCAAAGAGCAGAGAGAAAATCCATCATCGAAAGTTATATGTAAATTTTAATCTACAGTAATCAATCTATTTCTATTACATCATTAAAGTATATATACAAGACTAACTAATTTAACAAACAACTATGTACATGTGGCCTAATAAGAAGAGAACAACTCAACAAAGCCTCACTAATAAATACATCTCAACATATCTCAATAGCCCCCCTCAAGTTAGAGCCTCCTAAAGGCCTAACTTGGAAACTAAAAATTGAACACGTTTGTGAGCCAAAGTTTTGTCAATAATTTTGACAATTGAGAATCAAAAGAAACATGGACTGAACGAATAAAATCATAAACGAACGTGATCACAAACATAATGGCCATCTATATCTTTGTGTTTAATATGACCATGCAAGCAAGGATTATTACCAATTAGTGAAGTAGATTTGTTGTCGCAAAATAAGATAATAGGCATAAAGGAAGGAAAACCAAGATCTCATAAAACATAGGAAACCTGAAAAACTTCTTTAACAATGGATGCAAGACTTTGATACTTAGATTCGAAAGTTAAAAGTTACAACGATAGACTGTTTCTTGGTTTTCCAAGAAATAAGACTACATCCAAGAAACAAACAAAATCCAGAGATAGATTTTCTATTCGAATGGTAACTACCCTAATTAGAGTCAAAATAAGCTTGAAGTTAAAGATCAGAACCAATAGAAAAGAAGAGTCATAGTCCCTTTAAGATAACAAAGCAAGTGAAACATAGCTTGTACATAAGTATACCTCAGTTGAGACAAAAATGGACTAAGCCTACGTATTGCAAAACTAATGTTTGGTTAAGTCAATGTGAGATAAAGAAACCTCCCATCATGTAATACCCCAATTGTTTAAATAAATTAATAGTAATTATTTTGTTAAATTGAACAAAAGAAAAAAGAGTAATGAGGGGACACGAAATCATAATGAAAAACTTTTGGAAAAGTCTTCGAGAAGTTAGTTCTTAGATTGCTAACAATATTAGCAATGATAGAAATTTTCGAATCATAATAAAAAGGTCAAAGAAAAGATACTAAATTGATACGCAATCAAAATAGGGCACAATGAATAGCTAAGAAATAAAAATAATTTAAGAAATTTCAAAAATATAAAATTTAGTGTCCACATATGATATAAAGTCGAATGGAAAAGTCAATATTTAGAAATATTAAGTTTTTGTTATTAAACGGTTAACTAACATTGAAGCAATTGTTCGTATTTAAAAATATGAAATAATAATGTGAAAATAATAAAATCAATAGATTATTGAGTGAAATAACTTGTCTTAGGTTTACTCATAAATTTTCCTCAAAAATCGATATGGAAATAAATTATACATGGAAATAAAATAAAGAAAATAAAAATAGGAATAAATTATATAGGATTCAACTGATGTTTAAGTATACATGATTTGCCAGTAAATCCCCAAAAATCCATCTGACATCAAGTAAAATCCATCCACACTTACACTTACACTTTCTAGTAAGTTTGTAACTCTGACGTTAACTAAAACTTCATAAGACCTTTACCCCGAGATTAAGCGATTAGTTATCCCGTCTTGAAGCAGGCTCAAAAGATCAATCATGTAAAGTTTTCATGTAAAGTTTTCATTATCGTTTCTATGTATCACCATAATGCGTGGTTGAATAAAGATGAGTGAATGGTTACAGACACAAAAATACATGAAGGATTAGTAATAGAGATTATGTAAGTAAATTATCCAAAAGCATATATATTCGCATTGGAAAGAAACAGAAATAAAGAATCCTAATTGTGGGATTACTTCCCTTAAAAATAAGCAAGTTGGGACAAGCTCTTCTTTTTCTTCTTACGATGGAACACCATCCCCGAACCCTCATTCTTCTCTCTCGATTTCTTTATATCTATTCACCCATTTTTGAAACAAAACCCAGATCTAAGAACTACTCCAAGCCTACTATTATTCCACGACCACAAAGGTCGGCCCAACTGCTCGAAAAACGTGTCCAAAAAGTGGAGGCCCGAACTGTCGAAGAAAATATGCACATATCAGATAGCAGTAAGACATTTCACCGACGCTACTTTGGACTTCCTTTTCTCTCCCTCCACTGGCCACCAATCAACGAACGACCACCACCACTGTATCCTGGCATAAAGGACTACAAGTATCATCCATTGACGAGACCCAGATCCCATTCAGTGGTAAAATAATCAAATCTGAAAACCAAGCTTCCTCTGTTGCGCCATATCAGGTATATGTATATACATATATGATTAAAGATTGCATCTTTACCAGGGAATCTTCACTTCAATTGCTTGAGATGAAATCTAAAACATATTATAAAGTCTTTTAAGCAACCTGATCAGAAGAAAACCTTGGAAACGCTTCAAAATGCGAATTCACTCCGAATATATATATATAGAGAGAGAGAGAGAGATATCTTGTTATAATGCAACAGTTGAACAGCCCATTTAATACATGATTCGAACTCCTTTTAAGACAGGTTTGTGTAGGATTTTTGTGTGATTTGAAAGTGATAATGAAGTAGATTTCACTTATGGAAGTTATCCTCATTTGCAGAGGGTTTTAAGTGAGGAATCAAGGTAAAAATATATACACATGCTGCTGTCATTTTGCATTGAATGAACGGCCCAATTTGATTTAAGATTCGAACAAGGGTAAAACAAGTCACTGATAAAATATTTGCATGATTAAGTGTTCCCCATTGAGCCAAGGTCGGGGGTGTGCGTGAGAACGAACTGCAAGTTGCAGTTAATACAGTGCATTGGACTATCCCACATGTCTTTTTTCATAAAGTTCTCTGTATATATTAACTTGAGCTTAGATTTTGTATGATAAATGTGGCGTTGTTGGTATCAAACCGAGACAATAACGTATTAATCATTTAGCCACCCCCGTATTGGAAATTTTGATTGTGAAGATACGTGACAATAAATAATCAAAAGACATTTAATGGGTACATGGCATGTATATATATATATATATGCATGCTTAAATAGCTACCATTATTTTCAAATTACAATTTAGTCCTCAATTTATATATATATAACAATAAAACCAATACTAAATTAAATCGTTAAAAGTATAAAATTAAATATATTTATCAATTCATTAATAGATATTTTCCGACGTTTTCTATATTGCTAATTTATCTATTATGCGTTGGTGAAAAGCTGCCTAAACCATAACACAAATGATTTCAGGTTTATCAGTAAAAACTATTTCAAACTGTCCATTATCGCATTCCTAAAACTACATGCTATGGCCATTCCATATCAATTGGATTACTTTCTTTCTTCCCAAGTTCTCTCTCCCTTTTCCACATTACTTTAGTCAGTTTTTATTATCTCTTCCACATATTGTTTTAATCAGTTTTTTTGTCATGTTCTCATCAAAGACTTTCATTAGTACAAAGCCAGCAATTTTCTAATGAGATATTGCTTTCCCATCGAGAAGATTTTCTTTATTTTTAGTTTTGTGAAAGAGGAAACTCTAATGCTTTCAAGAGAAAAAGTGCAGATCAATTTATGGTAAAAAGCTCTATTAGCAAATCCGTTGTAATTCTTATTTCTCCATTCTAAGCTCTAAATATAAGCTATGTAATTATATGACTGAACCTAATACATAAAGTTTTAAGCAACCAGCTAAAAGATCCTATTGAACTTAAATTATAAAACAAAATTAGAAATATTAATAAAAATAATCTCATAAGTTTAAATTTTAAAAAAAATAAGTAATAAAACGGTAGAATATAAAATTTTCGAATTTTAAGTATATTACTCGTTATTTATTGAAAATACATAAAATACATTCCAATAACTAATAAATCATTAAAAATAAATTATATACATGCCAAAAATCATAGAATGACCTAAATAATATTTATGAATATTTACCTGTACTCCACATATATTTACGCATCGGTAAAAAATATGTGAAATTACTTAAATTACCCAAAATTTACTAGAAAATTATAAAAAAAAATTTAAAAATAAAAAAAAAAACCAAGTAAAAACTATCTAGATCAAGGTCATGGCAGTAAGGGGAAAGAAGAAAAAAATTAGACCAATTACAATTAAGCACTTGAAAAGGCAAAAAGAAGAAGATAAGGGCCTTGTCTTGTCTTATCTTGTCTAGTTAATACATAAGAATTACTTCACAGTTTTATAAATAACTAAAAAATTATAGAAGCTCATTTGGTTTGCTTGGAGTTGAAAAAAAATTGAAGAGTAAAAAAAATTGGAGAATATCGAAATTTAGAAAAAATTAAGGTTTTAGAAAAAATTACACAAATCTGTATAGTAGGAGCAAGTAGATCAAACCCACACATCACCACCACCTAAAACCAAACCAAACCAAACCACTACCACCACCCCACTCCAATTCGACCGCCTAGGTCAGCTAATAAGCCCTAGACTGGTTCTAGTAACTGGAAGCTCAACAACTAAGTGACTCCTAAATTTAGTCTAATTTTTCAAAATTTATTAAAACTATTAATTTTGTCCAAAAAATTATGAATTTTGTTATTCTGATGTTTTATTATATATAAATTTAGGGAAAAATATTGATTAAAGTTAATTACATCTGTAAATATAGGATGCTTAAGAAACCGAGCAAAACCTAGCGTATTTTAAGTTAAAAATAAATAGACTTAGGAATATAGTTTTGAGCTTGAAATTTTTTTTATAGACTACTAGGGTAATATGGAATGGTGCCACGAAACTCTTTTTCAAAAATTAATTTTCAAAAATTTTAAGTAGTTTTTTAGCCCTAAAATGATGAGAAAAATAATTATTTTTGGATTAATCAAGTAATTAAATAACTAATTACTGATTTAGAAAGTAATTAGATGTATAAAAATGCTAATTTCTAATGTGGTAACATAATCATAGCACTTAGAGTATTAAATGTGATTATCATGGGAATTATGTAATAAATATATATTATTTGACAATATGTACAATTGGAATTATAATAATTATAAAATAATGGGTTAAATTGGAAAATATATTGATAATATTAATACGTATTAAATCTAGTATAAAACTTAATTTTAGATAATTATATGAAAAATATAAAATTTTCTTATATCGAAGTAAACTCGATATACTAATTAGGATTAAAGTATATTAAGTGAGTTAGAATACCAAATTAAGACCTTGTATGATATTAGGATATTAGAGCTTAATGTGATTAATGTCACATTAGGGATCAAAATGTATTTTAGGATTTACTCGTAGTTGGAATCGATTTAGAGCCCAAACTAAAATCAAATTTGGAAACCAAACCCCGAACTAACATAGAATGAATCGTTAGTAAATAATAGGTATATAAAGAGAATTGAGTCAAATCAAAACCTAGAATATATATCATTAAAGTATAAATACTAAAAAGCATATTTATATTATAGGATATATGGAAGCGAGTTAACCTGCAACTGATTGAGCGAGCGATCAAGGATTTCAAGTAAGTTAGGTTTAATACTTCATCGTATTTGGAGTACTATTTTAGAGTACTCAGAGACTTAGAATTATATATAATTATGATTGTAAGTATTTTTATGTATGTGCTTACGTATCTGATTTTGTACTGAAATCTATGTTGTGGTTGATGACTGTTATGAGTATATTGGTGTGAAATTATCTAAACGTCCTAAATCGAACCTAATCATAATCGACCCTAATACCCTAATTTGTCATGCATTGCAACCTTTTAGGGAATCATTAGGATTCTTCAACCAAATACTGACACCTTAAAAAAAGATAGCACTGGATAGCATAATGGTCTTTTCCTCATCTTTAGCCGAACTAAGTGACAAGAGAGAAGGTCGTGGTAAGGATGAGGGCATTGGTTCGAAAGTCAAGTCTTAAGAGGAGCGATGTCTCCATTTCACAAACCTAGGTTTGGTTATGAGCTGCTGCATTAACGAAAACTCTTTAACCCGAATTGGAGCGGGTAAAATTACTCTGATTTCACAACAAACCGAACTACGTTATATGATATCATTTGCTTGTTGCATTTCACTTAAATAAATGCTTGATAACATTGATTGTGCTTTTATACATTTATAAGTCTCCAATTCAACTTACTGAGCTATAGTTACTCATACCCATATATACTCTTTTACAAGTTCTGACTTCTAATTTGCGATGTCGCGATATAATTACCCGGATGTTAGATTTCTTTCGAAGCTATGGGAAGTGAGGATCAACTGTCCTAATGATTAAGTTTTTGTTTAAGGTCTTGCTAATATTTTTAAGACAAAGAACTGCTATATGATATATAAATTAGCTAACCGTTGTATTATGTAGAATCTCCTGAGAATTCTACGATAATGTGAATGTAATTATATATATATATGGCTTAAGGATTTAATCTTTATTGTAAATTTTAACTAAAATCTTAATCAAATTGTTTACTTCAATGCAAAGAATCATCAACATCTTATGTAGATCATATTTATGATAGGCACTGTAAGGCCAGTTACTGTCATAAATTGGTTTACACAGCAGGACTGATGTGACTCTGCAGCTTCAAGGCGTAACATCCATCAAATGCTTTATTTTTTGTATTGAAGCTTTAATCATTCTTCGTATTGAAGCTTTGATCATTCTTCATCCACACTTAAATCTCCAATCTCCTTTCATGGTGAGTTTTTGGTATATTTTATTAATTCGTTCCTTTTCTTAAAATGCGTCATTGAAGTATAAGGTTTTTGCTTTCATGTGTTTCCAATTGGATTTGATTTTTTTTTTTTTTTTTTTTGTCTTTTAGGTGAGGTAGGGTCTCTTCTCCACGTATCAAGTTTCTTCCATTTCGTTGAGGAACTATGACTATAGTGATCAACTCCATAAGCATAACATCGTAACTTCCTATTATTCATTTCTCTTTGCAACGTATCGTTTTCATGATTTTTAATAGAATTAAAAGTTTTTGTTTTTTGTCAATGGATTAACAATGTTATATATTGATTTATTATATATTTGCATATTATATAAATGCTCTCAACTAATCCAATGTTATCTAAATTTCAATTTTTATGTGTTGCTCTTTAAATCAATGCAAGATGTCATCTAGTTTCCTTCAACGTTTAGTAAGGTTGTAGCATATTGATTTTGAAAGTAGTATTTTTTATAATGTAGCATATTAATGTTGTATGTTGATTTAGTATATTTTTTATATTATATAAATGCTCTTAATTGATCCAGCGTATCTAGATTTCAATTTTTACAGGTTATACTTTGAATTCACATAAGATGTCGTCCCATTTCCTTCAGTGTTAAGTCTGGGGATGTAGTATATTAATTTCAAAAGTAATATTTTTTATTATATTTAGTTATTATGACTTAAAAGAAGCTTCTTTTACGTAGTTATGATTGAATTAATTTCTGAAACTTGAAATTTTTAGATGCGATATTTGATTAAGCTGTTACTTTTTATATTGAAAAACTTTTAGATGAAAAGGGTAAAGTGATTTTATGTATAATTTCCATTTGAATTTTATAGTATTAATAAAATATCAATTTTCATCTACATTTCCTGCAGGTTTGTTTTGGAGTCATTCGATTGGATATTACATTTTCAACATTATTTTCTCTAAAATGCCCACTAAGGTAAATCTAGAATGGGATTTTATTACATATAATTTCCATATGCAATTTATATTATTAAAAGTGTATTAATTGATGTTTCTTTTATAGTTAGCAGATTGGGTATTATGATTTTATTATGTGTAATTTTCATATACACTTCAATATTAATAGTAGGTTTCTTTTCAAATCGTTAGATTGGATATTATATTTTGAACGGCAAACTAAAAGGTAAATGTAAAATCTGAGTTATTATGTGTATTCATTTTACATTTTTCATATAATAGTTTTTTTTTTATCTACCTTTCAAACAGTGAAACAAGTTTCTTTTAGGGTCATTAGAATAATTTTAATCATCATTTCCTTGAAACTGCAAACTAAGATAAATCTCAAATCAAATTTTATTATGTGTAATTTTCATCTACCTTTTATGATATTAATAGTTATTATTTTTTGTCTACCTTTTGACTAGGTTCCTTTAAGGTCATTGGATTGTATATCATACTTTTAGCAGCGTCATTTCTTGAGCCTGTCTCGCTAATAATATTGTTTGTATTGCCTTTATTAGGTACCATGAAGAATGATTATCGTATTTTGTAATTGTAATAAGTTATTTGTGAGATTGTATTGTAATTCGATGGATTTTTTTTTTCTCTTTTATGAATATCACTACTAAATGTAGACGTTAATTGAGGTTTTTGGTCATATTGAGAATTAAACAAACTTATTTTATATTGTAGAAATATTTTTGTTGATATTAAGAATAGTCTACGATTTCATAACTATTTATTGGATAGTATAACCAAAAAAAAAAAATTTTGCTGGATCCAAAACTCCACTAAAATATGAAACAAATGCTCCCCATTACATCCTCAATAACCCTCATCATATTCTTCTTTAAAAATAAACCACCCAATTCATACTTCATTCGAGCAAGTAATCACAATAAATTAATTTAAAGAATTAAAAAAAAAATCTTCAATAGCATTACAACTTAGAATGTAGATTAGCTACATGGTTTAAGGTGTCAATGACGTATCATACTATTATTCTTTTTTCTTTCTTTTTTTATTTTCATAGAATTCAAATCATTTATGTAATTTTTTTTTATGTCACTCCATTTAATTCTTACACACATAACAAGTACATCAACTGCTAGTATATCTATATATATATATACACTTTGAAATAGAGAAATTAGTAATGAAATAACCTTCTTAGTAAATTACGTGTAATTGAAGACAACTTATACATACACATATTTATGTATATAATTATATATATAAACCGGTATACATATTATTTTAAGAATAAGTTCACTTGGACCATTGTGCGAAAAGTAATTGGTTCTTTATAGCTTTATTATAAGGATAGGTATTCTAAATACTTACACCATATGAATTAGTAAAAAAATATTATAGAAGGTGTTGAACAGTAGCCCGATTAATTGATTGGTGTTGAACCGTAGCCCGACTAATTGATTTGCTTAGGTAAGAATACTTTCCCAAGTTTTGCTAATAAACTTGAAATACCAATTGAAATATTAATTTTCGTTATGCCAATTTTATATCAAATTTATGATTACAATGCTTATATTCCCCATTACAAAAATATATATACATATATATCAAATTAATTTGTCTATCTTAGACCAGTAAATGCTATAATTATCAAGGGTCATATAACCTTTGCTGGGATGAATGTTATCTTTGATTTAGTACGTTGGAAATGATAATTCTGTCTTAAAGACAATAAATAAATTTAGAAGAAATGAAACCCAATGAATGTTGAATGATTAAGTTTGAGGATCTGTTCACTTACTTATAATGAATATAGAGACTTAGCAACTCAAATGATAAAATAGAAGGAAATGCGAATATTTCTCAATTATAACTAAATTCAAATAACCTAGAATATCTTTCATACAACATAGGTAATCTAGAGACTATTGGTAGACTCTAGTATTTAAGGATTTTATCAACAATACGCAGCAGCTCAAGTGAGCACCCTTTTCTTGCTTGCTATAAGACGAAGTGGCTGTAAATTAAACGACCACCTACTATTTGAATAAGTCAATTATGATTTCACTAAGTGAATCTTAGGATCCAATGATTTTATAAGTAATGCTATGTTGTGTGATTATTGTATGACTTGTTTGATAAGATTACATGATGGGCATGTTCAAATATAATGACCTCAATTTGGATTTATATGTTATCTTGTGAGTGGTGTTATATGAATTGTGAATGAAAGTGAAGCTATCATGAAATGACAATTTATATCTTGATTGGCATGCTCTCTTAAATTATAGACATGGCTCATAGTTAGTAGTAACGTTACTAAGTGCTTAGTATAAACAATTGATGAGCTCTTGTCTGACCTAAGGGTCATGTTCTAAAGCTCATTTTAAGAAAACGACTTAGGAGTCATATTCAAAGCTTAATTTGCATAAAAGAACATATAGGTTATAAACTTGAAAAGCTTGATTCATAAAGCTCGATTTTCAGCATATAGAATCGCATGTTTGGTACTGAGCCACCATGTGCCACTCATCTATTATGCTCAGGAAACGCTAAATGCAACTCACGTAGTTTTTCTCAGGAGCTACTAAGTACCACTCATATTTTGCTCAGAAGCCATCTAAGGGCACTTATTATATGCTCGATTAAGATACTAACAAATACATATCACGTGCATTAGCATAGCATATTATATCATGCATAAACATCAATTGTTTCGTAAAATATATCAAGCTCAATGTTGATTAATATAGTTATTTACTGCAATTGTTATGATGCCAATAGTAGATTGCAATTGGATATGCTCTTATTATAGTTTGTTATTTATTATTGCTTTTGTTTACTTTGCTTGATGTTGAAGGGTTAGTTTTGCTCTAACATTAGGGTTTGAAGATGAAGATAATGCTGGAGCATAGGTTCAGGATGAGGACATTGAGAGCAGAGATCAAATATTACTATAGTAGGAATAAATATTGAAGACTTTAATTAGTCGACGTTCAAACTTTGTGACTCTAAGGGCACGAGTAGTATGATGCATTATGTTATGTATTATCCTAAAGGATGCTTCTACACTTCTATTAAGTGATATTATAAATTTTAAATTGTGCTTCATTTCTAGTTAACCTTATCCTCAACTTAAGGATGGCATAACACCAGTATGTTAAGCAAGCAAGCCCTAAGAGGCAAGGCGCTACACAACAAGTCTCTAATAATCAGTTGGATCGAACAGTAAATTCCCTTTCTGACTATTCAAATGTAAACCAGTAGCCATAGGAAATAATAAAGGCCTGGATGCCCTAAGACTAGTATTAGCAAGACAATCAATAATAAACTTTCACTGACTTAGAAGTGTTCCTACATTAGTCCTACAAAGCTCCAATCCAAGAAAGAATCTAGCTAAACCAAGATCCTTTATAGTAAACGTATCATGAAATCGTTATTTTGTAGTAGAGATAAAAGTTTCATTAGAGCATGTAATAAACATATCATCCACATAAAGAAGGATAGCTACAAAACCATGTGAATCTTGAAATGTAAATGGTGAATGATTATGTACAAACTGAGTAAAACCTTCTCACATCAAGAAATTGGATATCTCCAAATTCCGTTGCCTTAAAGCTTATTTAAGCCTATAAAGAGACCGCTTGAGCTTATAAACTTGGTTAAGCAAGGCTTTAAAGTATCCTTCAGGAGTTACCATATAAATTTCTTCATCTAAACGATCATAAAGAAATACATTATTCACATATACTTGAAATATAGGCCATCCAGAAGAAGTAGACATAGCAATAAGAATTTGCACAATACTAATCCTAGCCACCAAGGAAAAAATATCATAAAAATCAATTCCTTCAACTTAAGTATATCCCTTAGCTACCAATCTAGTATTATATCTTTCAACACTACCATCCTGCCTATATTTCACTTTAAAAACCCATTTACATCCTATAGCTTTATTCCTCTTAAGCAAGAAAGTTAAATCCCGAGTATCATTTACCTCTAAGGCATAAAGCTCATGTTACATAGCATCAATCCACCCTTGATGTTTAGTAGCTTGCAAGTAAGTACGAGATTCTTAAATAACTAACACAATTTACAAGAGAAGCTACACAATCATGGGGAAGTTTATCAATTATGTGTGTATCAAGTAAAGGGTAAGAGGTATGTGATTAGGAAAAGATAGGAGTTGGAGTGGCAGATTGATGAGAAACACAATTAGAGGTTGTGGCAATCATAGTTCATATGTAATCTGTAAGCTAAGAAGGAGCTTTCTTATCTCTAATGGATCTATGCATAGGTCATTGTGTATGTACAATAGGATTAGAAGTTGAATCAGGACAATTAGATGAACAAACGGAATCAAGATTATTAATAGGATGAACAGATTCTTGAACAAGAGAAAACCGATCTCTAGATGATAAATCGGGAGAGTAATGTAACTTAAAAGAAACATTTTGTTTTGCAACAATAGCTAGAATAGGATTTGAAGCTACAAATTATTTTTATGTACAAGGAAAAACATCCTCATGGAAAATCACATCTTAAGAAACAACCACTTACTTGTTATCGAGGTCAAATACTTTGTAACCTTTTTAACCAAACATATAACTTAGAAAAACACATCTAGTAGCTCTAAATTCAAATTTATTAGATGGTTTAGGAAGTTTAGCTATATAGCAAAGACACTCCATTACTCTCAAGTGTGTGTAAGTAGATAGAGAACCAAATAAGAGTTCATAAGGTGTTTTCCAACCTAAGTGTGCCATAGGCATCCTATTAATGAGATAGGTGGCTATGAGAATACACTATCTCCAAAACCCTTTAGGCAAATTTGCATACAACCTCAAAGCACGAGAAGTATAAAGAAGATCCTTGTGTTTTCTTTTAACTCTTTCATTTTATTGAGGAATATAGGCTACAGTTCTTTGATGAACAATTCCTAACTTGCGAAACAACCTATCAATACATAGTAGACAAGAATTCACTTGCATTGTCAGTCCTAACAAATTTGGAACAATAGAGAAATGATTATGAATATAGTGTAAAAATTGTTCCAATACAAAATAAGCTTGAGATTTATGACCCAACAAATATGTATAAGCAAATCTAAAAAATTCATCCATAATAGTTAGACCATATCTAGCTCCTGAAATTGCAAGAACCCCATATGGACCCGAATATCAACATGAAATAAGAAAGATATCTAAAAAAAAATGACTTGAATTATGTGAAAAACTTAACCAATGAAACTTAGCTTCATAACAAGTATGACCAACAAAATTCTTGAGTAGGACATTATTTTTGCACAAATTAGAATGCTGTAAAACAATAACAGGGGGATGTCCTAACCTAACATAAAGAATGTATATTGGTTGTTCAACAACAAATGATTGAATGTCACACGTAGTAATAGCCTTATGCTAATCCTGTATAACATTCTGATGTTTATGACCTTTTTAATAAATTACACACAAACTAGATATCAATTGTGCAATAACCACAACTTGATTAGTTTTTTAGTCTTGAAAAGAGCATACAAAAGAATTAACTATTGCAATTAAAGAGTGTTGAGTTAAGAGTTTAGGTATAGAAAGTAGGTTATAGGTAAAATGAGGAACAAAAAGAACGTTCTTGATAGTAAATGGTGGAGTTAGTTGAACCGAGCCAACAAGGGATACCAAGAAAGTTATGTTATCTAGTAGTTTAACTATGATAGGATTTTGCAATTGTTGAATGCCATGTAATTGGGAACAAAAAGGGGTTATATGATCTGTAGTCCCAGTGTCAATTACCCAAAATTCCTCATTTTTGCAAAAAGTACTAAAACAAGTAGAGTAATTAGAGATTCTTGCAAACTATATCATGTTTATAGCCAACTTCTCCTTGGAATTCATCATCTTGAAAACTTCTTTACACATTGTTTGCCAAAATTGTTTGTCAACAATATAACCTGGTGATTGCTAAACATCTGCACAAACTTCATTAGCAGACTAATCCAATGGAGTTAAAGACAAATTTGATTTTTTCGAAGAAATAAATGTAGCATTAGCCTTTCTCTCCTTAGAAATCCTCTTCCCTTTATACTACTCAAGATATCTAATGATTTGAAAGTAATTTTCAACAAAATGACCTTCTTACTTACAATGCTTGCACACTAGCTTTGTCTTATCTCTTTTTCTATCAACAAAATTCATTAGACTAGCATCTTTATTCTATTTTCTACTTAATGTATAAGCTAAAGCTTCCATATTAATACCTAAAAGACTATTAACCTATCCTTGTTTTTTAATTTGCTGCACAAGATAAAATGCACAACTAACAAAGGGAAATGGATCCATTGACAACACCTAATTTCGTATTCCTTCGTAAATGTCATTTAGTCCCATCAAAAATTGCATGAGTTTTGATTAGGACTCAAATCCAACTACATGTTCCTTCAAAGCATGTTACAATTTTCAAGAATACCATAAGATTTGATAGAATAAGCATTTAGCAGATATAACTCGTCCTAACACTTCTTAAGTTTGTTATAGTATGATGCTACATTCTAATTTCATTGTTTTAGATTGCTAATTTTATGCTATAATTGATAAACTAGTGGACCATTAAAAGTTCAATATTACTTAGTAATCTCTTTCCATAAATCAAATGCAGACTGTGCATACATAAAGCTTTGTGCATATGAAGAATCATAGAATTAAGAATCTAACACCTAATTGTGTAATCGCACCTTAACCATCTAATCAATTCAAGTGATTCATCAGTAGGTTTAACAACCAAACCTTCAATAGAACCTTACTTCAATTTAGCACCAAGGACCATCTTAATAGATCTACTCCAAGACAGGTAATTGCTTCCATTAAAAATCAAAGCACCAATCAACATGGAAAGACTATCAAATCAGAAATGAAAAGAGGATTCATAATAGAAACATTGAAAATGCTTCATAAACTTTGATCTATAAGAGTACCCAATATGCTATCAAAGAAAATATGCAACATTTTATTGATTACCTAGATCTTTACTCTAATACCGTGAGAATTTTATAGTATGACTAATGCATTCAAACCAAAAGGAGATGAAGAGCGGAGAGTAGAGAGAGAATCCATGATCAAAAGCAATATGTCAATTATAATCTATAGCGATCAATCTATTTCTATTACATCAGTAAAGTATATATACAAGAATCACTAAATTAGCAAATAGCTATGTACAAGTGGCCCAATACAAAGAGAACAACTCAATCAAGGCTCACTAATAAATACATCTCGACATATCTCAACTAATAAAGACATTATTCAAAGATAGAAGCACACAACTTTGTAATAGTTGACCTAACTTAGTAATTATTCTAATGCTTTTCTTTAAAATAAATCTAAAATAATGGAATATTGGATTCTATAATAAATAAGAATTTTTACTGCAATTCACAAGTAATACTTGTTTAAAGCAACTTATGGTAACTATATAGTACAAAAGTTGGTGTATATGTATATTTTAAGAGAATGATTACTAACACAAAAAAAAAAAAAAAAAGATGACCAAAATGCTCGGTCATCATGGATATATTAGTAGCAAACTAGTACTAATGGAAATTTGATATTTAAAAATGTGAATAATATTTTTTAAAAAATTGTACATCATCACTGACATGTGTTTAAATATTATTGGTATTTACCTACTACTAAAGCAAATACACAGAGTATTTGTACCAATGAACCTTTTTTTTTTCTCAACGATCATTGTTTTTTCACTTGCTTCGGCATGTCTCCTTGTTGATAGAGGCACACAGCATATTTGTACCAATGAACCCTCTTTTCCTCAACTATCACTATTTTTTCACTTGCTTCTATATGTCCTTCACATATGCCTTTGTACTAGAATTCAATTAGAGTTTTTGGAAAAAAAAAAAAAAGATATAACGGGTACTACTAATAAAATTTTCAAACACATGGTAATAAAATTAATAGTTCTTAAAATAACTACCACTCTATAAATATAAAAAATTTTAAGATAACTTGCAATGACCATCCTTGAAAGCTTTAAAAATTACATGGAGCCCAACATTTTTAAATGTCAACACTTACACCCATGAAAAGGTAAGCTAGCAGTTTATAAGTAAATTTCCACTTACATGGATAATGATGTGACAGTTAATTAAGTATATTTAATTAACTTAATATAAAAAATACTAAAAGCATAGAAAATTAAAAAGAAAAACATAAAGAAGAAAGAGTAACAGATTGTGGACACAAAGAAGAACAAATCTTAAATGTTAATTCAATTACAGCAATAAGCATATTGGTTCTTCTACGACAAAGAATGAGCATATCAAGGCCAATTTTATGGTCCATGATTCCAATAGTAGCGGTGGAATTCGTTGTTGGTGGTTTCAATCTCAGAATTGTTTATAATGCCATATATTAGCCTTTTTTAATCATCAATAATTCTTTTTTTTTTTGTTTGCATTTTTTATGGTATTCTCATAAATCTTCCTTTGTGATTTCCTTTCATGCCTTGTTTTTTTCCTTTTTTTAGATTTGGTTTGAATTTTGCATGGGTCTTTTTTATAGAATCTGATGCTATTTTGGCCTTTTCTTTTCTTTTCTTTTTTTTTCTAATCTTCAACCAAAGTTTTAAGGTTTAGTATGGCTTTCTTATAAATCTTCTTTTGTTATTTCACATCCAATTCTTTTTCCTTTCTAAACATTTTGCACGATGTTCTTCGTACCAGATCCATTACCTTTTGTTCTTTTTTTACGTTTTTCTTTTTCTAAATTTTATTCATTTTTAATGTTTTTTTACATTACTTAATCAAACATATCTAATTAATTGCCATATTAGTCTCCATGTCAGCAGAAATTTACGCATATAATGCCACATCATTTGGGGGGGGTGGGGGAAGGGAAAGGGTAAATATTGACTTTTGAAAAGGTTGAGGTATTGCATACACATCATATATACTCAAGGTTTACTCAAATTCAACTTGATCACAATCGAACCAAGGTCAAGGTCCAGATCAAGTTTAAGCTTAAGCTACTTAAAGTAGCTTATCAAGTCGAGCTCAAACTTTGTGATATTCGATAAACTCACGAGCTTAATGGTACTCAGGGCGAATTTTGATATTAGTTGAGTTGAAACCAAGTTTGAATATTATTATTTTATTTAAATTTATAATATAATTTAAGATTAATAAGTATAAACAAATTTAATTAAATCAAGTTCGAGCTTATCAAGTATCATTTCAAGTTAAGCTTAAACTTTATAAATTAAACCTCAATCAAGTACAAGTTAGGTTTGAGTTTCAAGTTTTTCTATTTAAGTTAAATTCGATCTTAATATTATAGTGTCCTAACTTCACCCGTTTACAATCCTATTTTCAAGTGAAAGTTAATATAATTTACCTTAAAATATTCTCGTTCTTTGGGCCTATTGTTACATTTTGTTTGCTCTAAGCTTTTCTATTTTCTCTTTTTTCTTTTTTCTTTTTTTCCTCCTTTTTCGTCCATACAAATCATTCAGATACGTCCTACATTACACAATGAGTATTTCACACGATATGATTTGTTAAGTATTTTATTTATATTAATATATGATTATTGGCAAGACGTATTGAGTAATGAAAAGTTGATCTGATGAAAAGTTATTATATATGAGCAAACAATCATACGGGTGCAAAAAGCTGCCCACCGTGTTGAAATGGAAACTGAAATTTCATGTCAGGTTCACGTGTAATGGGGTCTCCGATTTTGAGTAGTCCTGGATGTTGCGCAGCTTGTCAGGTTTTGGTCAAATGTAGCTGATTAAAATGCAAAGATCTAAGGCAGCCAACTTAGAGAGAGAGAGAAGAAAGAAAGAGAATTGTTGTCCAAAGAGATAAATGGGATCGAACTGAAAATTAAATTATGATTATACCGAATTAACTCTATAAAAAGATTTGGTCGAATGAGTTGGAAGTATAAGCCAACTTGAGTTTAACAACATTGAAAATATTTATACCCTAAAATTTTAAATATTATAAATTATTTCTTTAAAATTTTAATAAATTAACAAATAAATTTTAAAAGTTGTAAATAACTTTCAAAAACTTTGACTTTAGTGCAAAAGTAATCCTAAACTTATCAAATTTGACCATGATGGTTTTTAAAGTAGATTAGAAAATATCCTTTATATTACAAATTTATTAAAACTAAATAACAAATTTGTAATATTTAAAAATTTACAATAAATCCACACCTAGATCAAAGTTTTGGAAAGTTAGTTAGCAACTTCTATCAAATTTATTTGTATTTTACTTTGGGTGCTTCTCCACACTTATTATTATTCACATGTCTTAAATGAAATTCTTTTAAGAATGAAAATTTCATCTTGTAAACCTTTTAATACTGCAAGAGTTATTGAAATTTCGATAATTTACAAATATATACTCTTATGTTTATAATATGTGCACTTAAATTCTCATCATTGAAATTTATTATGACATAACATTACGAGCAAACAAGAGTACATCAAGCATATAATCAATAGGTTGTATAATCTCATTGGGTTTTAGCCCTTCTTTTCTCTTTGAAAATTTTAAAGTGGTTAATAATTGTGCAGTATGGTAGGTAAGTTAAACAACCCACTTTTTTAAAATGAATTATAACTACTTGTCAAACCTCGTGTGGCCAATTGTATTTTTCTTTGTAAATTTATTAGCAATTTTTTTTTCCAAAATTGTTTATTTTTCAGCTAATTATTATATATTATATTAATATTTAATATAATTAAGTAGACAAATTAGGTTGTGCCATGTATAATCTTTTATCAAAGAGACCGATGGCATTACCAAAAGTTTTTTGTTTGTAAATGTTTACAAATATTGAAGACTTAATTAAAAACGGTTTATGATTCAAATAGAAACATAGTAGAATGTTAAGGACTAAAAATATATTTTTTATAAAATAATTATAAATAATATGAAAATTCTATCTTTTAAACTTCTTATTAAATGCTTCTAGAATATTCATTAAAGTGTAGGTAAATTGTAAATATATTTTTTTTATATTTCCTACATGTATACTTGACCCTTTATTATTGAAATTGATTGTTTAAACCCTCAAATATCTTTTTCTTTTTTTAGAAAGTGCTTTTTGTTACCCCATATACTATTTTATCCTTAAAATAATTAAGATTTTTTTTTATAATTATTTTATCCAATGTCAAAATAGAAAAATAAATTTAAAAATATATTTTTTAAAGAGTTTAAAGTATAAGTGCTCAATTTTAAAGATAAAAGATCTAAGGGCATATAAGGCAAATATATAAGAAAGAGTAAAAAGAAAAAAAAATTATCTACAATCTGTCTTAAACCCATTGGCATTGTTGAGATTTTTTAAGTATGAACCTTATGACAAATTCACTTTTTGTGAGTCCATTACATGTATGTTAGCAGTAGTCATAAACCATCGATAGAGCATTAAGTGAATCAAAATATTCTGTAAATGGTCCAAGATCCACATGTTATTTATTCAAATTTGATTCAATTGTAATCTAAGTCAATTTTAAATTAAGTTAGAACTCGAGCTATTGAAGTTATTTATCAAGTCAATTTCAAATTAGGTTAGAAATTAAGCTACTCAAGTCATCTATTGAGTCAAATCTGACTTCTATAAAATTTAACTTAGACAGCTTGTGGAGATAATGCAGCTTGAGTTGAGCTTAATGTATATCTAAGTTTACTTAAAGTTTGGACTTTAACTTTACTTTATTTCAGTAAAAATGAAAATTTTAAATTAAAATAAGTTTAATCGAGTTAAAATTAAACCTTTTATGTATTATTTCATTTCAAGTTTAGTTCGAGTTCAAAAAGTTTTAAATTCAAGTTAGCTTGAACTTTGAGTCAACTGCAAGCTTAAAGCTCGTTAATTTGTCTTCTCTACTCAGTTCAATAATAAAAACATATTATGCATCATATTTTTGTTGGTTCTTGCTTTTTACCACGAACCGTATTGGAGGACTACTCCCTGTATTCGCTTCCTCAAAATTAAAAAAAAAAATAATTATTATTATTTTTATAATGCAGTAGACAAAAGGTTTTTATAAAATACCCTTCCTGTATCCAAGTTGTCCTCCCTCAAGCGAAATCCTAGGCCTACTGATACCTGCAATTGGTAATAGTAATAATGGTTAACAATTAGTAAGAGCAAGTTTAACGTGCTTTTCTTGCGAAGAAAATTGAGATAAGGCCATCGACGGGAGGATCTTGGAACTGTTTCCATGAGCTAAAAACCTCATTTTGCGGTACTTCACCGTGACACTGGGTGCTTGAAATCCGGGGGATCTTAGGACCCTTAAGGTTTTTTATTATTATTATTATTTTCTTTTACTTTACCTTGTCTTGTCAAGAAGGGGAATAGGAAAATTTGCAAAGAAAAAATTAAAAAGAATAATTGTACGGAACACGATCGATTTTTTCTAAAAGTTTATAGGAGTAAAAGGGGAATAAAGCTATTAAAAGTATTTAAATTTTTTTTTATTTTAATACGGAAATTTTAAATTTATTTATTTTAATATTTTAACCTTTTAAATCCCTATTATAACACTAAAATAAAAATTAATGTATTTATATTATTATTTTATAATAATGATGATCATAATAAAAATATTAATTTATTTCATTTAAAAAATTAAAATATTAAAATAAATAAATTTAAAATTTAAATATTAAAATAAAATAATATAAAAATTTAGATATTTGTATTGATTTTAACCCAACGAGGTTTTTAAGAACGAATGTTATGTGCTGACACTCTTGAAAATGTTTTTACGGTTGGAGACATCTAAGGTGAAGAGATTGAAATGATGTTGACATGATGTCCAGGGAATCATACAGGCTCTTTTAAGTAAACTTGGTTTAAGGAAGAAGAATTAAATACCACTAAAATTATTTGCAATTATAAATTTGGTTAATATCTTAATCGCAACCATCTTCCAAAATTAGCTTTGAGATAGTAAATGTGAAATTATCTTCCCTTTAAAATCTTGATAAAAATATGTAAAAGCTTATGAATTTAGATAAAAAAATAAGTATACATACGAGCTCTTCCATTTCTTGATTTTTTTTTTCCTTCTCAATGCGTACATTGGACTCTTAATATCAACAAAATTGTGGTGCGCTAGCGAGTATCTTTTACTGTATCCGGAGTTTCTGATACTTTATAAAAGCTAAAGATAAATATGAAGTGTAAAATTTTTAACAGTAGATGAATATTTCGTAACACACAATAAGCCCATAAAAAGATAATACGAAGAAATATAATAGAAAAAATCCAAAATCATATTTTATAACAGTTACATAAAATTCATTTGTAATATGTACATAAGTTTTTTTTTTTTTAAGTAATTACAATAAGATAAAACTATCTTATTAAAAAATCAATATTTAAATCATTAAATTATAAAACTAAATATATACACTAAGTTATGTTTCTTTAACATTATTATCTTATACAAATTACAAACAAGAATGTATAAAACATTGCCGTAACATACGATAATATAGATATGTCATTACATATTATCCAAATCGAAAACTGCATAATTCCATTAGAATATGTATTCATGCATAATTTAGCATATACATTTAATTAGTTTATTAGGTGTGGATTACTGCTAATCTATAGTCAATTATTTTTATTTTCAAGAATTTTATGGATAGATTTTTTTTATTAAAATTATTATAATTTAATAACATAAATATTAATTTATAAACAAAAAGAATTAAAATAAGTTCGAATTCCCTCCCCAGTTTTAATGTTATAATGTTATTTCAAACCCTAATATATCCTTATAAGATTCGCCACGGCCTCTACAATGTTATATTGTTATTTTAAAAGGAGAAAAAAAAAAAAAAGTGGACAGGTTCTTTCCTAATTTTGCATTGATTTCAATCAAAATACATAAATTATAAGGGAGAAAAATGAATTTAAGGATTAAATGAGTGGTGGAGAAAAAGGGTATCAAGCAAAAATAGAGGATTTAAAATAAAAAAAAAAAAGAAAAGGAAATCAAAAGTTGCAAATTCATGTATTATTAAATCTATCATATTAATCTACCAATTTTCACATTATATATTAACAATAAAGTTCTAAAGGAAAATAAAAAGAAAAAATCTAACTTTTACTAGCTCATGACTTCCCAAACGTTCATACACCCTCCTGTGTCAAATCGAACCGGCCGATCTCTTGCAATGACTTCAATAACTGGGCCCCCTTTCTTCTCCCCCTGGCGCTACACTCGCCTTGTAGCGCCAGCATTATCGCACGCGCCACCTCTTCTGGCGGCGCAACCCCAAGGATCTCCACATTGCCACCGCTATATATAACGTTCAATACGCTTATCGCATGCTCTTTACCGCGGCCCTCCATTTTCCCCATCATGGTCACCATCACGGGTACCGCCAGCGCGTGTGTGCGCACCTCCTCCGCGCCCTCTGCAATCGTGCACATTAGCTCAAGTGCGGCAAGGGCCCGCTCGGCCGCCGGACCCTCCAGTTCCATCACACACTCCACAACCGCTCCCGACGCGCCAACTTCCACGGCCACGCGCCGGTTGTGTTCCGCGAGGCACAACGCAAAGAGAACTTTCGTGGCGGATTTCGCTCCCACACGCTGTCTCATGCACTTCACTAGCGCGTACATCAGCTCTGGCGGACATGCCGGCTCGTGGGGTGCGTTGGGCACCAATGACTTTTGCAAACTGTAAAGACCGGCCAGGATTTCAGGCTCGGACCCGGAGCTCAATTTTAGCTCCGCTGAGCGGAATATTTCTTCGAGCTCAGCGGTCGACAAAGGCAGCAAGTGGGGCGCATTTTGTGTCGCGTTAGGATCTTGCAACGGCGCATGTTGTGGAGCGTGAAATTGAAGCTGGGGTTCTGCAGGCTGGTGGGGGTGGATTGGGGAATTGGGTAGTGGGAATTTCCACTGGGTGAAGCTTTGGGAGGCGGAGGAGGAGGAGGAGGAAGAGGAGGATGATGAAGGTTTCATCGGAGGGTGGTTGGTCTTGATAGTGATCTTGCATGGTGGTGGCGGCGGAGGTGGTGATGGTACTAGTTGAGGGATTGAGGAAAGAGAAGTAGGGGGTGGTAATGGTGGATGAGGAGGTGGTGGTGGTGGAGGAGTGCAGGTTGTGGTGGTGAGAGGAGGGGGAGAGTCGGTGGCGGTGGGGCTATGTACCGTTTGGGTGCAATGGCGGAAGAAGGCGCAGGAGAATAAAGGACATGGTGTGGTTTTAAGTTTGGGGTGTTGATGGTGAGTCTTCATGGTGCAAGTAAGGTGGCAAATGGGATTGAATGTGTGGGTGATAAAAAGAGGCTTAGAAGTTCCGCATGTCCGTTTGCATGAAGAGACTAGGTATGGAAATTGACAGCGTAGGACAGTAACCCGCTCACATAGACCGGTACTAAGTCTAAATTTTAATAACATTACCCTGTTTATCTTATGTTAGATCTATGGTTGGTTGGGTGATACTGATAATGCGTGGATTGTATAGTAGATGAGAAAAAATTTAAGCGGTGTTAATATATCATTAATTTTAATAAGTTAAGGATAAATGTTAATAAAATTATAACAAGTGAAAATTATACTCACCGTGTGTTTGAGTGAGATTGATAGAACTGTACGAGAGACTGACAACTGAGAGAGAGAGAGAGAGAGAGAGAGAGATGTCTGACCATCTGCCACAGACTGCAACTATGCAGTGCAGATCAATTATACAGCGTCGAAACAGAGACAGAGAAAGAAGCAGAAATTCAGAAATCAGGACTGGAGGTGGTGGAGGGTCCCATTGACCATCCGCCAAAGGGAAGAAGTTTAATAATTGTACCTGTTTGAATTTCTTACAAACGAATATTATATACGGGTAAGTTTTATAATTAGATTCGTACCATTCCTCTAGCTTTCTTTTTAACCTTATAGCCTATGATTTAACATTGAATATTTTAATAAAACCTAGTGAATGTTAGAGAGTGTAAGTGTACAAATTAAAAAGAGAAAAAGAAAATTAACAATATTTCATAAGGACGATCGATATAAATTACCTCATAAAAAGAAAATTAAAAAACAAATTTTTATCATCTTGGTTATATTATCTCAAATAACCAGAACCAATAAAGAGTCACATTAACTTACATTGAGTTTGAACGTAAGGTTTACCAATTATAACTTGAATTATATTGAATTTGAATAAAGAGCTCACCATTTCAAACTTTGAGTTTAATATCAATCAAGCGCAAATAATCCTAAGCTTAAATCTCATTGAATAGCACTCTTCATCAAGCACTATGTTTGAGATAAATCAAGTTCAAGTAGGACTGAGTCAAGCTTAACAACATTCTCTCGATTTGGATTGTTTACCATCCTAGTAGAATGATAGTCATGAATTTTATATGAATATAGGGTTTTTTTTTTTTAAATATTACGAAAAAAGGTTCATTTAAAAAAAAATTACCAATATAGTATTCTGAAAGTACATCAACTAAGTGTATCTTTAGTTACTCATATTTTTTACACTAAAAGCGCATATAGTGGATGCGCCTTCGGTATAATTCATTATAACTGAATGTAACTTTAGTTACTCATGTTTTTTATACTACATGCACTGTCAATTATAATGAATTATTGAAAACGTATCTATTACATGTGCCTTCAGTGTAATTAGTTATAACTAAAGGTACATGCAGTACATGTGTCTTTAGTAGGCCAAGTATAAATACCTCAATCCACGCGACCACAACTCATTCTTATCTATATCAATTTCTGAAATTTCTAAAACATAAAAAAAAAAACTCGAGAAAACCCATAACTGAAGTATCAAACCATTTCTTTACGTAAGTAAATGTCTGAAACATATAACAATCTTATAACTTATAGGCATGTTATTTATTTATTTTATTAATAATCAATATTATGCAATTATTATTTTTAGAAAAAAATTTGTTACGTTATTACATAAATTTTTTAATCATAGATGTACCGTAATTTGTATAAATTATTAATATTTCATAAAAATTTATTATACGTTGTATAAATTTATGATTGTTTTGTATTGCGGTAAATAAGTTATACAAATATAGGTATGAATAATGTTACAATGTAAGTGGAAATTGTTGTATGTGTATGTATGTGTGTGTGTGTGTGTATATATATGTATTTTTTATTGCGTTGAGTCGAATTAGAAAGTTAAAGCTAGATAGTTATGTTGACGACGCAGCTTACTGAGATGATTAAGTGCATTTCGTAAAATTCTCACTCGGTATATATATAAAGTTTATAATGTAATTTAAATATTCGGTTCATTATGGCATTACTAGGGTTGAAATAGCAAATTATGTAAAAATTATTGTCTATGCGAACGGAAATATAGTAATGAATAACTGAGGGCTGGACTATAATAGAGAGCCCGTTAATAAGTTGAAAATTAGGAAGGATTCAAACTTCTCTCATTTCAGTCGGAGAATTTATGGATACGCTGGAGTTAACTCGAGTGATGTTGAACTTGTACACAAACATCTCTTTTTCCATGATACTAAAGTTGTCTATAAGATGATGACCATTAGAGATGATGTGAATGTTAAGAATTTCATTGAAATGGCGTAAACTTTTGAGAAATGAAGTATTCAAAAAGTGTACATAAAGCATATTGGGGAATCAAGTGCTCGGAATGAGCATGAAATACATGAGCCAGACAATTCAATCCTTCCGGATTCCAATGTACATTCAATAATGACCGGTGCAAAGTAAACAAATGTGGATCAATCAAAAGAACCGTACATGGATTTATTTGAGTACAAGCACGTGAATATCACAGAAGAGCAGCTTGACAAAGTATTAGATCCCATTATCGAACATAAAGAGTCTTATAATCTATATATAGAGAGAATGCACATGGATATAAATGTCAATGATGGAGAGAATACAACAAATATGGATGGTGATGAGGATAATGGGGATGGTGATGAAGATGATATTAGCCTTGAAGATGACCATGTTGAGGGTTTGGGGAAGGCCCAAGTGAAACCATATGTTGGTGAGAGCAATGTGCCGGTTCAGACACTTTACGACAACAACTTGAGTAAGCCATACCATCAAACTGGTGAAGTATTGTCAAGTGAGCAGTTTGAAGACTTTCTGCAAATAAACAAACTTGTTAACAAACTTATCAGAGATCATGTCCCATTTTATAACAGCCAATACAATAGCAGTAACTATACATCATTCGAGAGAGATGTTAATGAAATGTATAGTAACATTATCAACTCTGATGACTTAAGTGTTGATATGCATTTCAACACAAAGAAGGATTTCATAAATGCAGTTAAGTCATTTCACCTAAGGAACCACTGTAATTTTCATGTAGACATTTCGAAACCGAATATATACGTTGTCTACTGTAAAATGAAATAACAAGGTTGTAAGTGGAGGCTACAAGCTTATTTGAAGAAAGTAAAGGGTATTTTCAAAATAACAATTCTAAAAGGTCTGTACATTTCTATGAACCTAATGATGAACCAGGATCATTCTCAACTTAATAGCAACATAATGGCTACACTATTCATCAATAGTGTATGGAACAACCCTGATGTTAAGATACCTGATCTTACAGCTAATGTGCAAACTATCTATGGGTATACAATAAGTAATAGAAAGGTTTTTGAGGCCAAGCGAAAGGCTGCTGAGATGGTATACAGTAACTAAGAGAAGTCGTATAATGAGTTACCAAGATTATTAAATGTAATGAAGCTGAGCAACCCAGGAACACAAGTGGATTGGGGCTAGAGTAGTTCACTAAAGCAAGGTCAATCCCAATTCAAGTGGGTTTTTTTGGATATTTGGGCCATATGTTAAAACCTTCAAATACTGTTGACATATTGTATGTGTCAATGATATATTCTTGACATAAGTTGTTGGTAGCTTATAGCATAAATAGGGACAATCAATTGTTCCATTAGCATTTGCTCTTGTTGACACAGAATCAGCAGAAACTTGGGGGTGGTTCCTACAAAAGCTTAAAGTGCATGTAGTCGGCTAGAAGGGGAAAACCTTATGTCTTGTATTTAACAGGGCATTCAATATTGATTCTGCGTACAAGGAACCATCAGTAGGATGGCAACCATCGTTTGCAGTTTGGAGATATTGTTTGCGACACGTTACTAGTAACTTCAACACGATCCCTAAAAACCAGTTATGCAAGAAACCTGTATGGTTTGCAGGTGTTCAGGTACAATAGAGAAAATTCAAATGTTTCATGTAGAAGTTAACCTAGGCTAAGGAAGATTCTCTCGCGTGGTTCGATAATATTGATTTGAATAGGTGAACTCTCACATATGATGGATGTTACCGTTTTGGATACATGACATCAAATATTGTCAAGAGTTATAACTCCGTTTTGAAATCAACACATGGATTACCCGTCACTGTATTAGCGAAGAAGATATTTTACAACTGTGTCACCTATTGGGAGGAGAGGCATAAGGACGCTAAGGAGGCAATCAATTCTGGTAAGACCTATATTGATTACTCCGTCGATAATAAACCTATATCAATTAAAGGGGGGTACATGTAGGAATTTATCCCAAGCTCAGACCTGCAATAGAATCGTAGCCCCTCCTAACTCATGCATATCGAATAAGGAGGCAAAGCACAGCTGTTAATACAACCATGCCAAGCACACGCTGTCCCAACTAAACTACTCAGTTATCGAGAAGTTCTCTAGTAATGGTAGGAATATCAGGTGGATAAGGCTGAAAGATTTATCTGCAAATATAAATCCTCTCATCAACCTGAGTATGTACGCACGCATACGCGTACTGTTAAACCGTCTCATCGTCCATCCCACGAGAAAGTATCTGGAAGTGCTCCAGTAACTACGTCAAAGATAAGCTAACACCCCTCATCCAAGCAGGCTTCACACCTGGCAACCTCTCTCCTACATCAACCCAACTCTCCTCATCATCCGTCTCTGTTCGCTTCACCAATGCAAATCCCTCAACTAGAAGTCCAAGCTAGACCTCAACATCCTGTAGTGTAATGATCGCCTCTTTAGTGGGTAGGTGGAACATGTGTGTCTCAAGTCTCCATCTCTCAACAAGTACTGTAATCAGATGCTAATCCAACATAATAAATAGGAGCTATACAACTCTCCAAAACCAAGCATCCCGTATATACGGTTCTATCCTAGGATGAATAAGAATATTCTACCCATCCTTGCGTATTGACATCTCACTATGCCACACTCGTAGTGCATATGCCACCTCCTAAACAAACATCTAGTTAAGTTAGTAAGTAACACATTGTTAATAAGGGAATTGGTTATAAATGATAAGGACATTACTCACATTACCCTCCCAAACAACCTATGAACGGTGACTAGCCTGTCTCACAAGTACACGTGAATCAATCGATCCCGGCTCCATCTATCCTGTGATTACATACAAATAAGTTTAGTACACCAACTACCCTTCATTATATTTCCGTTTACATAAACATTTACTTTCATAATCTACCATTTATACGCTAGTAATGCCACGATAAATCGAATATTTAGATGAAATAAAAAACATTATTTACATACCAAGCGACGACTTCACAAAATACACTTAGTCATCTTGTTAAGCTGCGTCGCCAACACAAATACCTAACATTAACTTTTTAATTTGACCCAACATAAAAAAAAAAAAAAAACCAAATATATATACCGCAATACAAAAAAAAATTCCTAATTTTATATAACATAAAATATATTTTCATCAATTATTAATAATTTACACAATTTACGATACATCTACAATTACGAAATTTATATAAAAAATTCCTAAATTTAGATAAAATAAAATATATTTTTATCAATTATTAATAATTTACACAATTTATGGTATGTCTATAATTACGAAATCTATATTCATATAATTTATATACCGTAACACAAAAAATTCCTAATTTTATATAACATAAAATATATTTTCATCAATTATTAATAATTTACACAATTTACGGTATATCTATAATTACAAAATCTATATTCGTATAACTTATATATCGTAACACAAAAAATTTCTAAATTTAGACAATATAAAATATATTTTCATCAAATATTAATAATTTATGGTATATTTATAATTATGAAATTTACATCATTAACTAATAAAATTTTTTCTGCAACAAAATATAAAATAATGTTGATTATTACTAAGATAACAAAAAAATATTAAATAAATAAAATTCACATAAGTTATAAATTGTTACAATGTATACTCGTGTTAGGAAATAGTTTGGTACTCCAACTATAACTTCCTTTAATTTTTCTCTACTTTGAAAATTTTAGTGAAAATTTTAGAAACTAGTATGTATAAAAATAAGGTCTGACCGTGCGAATTGAAGTTTATATAAATAGGATACTGAAAGCGCAAATACTGCATACGGCTTCAGTTATAATGAATTACACTGAAAACGCATATAATATATGTACCTTTAATTATAATAAATTATACTGAAAGCGCCTTCAACGTAAAAATCATAACACATTAAATGTGTATTCAATTGATACACTTTTAATATATTATATTAATTTTTTTTTAACAAGTTACTTTACGTAATATTTTTGGGAAAAAAAAAAACCCCATATTCGTATAAAACTCCATAGTCATGGTCCTATTAATAGATGTAACCAAGTACTAGTTAAAGAGACCTGATTTCCACAGTTTTAAGAACAGTTAAACATTTGAGGAGGTGGTTTGGGGGTGGGGCAATGGTTTCTTCTTTTAACATTATACGTGTATTAAGCCCACTGTAAATTATCTGAAACAAAATTCGCTCTGGAGGTACAAGTTAATGAAATTCCCTGCTTTATAAAATCTAAAACTAAGCCACCTTAATGGCAAAAATGCGATTACGGGCAACCATAAATTACAAATTAGAAGACATCTCCCAAGCCAATGGCCAAATTGAAGGTAGCATTCCGAGGAAAGAAGAGAAAAAGAAAAAGGCATGAATCATCTCCATTTCTCTTGCAGATCTTTCTTCTCGGACCAAACCCATGTCACAAAGATTGCAGCAACAAGTGCCACAATTGTGAGGAGAAGCAAAGCATAGCTGAAGTCTTCAGTGAGTGAATCATAGGTCCTTGAGGGGGCAAGTCGAGTAAAAAAGAGATCAACGCCATATGAGAAGACGAGTGTTGTAGACTCCAGCTTTGCTGGTACAGTCAATATGCCTCGAAGTCCCTCAACTTTTAGGGCATGGGTCACATAAGACTGCAAAACAAATAGCCGCATTAAGGAAACATGACTAAAAACAAGCCAAATGCAGATCCATTTCAAGGCAGTTTCTTCGTACAACAATAATCTAGCCAATTTCTTGTAACACAAAAAAGAAAGGTCCAATTCATCGATGAGAATCATTACACTAGAAATTAAACGGGCACCAATATTTCACTAAGGCTAGTAGCACGTTTAAGTACATGAGCAGGAAAAAACACATCAGGAAAAGAAGTTAATACGAAAATCAAAGGGCAACCAAATTATATGCTAAAAAGCATAAACCAAAATAGGTATCGTTAAAAGGTGCCTAAGATCTAAATTTCTCCTAGAGCTCACAAAGAACTCTGCCCTCATTCATTAGAAATCAAAAGACAGAGTGCTCGATCAAACATGTATCATGCAACTTCATTTGAATAGATTGCATCTCACACACTATGCACATGAAATTCAGGTTGTTAATGCTTAGAATAGAGAACTAGCTAATACAAGATTTTAGCAAGCTTTGACACAGTCCAAGCAAAGTACTATTTTAAGAACAATCTGAAGACAATCAAGAGAACATCCTGCAAAGCACCTGTGGTATAATAGGGAGAGAATCAGTTAGAGGTATAATTCCTTCTTCTTTTTCAGCTTGTGTTGGATTCAATGAGCGCCTAGGATCCAAAAATCGCTTGTCCAATGCCAAAACCTAGAAGAGAACCACATCCAAATTATTTAGCACGTGAACCTTATGTAGCAGAGCAAGAAACGTCAGAAAGCTTATCTGTCAACTGCTTTTAAAATACAGTACCAACCTGGTCACCAATTGTACCAATTAGAAGCTGCTTGGAGGTTATGCCCTTGGCTGTTAATGTAACCGTAATAGCTTTCACGGAGTGAGTAAAGAAATAAGACTGTGATTTCACCATGACCTCTGGTCGAGAATAAGCAGAGATGGGTGAAGTAAGATTATGTTTCCCAAGAACAAGCCTCAAAACATCCTTATTGTCCTGCGAATTTACAACATTGAGATTTACAATAATTTCGATGGAGAATCCTCAGAACGTAAGGGGAAAAAAAATCGCCAGTCAAACAGTTTTACCGCTCGAGATTGATCATAAATCTCAATCACTGACATTTCGTATCTGTGCGCCCTGAGATTGAAGTAGTGGTAGACAACCCAGTTCTCACTCAAAATCTGAAAAGATTAAATTACATTATAAGAAAACAAAATAAATAAAATTCAAATAGAACTAGCAAAAGATGAGGGACGGTAGGTTGGTCATCTTACAGCATTAACAGGAGCTTGTGCACCATGATGAGTCATGCGGTGTAAAATTCGACCTGTTACAGTATCTATCAGATATACTACCAACAAAGACTCCTCTGGATTGGAGGATCCAATTTCTCCACTAGATTTTGGAGACACCGTTGCTACAAAAAGAAGATTTTTTGATATATACTTGTACATCACATCTTGGTCAGCTACCACCTTTGCTTGAGTGTGAACCACCTGGATAATTGATATTTGAGTAGAGTTAGGGCAAGCATGTCACTGGTCAAATTAATGACTAATGAAATAAGCCAGCCATGATTTTGAAACCCAGAACAATGTCTATAGTGTAAGCTGTCCTTGCCTCTGAAGTAAGTAGATTCCTTACCATTAGGACCTCAACAAACAAATATTGGTGTAGAGGGTAGAAGGTCACTCGGGCTTGAAAGTTCAGACTATGAAAGACAGCCCATTTTATAAAAAAAGATCAAATATCATAAAACAACTAAAGATATATAGGATTTTCCAAACTGAAAATAGTCAGCAGACAATCTTAAGTGCCAAGAGTAAACAATAACAATTAAAGAATTGGGAATCAAAATAACAGAAAAGTATAACACCAAGACTTCCCAAAAATTAAGATAGGACAGAGGTTTAGATTTTGGGGCAGTGGAGTCCCTGTTTACACCAAATCATATATATTATATAATATATATATATAGACACATATAAATATAGCAGGTCGCAGCAAGGCATGCTCAATTATCTCCTATGCAAAAACAAATAACCAAAAAAAAAAAATTCTGCACCCACCATCCTGAATGAAAAGCTGATATCAGTTTACCCAAAATCTTGTTGCTGGCAAGTGCCAGCCATATACAGATTCCTTTTCACTTGTTCATTGTAAAGCATTTCTATTGATTATGTTTATTCTATCAGGACAATTTAGCAGAAAACTAGAAAGTGATACCTCATTCAACTTCCTCATCACTGCAGCTACAATCTTTTCTGATTCAACAGGAAATACAATAGACCATAATTCCCTTGCATCAAAACAGTACAAGTCCTCCCCATTGATGCAGTTGCTCTTTGGTGCGTGCCCCCTAATTATACTGTTGTCAGCTTCAATGGAAAACCAGTATATGTTTGATGATTCACACTGAAAGATGCTTAGGGCCTCTGAAGATCTCGGGTACAAGTGAGCACGCTGCTTGTTATCTATGAGCAGATGTAGACGTTGTTCTGTTGAATCAGTGAACGGCAGAGGGATAACTTGCCCAACAGAATGAATAGGATGCAAAGACTTGAGCTCTTTCCCTGTGTAAGAATCAACAAAAGAGAGAATGCCAGGTGCACTATTACTTTGTCCGCACCTCCCAACAACAAGAACAGAAGGATTTTCATCCAATGCATGGTGATGGGGAATCTGCCATGGATAAACATGGAGGCTGGATGGACAGTCACATGTCTCGGATTTACGTAGTGAACTTATCAAATGAGACCACACAATCCGTCCATCTCCTGTATGCAATGCATAAAGTTTCCCAGCCTTGGTAAGCACTATTAGAAGTTTCCGGAAACCATTGTGGTCACGGGTCATTTTGCTTTTGTCAGAGCTTCTCAATCTCATCCCTTGTATGGCAGCCACATCCTCAGGGGTTGCAAGCATTAAGGTTCCTTTGAGTTTCAGGATATGACCCTTCCAATCATACACACAGGAAAAAAATAAGAAAACAAAGAATATCCCTATACACTCAAAAGATGAAATTGATTTGAGCAACACCATGAGTTTTGAAATGGAAGGAGGGAATAAATGAGATTAGCATGCAAGTGCTTTGTAGAACTCTAGCATATGTTGTTTTGACTAAAATCATATATATCATTATGTACATACCCTAAGCCATTCAAAGAGATTTTCCTCCACTTTTGACACTGAAACACCATCTCTCTCCACAGGCAATTCTGAAGCTGTCACATCAACAACAGAGGCAAGGCCATCCTCCCTAGTCCATACAATCTCACCCTGCTGTACCAATAACAATGAATGATCGTCCATAACAAATAAGGCCCTGAAACCATGAGATCTATCAGTTCGGACATAATTGTTTATGAAGATCTTTTGAACAGCTCCTCTCTGGCTGTCCATCAAAATACTTTCCTTAAGCAGATCACTGCTCCAAGTACCCCCCAGCTTTACAACGAGTTGAACTTTATTAGATTCCTGTTGAACCACAGCTAATGCTTGTTGATCATCTGGAAGTGTTAGAGCTTCACTAACAGCTGCCACATTGTCGATCTTTTCAACCAACTCCAGCTTGCCTTCATCAGTTACCTTTGTGAAAACAACAAACTTATCGGTTTCGAAAGCAAACATTCCAGGGAGCTTTGCAGGTAACATATCCACTTTCCCAGTGTAACTCCCAAGAACAGTTGAAATGGGAATACTTTTGAAGTTAATACCACTGTCACGTAAAGTTATCAACACCAAATTTAACCTACTCGCATCCAGTGCCACAAGCAAATCATCTGAAACTAATAGTGTTTCCCCAGAGAAACCACCAGGAATATTGGCATCATCATGCTTTACCAGTTCTCCAGTTCTTGCATTAATTTGATATGCAACAGCCTTAGAAGAACCAATAAAACCTAAAGCATAGATAACATCACTTCCAAGAGGCTGGATGACTTGTTGAATCTCTACACTGTAAACAAGGCAAAAACGCGACACATGAATAGGTTGGTTGGTTAACCAAGAGCATTTTTGATGAATGAACACACCAGAGACTAACCTTTCAGCTCCAAAGTCTTGCTTCCAAAGAAGCTCACCATCCATGCTTGAAACAGCATGGAGGCATCCACCACCAAAAGCAAGAAAGGCGTTGTCCTTGTCAACTCTTAAATTTGTCTACAGCAACAAAGGTAGTCAACATTAATTTCATATTCTCTTGTATAACATCATGACAAATCTATCGTGGTTGTGCATCTAAAGAATGCAACAAGCAGCAGAAACTTGAAATCAGTAAACTTCCATTAGAAAGTCCATCATTAATTTTCCTCTTTTTTTTTTTTTTTTCTCTGTGTGGGGTAAGAAACTCTATATCGGAGACATCCCTGAAATTGTTCGCAAAGGGTTTGACCTGAATGGTCAAAAAGAAATTATTTCCAGGAAATAATGGAATGTGTATTTGACGTTATGTCACTTTTTTTACTTGTTTTGCCTTTCAAAAGCTCTCCTAACACAATAAATATACGATTACCATAAACAGGTAAGTGATAAATCCTTGTTATGGAATGCCAAGCCAGTATAATCATCCCCCCAAAACATTCCCCCTTCTATTGAAGGAATTTTGAAATGGAGTGTGTTAAGCTCAGCAAAAGATTTGCAGGAATATTTCTTTAATGTAACAAGTGGAACCATAAACCATAAAAAGAAAAGGTACTAAACACTTCCATGGTTTATTTGTTCCTTAAAGACAACAATGGTTCTCCCTAGTGTTCTCCTAATTTTTTCAATTCAATGAGCCATATACACAATTAGAGAAAAATTACTATGAAGTTTCAGCATTTAACCAGCTCCAGTTTAAGCTTTACTTACCCAGGTAAGTGGTGACCTTCAGTTTAATAATGTAAAAACTATGAAACAGTGCATTTAAGTAAAATCACGTCATCTAGAAGGATATTTATTGTGCCTTTTTCCATTTGATCAATCTACAGAACAACAAAATTAGCAAGAACCTTCCCTAAAGCTGATGCACAAGCGATACATAAAGCCAATATGATTTTTCTGAAAAAAACAAAAAGAAATTTCTGAAATTTCTCATCAACAATGTAGGACTAAGACTTTAATCTAATCCTAACGATGTCATCAGGGCCATCATTTCTATGGATACAGAAAACAAACAGTAGGAAAAGTTCGAGATCTATCTCCCCATTATTGTCGCTTTCAACGCAACTAGGGCATACATAGGACCATCAATAGTTTTTGTTTACAGAACTCCTACTTGGGAACCTTTGCTAATAAAATAGGAGAACTTTTTCTTCACTAAACTATATCCAGGTCAAGTTTCACAACAGATTTGTTGCATTAATTGGCTACTTCAAAGAAGACAAGATTGAATAGCCAGGTAAGTTTTTGCAGGATTGATAGTGAGATTCCATGATCCCCTAACACCAAGGATCGCTCTTTAAGGAATAAAGGTGTCCTAATCAACTAGAGCAGGTTTCTTGCATCCGGATTATTATCCACAGTAAATCTTTATGGCAAGGCTTTAGTTTATTAGGGAGAGAACCAGGAATGGGGATGGAAAGAAAGTGCAGTATCCAGCTTTACTTTCTAAAATGCAGTCATCTTTCCAATAACTCCATCTCTCTTCTTGTAACAAATGGTGATTTAAAGAGGTAGGCAAATACTAAATAATTAAAAAATATATATCTAGAGGGGTTTATTACTTTATGAATGCTTATGAAATATGCATGACTTATACATATAAAATGTGAGTATGTGCTACAAGTCAAATGTTAGCCACTAACCGGCACCAACAAGAATGACTTTGAGGGATTAGAGCCCTGTAAAAAGGATTCCCAAACCATCTGCCCATCAGGAAGGTTCCATGCTCTTAGTGCAGTCCCCTTTGATGATAAGGTAATGACATCTGAGAAGAGAAAGTCATTATATGCAACACATACAAGTACAGCATCCTTTCTCCTATCAACAATTTACTGATGAAGAAAAAGTATGTAAAAGAATTGGGAAAAAAAAAATTTGTCCATTAAGTAGCTAACAGTTTGCGAATTTCTCTCTTTTTATAAATCCATATAGCTGACAGTTATTAATGACTGAACAGCAGCCAGTTCATCAAAATGACAACAAAAGACCTTGTTTTTTCCAATAGAAGTAGAGCGGTATGGCCCATTTTACAGTTTTCCAGTCATAGATTCACATACTCGTTACACGATATTACCATTTAAAAAGTCAATAAATAAATAAATATATCAGATACCCTGTAAAGCTTATAGAAAACCAGAGAAACAAGAAGCACAAAGCTAAAAGTAAAAAAAAAAAAAATTTCATGTCACTTGGAATTAGCTTAAGCTATATGTCAAACTTAGGATTCAGACGAGACAATAATGTAGAATGATGTAGTTGAAGTGCATAGGACAGAATTGCAGGAATATTCACTTACATTTTCCCAGAGCAATATCAATTCCATCAATCACATCATTGGCCCCAAGAACATGCCTCCAAACTGCAAACAATGGATCGTAAAATTAGCAATGTGCTAGCCAAAGCTTCATCTGCTCTTCTTAAATTTAAGCATACCGCCTTATACAAGAGGAAAACTACAGAGCTGGTGACTTCATCATACAGACAAAAGGATATTAATGTATGCATAAGAAAATTTAATAGGTAAATAAGAAGATTTTATGGAAAATGTATCTCACAGATCTCTCCATGTCGGAGATCAAGCGACACAATAACATTTTCCTCTGTCGACACTACAACACGCTTCCGGCCAGTCTTTTGAGTGTGAAATACAGCATGCTTAACTTTCCCTATGTACTTTTGATGCCTATAATAACAATTTCAGAAACAAAAATAGTAAATCAAATATGAATTTCAACTATCAATAAAGTATCAATAAACTTCCAACTAATAGTCAAATCTAAAACAGCAATATAATATTAACTTTATTTGACTATAGAAAAATCAAGAACACATATACCATCACGAAAAGAAAGTAAAACATACCAAAATAAATTAAGAGCTCCTTTCTTTTCTTATTTTACCAGTAAAATTCTTCAATTCACCTTATCTCTTTGTTTTGTGATGGAAGTTTTTACTTGCATCATGCAAGAGAATGGAGATATGGATTAATTCCAATATCATTGAGATGCAAAAGAGGAAGATTGACCCACCTTTGTTTTGCAAATGACATCAAGATTTTTGCTAAAGGAAATACGTGCAAGGTGGAACTAATAAATGAAGGTCTTACAGAATTCCATACTCTCTCAGGTTTGAAAGCAAATCCACACAAAAGCCACATTTTCATTAGTAGTGTTCCTCTTGAAGTCAAGAAGCAAATCATCGGTATCCTATGCTATGGAGCTGGTTCCTTACCTATCCACTACCTAGGTGTTCCTCTTTCTTCATCAAGCACCTCTAAATCGAAATGTGTTGATTTAGTGGCCAAATTCATAGGGAGGATCTATCAGTAGTCAAGTAAGTTTCTCTCCCATGCTAGGCACCTTCAACTAATCTAAAGTGCTCTCTTCTCCCTATATGTCTATTGGTCCACTATATTCCTCCTTCCAACTAGTATCTAGAACTTGATTGGGACCAAGTAAAAAGGTTTTTTTGGAATGGCTATGAAGATACTAAAGCTAAAGCTAAAGTTAAATGGAAAGATATTTATAAGCCAAAGAAGGAAGGTGGGCTTAGAGGTATTGATATCAAATTGCGGAATAGGGTAGCACAGCTGAAGCACACTTGCATTCCATGCATGGACCACAAAAGCACCTCATGACCTTGTTGGTTCAAGAAAGAACTACTTAGGGCAGAAACTTTTGGTAAGTGAAGATTCCAAATGACGCTTCATGGGATTGGAGAAGAATCCTTCAAACTAGACCCCTTAGCTAAGCAACTACTTAAATGGAAGATTGAGAATGGAAGATGCATCTCCTTTTGGTATGATCATTGGTACCTACAAGATCCTTTGATGGAATGGATGAGAGATCAAGTTAGAATTACCTTGGGAATGCCCCAAAGGTACTATGATATCTTCATTTATAGATGGCCAACTGGAATGCAACGATCAGAAGTAATAACGTCTGGGCTGTTTAAGACCATATGGAACAACTGATGATAGACTAGGGCAGATAGGTGAAGAAACTAAGGTCCACTCTCTCCAAAATGCCTATGCTTTGGCAAAGAGAGAGCTCCAAAGGTGGGTTGGCAACAGCTGGTATGGAACAAAGGAACAACATGCCTTAATTCTTTGGATGATTGACCAAAAGAAACTTTTACCCATGGACAAATTGGCTAGTTGGGGGCAATTTCTGTTAACTGCTGCTATATGTGTGGAAGAGAGGAGGAATCTCATGACCACTTATCCCTTGAAAGCTTTTATGCAAATGCGTTGTGAAGAAGTACTGAGCATGCTATGAATGGAACTTATCTCAACCTTCGGCACAAATACACGATCAGATTTCTTGAGTTCAAACCGCATAAGGAGACTCAAAGCAATCCTTTGGAAGATGTTTGCTGTTGGATGTTATTACTTATGAAAGGAAAGAAATAGGAGATGCTTAGGACAATTGCAGTCTCCAATAGAAGCAGTATGTAGAACAGCCCTATCTTGCATTTTGTGATCTTGTTTGAGCACATTAGTTCCCCATGACCATCAAATCCAGCTAGATTTCCTTTTGCTGATTGATATCTAGTTCGAATTTTTTGGTTTTTTAGAGTGCTCTCTTATGTAAATCTCCTTTGTACAACACAAAGGAAAGTAATATACATTTCTCACCTTATACAAAAAAAATTCGTCAATTCACATCGAAACTACATTAACAAATACAGCATTCAAAAAGACACACCCATTTCACACAATATCACATGACGGATCGACAATACAATAAAATTCATTATAAATTGATGAGTAAATCACAAAGCAGCACATCAAGGACAATAAACACGTTTTCTACGTCGTCTTTCTAATAAAATTCAACACTAACACACGATTTGATGAGAAACAACATAATTCGATCAACGAAATCAATCTCTCTCACTAATATTGCATTCAATCTCGCACATAATCCAAAAAAAAAGAAAAAAGATAACTGAATTCAATAGTAAATCAAATTTCTTTTATATAATGAGTAGATATTGAGAGAGATATAGATACCAATCCATGAGGCCGACTTGATCTTCATAGAGAGACAAGCAGAGGTTTGAGGAAGACAAGAAAAGTAATACGAATAGGGCAAAAACCCTAATTGCCATGATTGAAACGGATCTGTGAGAGACACAGAGAGAGGGAGAGAGTAACTGAGAACTCGAAGTTCTGAATAGAAGTTATTTTAGTGGAAGGAGAGACGAGAGAGAGAAGTGAGAAAGGTTATTTACGTAAATGCAGCCTTCCAACGTGGAGCGGCCAAACGAGGAAATAAGAAAGAGTGAAGGGCGCAATACAGTAAAAACTTATACGGTCTCGCCCATATATTTTATAGTTTATTATATTATTAATTTAATATTTATTAAATCTAAATAGTTAAAATTATAATTAATTTAGTAGTTCAGATTTAATAAATTTTAAATCAAATATAAAATAAAGAACGAGATCAATTCTATAAAAACATAACTAAAATCATAAAAATATTCCAATATAAAAAATAAGAATCCATAAGAAAGCTGAACAACATAAAATAGATAAAATACATATTATGTTACCTCTTAACTCTAAACTTTCAAATATAATAAATCCTCTACATCTATATATCTTCTATCTTATGAAAGTGAATTAACTCTTAAATAATCGTTCCTTTCAACATTATCATTTAGTCTTTCAATTAAAATTTTATAAAAAAAAATCAATATTAAATTAACTTTTTAAAAAAATATAAATCACTTATAACATAGATAGATTTGTCTATCTATCCAAATTTCTCTTTTCTTATAACACTTCTTTGTTTAAGTCTATGATTACTCTATCTCGAAATAATCTCTTTCCACCGTTGGAAACAAATTAGGAGATTATAAACATCCACGTACAAATACAAAAATTGATATTCACTTTTTCTAATTATTATCCCTTTTCCTTTTCAACCAAAAACTCCTTACTCTCTCTCTCTCTACCCACATGTAGTATCTGAGTAGTTTTCGTAGCAACCTATTGTGTAACACCAAGAAGAGACATTTTCATGCTTCTATGAGATTTGATCTTGATTTTTTAATTACCAATATAATGCTTTGACTATTATTTTAATTGAATAATTTCGGTTATTTCATATTCTGTAAAAAAGTCTTTAAATATTTCTTTAAATGAATGCTCTTTTGTTGAGAGATATTATCTTTTTTCTTTTTTACCAAGTGGTGCCTTTCTACTAAGTAATTTTGTATTTATTTTCCTTTAAGAATTCTTCTTGATTTTGATTTTTGTGTCAATTAAAATATAAACCATTGTGCTATGTACAATCAAATGGCGCATGCATTTGATGACATGCATGAGTATTTGGGCTATTGTTGATCACTTCTCTAACTTTTTCATTATGAAGTTAACTATTAACATGCACTTTTTTTATATGTAAATATCAAAATGCACAAAGGTTTGATGCTCAAAGACTTCGACCTTCATCACGAAATTGTCTCCAAAGGCAATTTTTACCTATTATTTCAATAATTTTTTATGTTAAAATATTAAACTAACTTCATGTTTTATAATGTGTATTTGCTCAAATTGTTATATATTAGTTATTCATACTACTTCACTTATTATCACTTATTCAACAATCTTCTTGGTTTTAATGTATAGGAGTGTTTTACTTTATTTAAAATATTTTTTGCGATAAGCACGAGTTTATATTTTATTTCATTTCATTCTTTTTTCTTTTTTCATTCCATGTTCTTTTTGTTTTAAAAGTTATTCACAGCTTTTATTTTCTTCTTCTTCTTTTTTTGCATATAAGTTGTCACAGTGAGTGTATGTGTCATTTTTTAGTTTTTTTTTTTTTCAAAAGGGCCATTTTATAATTTGATCAAATTATTTTATAAAGCACATTATACTAATATGTGAGGTTTATTAGTAAGAAAATTCTTTTACTTATTAATACGTCTAGATTTAAAGCAATTTGGATTGATTTTACTGAGTTTATTAGTAAGTTGAAAATGAAAAAGTATGAAATTTTTCTAAATTAAATTCCTTGCAGTTTTTAATTTTTTAGCCTAAGAAGTCAATACTACACAAGAATAAGCATAAGGTTAGCATTGAAGATGTTCGTATCACAATCAACGTAAACCAAGCAAATACACCTTATATCATCAACAGATTTTTTTTTATTTTTTTTATGGAAGAAGGGTTATGTGCACTAGTGGTTAAAATTGGATGTAGATCGAGGAAATTGACAAAAGCTTTAGTAAATTTTAGGTTCTTTATTAATTGTAAATCAAAATTGCTAAATTAAGAGCAATGCAAATGTATGCATATAGATTACGATATAAAGTTGAAGGTTGTCATAAGAAGATGTAAATGGGATAACAATATTTGTTGTCTACATGTTTCAAATATTTAAAAGTTGTAAGAATTTCAAAATAACCTAATTATTTATCTCATTATATTGGACAGAGCTTATCAAGAGCTTCTTTTCGTGTTGGAGATAAGAGGATTCATTAAAGATCAAAAAACTTGGAGAGTGTGTATTTTTTAAGGAAAGAGTCATAAGGGATGTCATTTCCTTTTGTTTTTCTTTTTTCTTCTAAGTAACCAATAAATAGTTTATGCTATTGTCTAGGATTGTTTACCTATATATTTCTCAAGTAAAATGCCCTAACATTATAGGATTAAAGAGATACAAAGATTTGTGTTTAGGAAATAAAAAATATTTCGTATCTTATAAACTATATTTCTTTATTTTTGAATACTTTTTTAAAGGAATGTACCCGATAGATCTTGTATTTTTCATTTGTTTTGGCAAGTGATGTGTAAATAGATTAATTCAATAATTAGTTATATTTTCAAATTTATTGTACTACTATATTTAAATTTTACACACATATCACATATACGTGTCTACTAGTTATTATTTATACATATGCATTACATATAAAACAACTATCTATAACCTAATGTTGAAAAAAAACAATTTGAAGTAATATAACCTAATGTATGTGCAGGGCAATATCACTAAAAATAATTTGTAATATATTTTTTTCTTTCTTATAAATTAGTTATTTATACACTTATATTACATAGTATACAATACATCATAATCTGATATCAAGAAAATAATTTATATTACAATATTACCAAAAATAATTTTTAATATATGTTTTCTTTCTTGCATAGCCGATATACATAAACTCATATTGCATATTATATCGCATATTGGTAACTAATATTAAGAAAGTAATTTATAATGTATTATCATAAAAGATAACTTTTAATATATATTTTTTTACATAGTTATTTTGTATATTATTGTACTACATGTGAATAACAGATTGGCAACTTAATACCACAAAAAAATAATTTACATAATACATTTTATTATATAGTTATTATGTATACTAATATAAGCCCCTAAAATAGCCATTAAGGGAATTCCACCTAAATTTAGGACTTACGAAAAAAAATCTCTCCAATTAGGTCCAAAGTTTATAACAAGACCATAAAAGTTAGTAGAAGTGATTAAAAAACTTAGATTTTGAAAATAAATTAATAAAATACTAATTCTTGCTATAAGATTAAATTACTCAATATAATATGTCATTTAACAAAACCTTTAAATTGGAGCCTTAAGACATAATGAGATTTTAGTAATAAATTATTTAACTTATAAAAGCAATAATATGTTGTAAAATAATATATATATGCCTCCTAAATATACATAGTGTTGATATAGCCTTTTGGACATAAACTCCTTAAGCTTGAGTTGACTTGATTGGGCTTCTGGCTTGAATTATGCCTCTATGAATTTGTCTTCCCTCTCCTTGTGGTCGACCTTAGTTTAAGCCTATTATACAAACATATGAGGTGAATGATGGATATAAGTACTCTCATTATCCATTACTTCAATAGTCACCAGTAGATAGAAGATTGTAGATAAGGTTGAGTGACCGAGTTAACAACCACTTCCTACATTTGAGGATCACGTCGAACCTTATAACTCTACTACCCATTACTTGCAGATATGACTTCTACCCACTAACTCATCTCCAACTACCAATTCTACTCCTCTATAAATATAAGACTATCACCTAATAATAAACTACTCGATACTTCGCATACTAAAGCCTATTTTTTATATCTAAGTACTTTTGCTCTTTTTGTATACCCAACTAACTTAAGTATTGAAGTGGCCATACTAGACAATCCGCGGGCACCCTATAATATCCTATAAATCAACAATCAAGATATGAGCATATGAGAAATAAGACAAAGCCCTGTTCTAGTATGATTAGTGTCAATAGTCGATTTAGGTCATTCGGGAAAGTAAATCGATTAGGCTAGAAACTTACAAAAAACATGATAACCTTAATCGATAAATTTCCACACGTTTGGAAATCCATAATATAATAAGAATATAAAAAATAGAATAAAAATAGTGAGAATTTACTCTATATGAGATCTTAAAGTTAAATTTAGAGCAATCATATCCGAATTTAGGGCAACCATACCTTAATTTAGGGTTTTCAGGAAAAATTATCCAATTGAGCTTAAACTTTACGACTAAAATAAAAAAGTTAGTCAAAGTGACTTAATGAAGTTAGATTTTGAAAATAATTACCCAAAACCCTAATTTTTCTAGTATGATTATTTAATATAGTACTAAATTACTTGAAACTCCTAAAATCGAACTTAAAATACAATAAAAACTTAGAGATAAATTAATTAAGCTATAAAATGAGATAATATAGTAAAATTTACTATATAAATATACTCATATTTTTATGAGCATACTCAATATAAATAATAATTATACTCATAAATTAACTTTAAATTACTTAATTATATATATTATGTGTTGAATTCATGAAAATAACTAAGAAATATATCTTAAAAATAAAAAATATGTAAGGGATAAAATTATATGTGCACAAAGATACATTATATGCAATATATACATGGGATATATACTCGTATATTAATAAATAACTAAGTATTAATAAAATATACTCAAAATACCTAAATAATTGTAAATCTTATAAAAAAAAATTCAATTACAGTTAGGGATAGCTAGAATTCACTGTGGCAAGCTGTGGAGGATTCAACCTTGTTGATTTAAAAGTAAATTCTACAAAAGAGACACCTCCTACTTACAATTATAGGAGAAATAATTAGAAAAAAAAAAATTGAACACTTAGCACCTAAGAAAATCAACCAACTTAGAACTTTATAAATAAGACCCTTGACCAACAATTTAACATTTTGGCTACTTGAGACCCCCAAAGAAAATCGGAAAGAAATTATACAAAAATTAGAAAGAAAATAAGAAAAACAAAGTAATTTTCATACTAGGCTAAAACCTAATCCAACCATGAATCTGTTGTGCAACCCAACTGTCCTTAAGTAGCTCACCCACTGCGCAGGTGTTTCGACAACCACCCAATCGCCGCTGGCTATCGTAGCATATAAGAACAATTAGGTTAATTTTCTGCCCTATTTTTCAATAATTTGTAAAAAATACTAACACCACCCATAAAATTATGAAAAAAATTATACCTAAGTTATTTCAAACATTCTTTTGTGTGATATTTTTATTTTTGAAAATTTTGTAATATTCAATATACTTGCTTAAAGAAACTATTATTCATTCGAAATTTGAATTGCAAAATAAATATACTAAATATTGTTGTTTCTAGCTCAAAATTTTTTTCTAAAATTTTTATGATATATAGATAATTTCTATGTAGTCTGAATTTTGGTTTGAATGTTTTTAATATTTATTGCATTTTTTAGCCTAAAGTTGACTTGAAAATAAGCTAAAATTGTGAAATAAATAGGAAATTATGAAATTAAATGTTAAAATGGACATATAATAGTTTCTAATGAATAATAATAATGTTAGGACAGGTTGAAATCAATTTAATGCAAAAAGGATTATAATTGAGTAATTTAGGGGTAAAATCATAAATACGAATATATATGCAATATATCGAAAACTTGAAACCAAGTACTAGCTAAGTTTTCCATATTTTTAGGAGTCTATAGAAATTTTTGAGAAATTATTTGATAACCTAAGCTATTTATTATGAATTTACATAATAAAATAACTTAAATTATAAACCAAGACTCATTTTTAGTAATGATAGGTTAAAATATGATAAATAGTTGAATAAAAACTATTTATATGTATACTGGTTAGATTGGATTAAAAAGTTATATTTTTAATATGTTTAATGATATTTTAATAACTGGAATATGTGATATATGCATTAGGGTTAGATAATATTTATACTATACAGATATATTGACAAATTTGGTAAAATACAGTTTAATAACCTAAAATACATATAATACAATAATATTTATATAGATACGTATAACTATATTAAAAGCTTGAACTACCCATTTAAAGTCATTTCTAGAAATAAGATTCATAATACGTGTCGTTAGGTCTGTACGAACCCAACGATATTAATTTTATTAAAATCACACAATCTTATGTAATATAACCTATAACTCTATAATATTCTAGAATGTACATATTACAGTAACTCTATCGAAATTGAAACATGATTAAATTAATTAAAAGTGTGTTTTGATACGATCGAAACAATAGATAATACATAATAGTATAAATTACATATATTATCAATAATTAATAACTTAACTTGATATATATATAATAACAAAAATATATATTATTGTGATAATATATTTATATATATATAACCATTTTAGATCATATCCAAATGTTTTCATAGCTATTTATTACGAAAACTAAATTTAGGTTTTATTTATATAGAATTCCTCAGTGATCGGATCGTTAACAACCTGAGTCTTTTGTAGCGAGTGTCTAAACAAATAAGTGGGATTAATGCTTTGCAGTATTTTGGGATATTATTTCAGAATATCTAGGAACTTTGGTATGTATTGGCTTATGATTATAGTTAGCTGTTTGTGCGTATGTAATGTTTATGATTGAGTTTCAATTTGCTGTGATGGGAGCTAAGCTCTAAGTTATAGTTGTTCCATGAATATTATGCTGGAACTATTCAAACTTGGTTGATCACCCTAAAAATAAACTAACTTAAACTCGGTTCAACATCTAACTTGATATGCATTACAACCCACTAGAGGTAACGAATAAGATTTTTGGGCCAAATACGGACTCCCTTTGATGAGGATAGCTAAAACGGTCCTTTCCCCTCCCTTAGCCAAACTAAGTGACAGGAAAAAAGGTCACAACAAGGTTGGAGGTCATGGTTCAAAGGTTGTCAAGGGAAGAGGATGTTCTCTATTGCACAAGCTCTGGTTTGGTCTCCATTCATGAGTTTACGACGTCAATCTCTTCAACCCAAATTAGAGCAAGTAAAATTTCTCTGATCTCATGACGGACCGAATAACGTCGTGCGATGGCAATTGCGTGTACATACATTGCATCTAACCACCTTGATTGAAAACCTTACTTATGATGTACTGAGTGCATACTTTTGTCTCCGCTCACTTATTGAGCAAGTTATCGCTCATTCCCTTATAGTTTGTTTTACAAGTCTCAAATAGATTACGAAGTATCTACCTAACACCAGAACACTAGTTAACTAGGATGGAGAGTAAGATACAACAAGAAATGGCCAATTATTGCTCTTAGTATTGACTTTTTATTTTTTAAGGAAAACTACACAAAACTTCTCAATAGGCTTGGCAGTTTTCAATATTTTTTGTCTGTATATGAAATAATAGATACCTGTAGAATTTACTACTACTCTTTTATGAGATCAAATTACAAATTTATTTTTAACAAATTATTTCTAAGGATACTATACAGGTTTATATCAAACAAGTATCAAATTGGACACTTCAAAAGAGTAGAGTTGAGTACGCCTCATGTAAATTAGGTCTAAGATAGCAGCTATAAAGATAATTTTTATCTTAGAATGGTTCATACGGTAAGACTGTTATAACTTCACCTTTTCAAGGCGTAACATACCTTAAACTATTTATTATCTTGCAGGCTCATACAGTAACGTGAAGCCCAATCTCAATTAATCTCTATTAGCCAAAACCTAAATATGACATTTGGTGTTGTTTATGGAAAACCAAATCCAATTTCCTACCTAAATACACACTAAATACTCAACTAAACATCACCCTCAATTACTACCATGTCTCGCATCAAAAAACCCCTAAAACAATCAGTTAGTGAACAACCAACTTGCTAACGACCAAATTCTAGCTAAAGAGATGCTTAAACAGAGTTTAGAGCGCTCGAAGTGCCTACTTAAGGAGTTTGCTGCCCAAAATAGGTTTCTCCATGCTCACCTTGAAGATGCCAAGAGGCATAGCGCAGACCCATCCACTTGAAGCTTTTGATGCTTGCATCGGGCACAAAAACCAACAACAACAATAGGAAAATGGTAGGGATTAACTACCCAATCTCCCAATACAGGAATAGTAAGCGTAGTCTGTAGCCACCCGCGACTGTGCCCTTACTAGTAATGAGCAAGTAGTCGACTCTAATTGAGTACTAACATACTTTGCAGCACTGAATTCACCCGACAGATAATGTTCACCTTAATGAGCTCCACAAGACTATAAGAAGGCTCTTCGAATAGGAGGGGAGTAAGATAGTTAACGATGCCGGGCTAGTCGCCAATAACAAGACCCCCCTTCACTAGGGGTGTCTAAAAAAAAGTTTTGCCTCTGAACAACAAACTTACTACCCTAGACTAATACTACAACATTAATGATCCTAATGATCACCTCCTCCACTTTTGCACTCTCATGAACCTCCATGGTCATGAGGATTCTATTATTAAAGATGTTCAAGTGAGCTTTAGCCAATGAGCCAGCTCGTTTAACCTGTTTTTTTAACGGGTTTGGACCAAAGTTTTTTAGCCCGTTTAAAAGCGAGCCAAATGAGCTTGGCACATTCAACCCACAGGCCAAACTAGATTGGTTTAGGTCGACCTGTTTAATATATTTACTCCTTTAGCCCTTAAGCTTGCCCATTTAACCCACTTTTCAAATGGGTTAAGGCCAAAGTTTTTTAGCCTGTTTAAAAAGCAAGTCAAATAAGCCTGACCCGTATAACCTGCGGGCTAAAGTGAGCCAGGCTAAGTTGGGCCATTTAACCCACTTGTATATTTTTAGCTATTATGTGTAAGGCTTTCCTAAGTACTATGAGGAATATGAGGAAAGCAGTTTCAACATGGTTTAACCACTTATTCGATAACTCCATTGGCTCCTTTAATGAGCTGGAGCAAAGGTTTAGTCTCCACTTCAACACTAGCAAGCCTCCATCCAAGGACATTTTGTCCTTATACTTGATAAGGCAGAGCCAAGGGGAGACTCTGTGAGAACATGTAGCCTGGTTCAATAATGTTATAGTCGAGATCCCTCAGTTAGATGAGAAAGTGATAGTACATGACTCGCAGCTTAGCATAAGACCTTTAGGAGATTTCTTTCGCTCACTTGAAAAGAGCAAGTTGAAGACCCCAGTTGAATTATGGAATAAAGGGCATAAAGACATGGACCAAGAAGACAACATCCGCACAAAGTGTGATGTTAATTGAGAGAGGTTGGACGGAAAGAAGGATAAAGAATGACCGTCCGTAAAGATTGCTTCGGTGGCAGGGCACTAAGTAAAGCTAAAGGGGAAGGCTCAAGCAATAAGAAGCACCGAGCCAAGCAGAACCTACTTTCCCCTTCCATCTACATACATAATACCCCTCTTAACCAATTGATCACCCAGGTCTTTACCAAGGTGTGAAATAGAGGTTTGTTGTAAAAGCCCCGCGAAATGAAGGGGAACCCCAGTCATTGAAACTCGGATAAGTATTGTCAACTCCACGACGACCACAGCCATAACATAGAAGAGTGCTTCTAGTTAGAGAATGTAATTGAATATGCTATTCAACGAGACTTCTTTGGTGAGTATGTAGCTCAGCAAAGAAACGTCAATCGTTCCAATGATGATGAAGATAAAGTGCCTCAAAGGCAATAAATTGAGGGCGCACGAGCGAAGCAGAATGAAGATTACTGCAATGATCAAGTCCCAAATAGCATGATTAACATAATCATTAGGGGGTTACACTTAGGGAGCTAGTCGACCACCAGCAACTTAACTAACAACCCATCCAAGGTATTAGCTACCAAAGAAAAGAGGTAAAAGATTGGCACTTCAATCTCTTTCTCTAATGAGGACCTGGAGGGAATAGATACCCCTAATCAAGATGCTTTATTATTGGGGCAAGAATCATGAATTTTGAGATCCTCGAGATTATGATAGACACCGGTAACTCTACTAATATCCTCTTCATGCATACGTATAAGAGGATGAAGAGCAAGTTGCCTATCAAAATGAAGCCCTACCATTATAATCTCATCAGCTTTAATGGGGGAATCATCTAAGCTAAGGGAATCATTACTCTTATCATGGAGCTTGGCAATGACAATAATGATGTGCAATGACCAATAGAGTTCGTCATAATTAACTACCCATCCCTCTACAATGCTTTCTAAGGACGACCGAGCTTGAATACCTTTGGGGTCATCACCTCATCCCTCCATCGGAAGGCTAAGTTCTAGACTCCTACCGGGGTAAGAATCTACAAGGATAATCAAAAGCTCTTCCAAGAGCTATCTGTTAAGGCCACTAGAGCAGATGATATCTTTGCTTTGAAAACCAACCCGTAAGAGAAGCCAGTTGAGAGAGGTGAGTCAGGTGAAAAAACAAAAGAGGTGCAGATTGGTACCTCTCCTAACCATATCACCAAAGTTGAGATTGAGACCCCTTTCGAAGTGAAGGAGGAGGTAGTTTCCCTCCTACGGGCCAATATAAATAGGTTCGCCCGATGGGCATTAGACATGCTTGTGATCTCCCCCGACTTGGTGACCCATAGCCTTAATATTGACTTTAGTACGTTGCTTGTCAAACAGAAGAAGAGATATTTCACAGCAAAAAAGCAAGCCACTATAGTGGAAGAAGTGTAAAATCTATTTAAGGTCGGTTTCGTCAGAGATAAGAAGTATTTGACCTAGTTGGCAAATGCAAGGTTGGTCAAGAAGAAGTTTGGGAAGTAGCGTATGTGCATCAATTATACTAACCTCAACAAAACATACTTGAAAAACTACTTCCCTCTCCTTAAAATTGACCGGTTGGTCGATTCCACTTTGGGACATGCATTACTCAACTTCATGGATGTCTTCTCGAGCTATAACCAAATCAAGATGGACCCAAAAGATAAAGTCTATATCTCGTTTATCACCAACTTCAACACATATTACTACATTGTCATAACTTCTAGCCTAAAAAATGCCAAGACAACATATTAGCATATGGTGACTAGTAACTCACCAACATAGTTGATGCACTAAGCAAATTTGTCTCTAAGAGCACAAATAGATGCGTTGGGTTCTTCAAAATCCTTAAGAATCCCAAGGGATTTGAATGAACTCCTCAATATATGATAGTGGTCAAGCAACTATAGGCCTTCCTCGTATACCTTTTAGTCCTCTTTAAGCTTGTTCTAGGGGAAGACTTGTATTTGTACCTAGCCGTTAGCAACTGGGAACTCTCCTCTATATTAGTCAAAGTAAAAGGGAGAGAGCACAAGCCCGTATACTATGTCAGCTACATATTCTAGGGGCTTAAGGTCATATGCACCAAAGTAGAAAAATTTGCCTTAGTCATTTTTATCTTAGCACATCAACTCAGGCCTTATTTCCAAGTACACCAAATCATCATACTTACAAACCAGCCATTGTATACACTGCTATAAAAGCTAGACGTATCTAGATGGATGGTGAAGTAGGCGATGGAGCTGAGTGCATATGGAATCCAATATTAACTACAGACAGCTTACAAGACACAAATACTAGCCGACTTCATGGTTGAATACATAGGAGAGGAGGAAGCACTATTAGGGGATGACAAATTAGTATGGACTCTCCATGTTGATGGATCATCCTCCTCGAGTGGTGGAGGTAAGGGTCTCGTATTAACTAAACTGTACAAGATCACTGTTTGCTATGCCCTTAAGTTTGGGTTCGACACTAGTAATAACAAATTTAAATATAAGGCTTTAATAGCTAGTCTCAAGTTGTCCAATGAGATCAATGCTAAGTACCTATAAGTTTTCTCAAACTTAATGCTCAGCATTCAACAGGTCCAAGGTGAATAAAAGGCTAGGGATGACACTATAACAAGATACTTAGAGAAAGCGAAGAGTCTCTTAGCTAAGTTTCCTTCATGGACCATCACTAAGATCTTCCAAATCAAACACTCAATAGTAGATTGGCTATCTAAGCTCACCTCCATAAGGATACAAAAGCTTGAAGTGAAGAAAGGAAGATTTTCGTAGAGTATTTGTTAGAGAAAAGTATAACTCTAAGCTCAGTTAAGGTTTTATAACTCACGGCAACACCATTTGAGCTGAACTGGATGGACCCATTCCGAAGTTACTTAGAGCAAGGTATGTTCCCAAAAGATAAGAGAGAGGTAAAGAATTTGAGATACCATGCCGCTAACTATACGTTGGTCGATGGCACCTTGTACAACAAGGGAGTTAGCCTTCCCCTGCGTAGATGCCTTTGAATAGACAAAAACTTTCATATGATGGAAGCGTTGCACACTGGAGTGTGCAGCAGCAATATCTAATCCTAAGCCCTTTACATTTGAGCTCTACGCCTTAGATATTACTAGTCTACCATGAGGTATGATGCTAAGGTAATAACTTAGAAGTACCCCTAATGCTAGAAGCATACATCGATCAATCATACCACCAGCACCACTTTTGCCATTATCTACAACTAAGCAATCCATGCCCTGCATGACTATAAGGACTGAACTATGATGCATGCATAGGGACTAAAATAGGGTCTACCTACGTGAGTCCCTTGCCCATGTCATCGTGATGATCTCTAACTGGACTTTATAATGGTGCAGGAGGAGTATGGACTTGATTATTGGAGGTCTCTCCAATGTAGGGTGTATGGAAGATCTCACTGTTAGAGCTCTCCCCAAAAAAATGTGTCTAAAACACAAATCCAAGTGGTATAGAAGATGTTGCTGGCAATAGGTGCCATAGAGATTGATCGTCCTTAACACCAAACTTAACTTGTCGTCGCCCTCGAACCCTATCCCGCCTCCGTCCTCACAGTCAATAGAGCCCTCTTTGTTGAGGATTGTGAGGTGAAGAGATACCCTCTTAATATCTGGTATTGGCCCTAGTACATTGTTTAGGTGAACACCCCTAAGCTGCTGAATTACAACATCAACTCTTAGTTGCTCTACCATTATATCCTCATAAGACATCTAAGGCAATTTATGGATAAAATCTACCTACATGTTATAAAAAACAGCTTTGTTAGCATAGAATGGCATAGGTGAAGTTTTAGTAAAGGAAACTGAACCTGAATACGTACCATATATACCCAAGAGGCCCCTAATTGGCCGATATATTGATGAGTGACCTGTTAGTACCATTCATTGTAGTTTGAAGCTACACCAGGCAATGGTATTATAGGAACAATCCTATTACTGATCTGCCTATTGTTCCAACCAACTAGTGTGTGTGGTGACCTAATTTGTCTTTGTTCGCCCCATAAGTGTATATTGTGTAGCTCTCAAGATGTATTTGTAGGGGTAAGAATTCCTTAGATCTTGCCGAATTGTTGCATCACACAATCTAACGATTGATGTATCTATACGGGCGAAAATTTCCTAAATCCTGCTGAATTCCCTACTTCAACTATGTAGTAGTAGATTAATGGTACCCATGTAGTCCATATATCACTACTTGCATGGCAAAAAGGAAGGAGCCTACCAATGTTGCCATGGGAGTAAGGCATCCATACGACCTGCAAAATCAGCTAGTAGAACATTCAACCACCTAATGTCACAAAAGAAAATAAAATTGTAGTTAGTGAGTTGTGTGCTTGCTCTGGATGCCAACGGTCAAATGTGTCCCTATACTGCCGAACAACATGTATAGAAAGCTTCATAACATCAAACTATGCCCCCCATCGGCTCATCAACAGTTAATCATCCATTAATGTTGTGATCTGACTATGTAATGGAGCTATGTGTGGAAAGTGCCCCCATAACCACACCTAAAGTAAGATAAGCAGTTCATTAATCTCACCTACATCCATTTATGACACAATGCACAGCTGGTGATATAGCTACACCAAGCATACAACACCCTAAGCATATTGGCTAGCTACATTAAGGTTAGAGAGGGGAGGAAGGAACATCAAATGCACAATGTTGTTAGACTTGTCCAGGAATAACATCCCCCTCAATAAACTACATAATATGAATCCCGGTGTATCACTAGACAGTAATATCATCTATATTAGCCAGAAGGTTACCAAAGTTGTCTTTCACCTAGGACAACTTCACTTGAGCCCCATTAATAGTATTTAGAGGGGAACTTAGTCCAAGTAATTACAAGCATATGTCAGCCTAGCCCAACTATAAGCTAGTCATTACAGCCTGACCGTCAATCGATAGACCAATAAGTATAAAGACATCTTAAAGTGTAATCGACAACTCCCTTATGTAGAAATGGAATGTATGCGTTTCTTCTCTCTAATACTCTACTAAGATCGTGATCAAATGGTAGACAATCTATATGAACGGTATATGTTTAGCACCGCGAAAGCCGGTATGCTCAAAGTAAGGAGATATCCATAAATCTATTGGGATCTCCTGTCCATCTTTATGTCTGAATATGGCCTCTCGTCTACAAGATCTGAGCCAGAGATTCACTTGTAAGTTTCATTGAAGGCAAACAAATGTTAGATTAGATGTCGCAAACACTTCAAGAATTATCCCCAACTATCCTTATACTCTTCATCAACTAAAGCAAATCCAAGGGGACGATATGGTTTGCACTATCAACTCCAGTTGCAATAAGAAGCTTATGCTTGTACTTCTCATACAAAAATGTATCGTCGAGGCGTCGATAGTAATTACAGGCCTGAAAAAAAGCACCTTAGCTAGTTCCAAATATGCAAGTTACTGACACTGAATTAGCTATGAACTTATACGACAAGTGTGAGTTTTGGTATTGCACATGTAAGGTACGAAGCAATACACAGTCTAAATACCTAGAATACTCAATTAAAGAGTACGTGACTCGCAATATCACTATCTCGTCACCTCCACTCTATCATAGTACCTAAATTAGCCTTTTGAATGGCATTTAAAAGATGTAATAGTGCTGCATATGAATCCTTCTCACCTTTCATAATATTAAGCTAAATAGAAAGTAAAAAAAGAGAAAAGAGATAAAGGACACTTGGCCACAAATAATTCAAACAAAATATCCAAACACATCTATAAATTCAGAAACTTTTTCTACAAATTATTTTGGTCAGTTGTAAATCGAGAAAAATTAAAGAGAGGAAAAACTAAATTTACCAAAAATTAGAAAAATAGTGTGTAGTTAAGGTCATAGAGGAGAAGCCAAACCCAACGAACACTTGGGAAGGAACCAAATCAACGACCACATAGTAAACCACCTACTTAGGTAGGCCGACACGACCAAGGTGGCTGGAGGTAACGGTAAGGTTAATTTCTATTAAGTGTTCTAGTTTGTTTCAATTTTCAACAAATTAGTAAAAATAGTAAATGAAGTTAAAAAATTATGCAATTTTGTATTATGAAATATTTTTGTAAGTAGACTTAGGAAAGAAATTTCAATTTAATAAAATCAGGACTTGAGATATATTGCTCTTAAGAAGTAACAAAACCTAAGTTAGTTTTTGGTTTAAATTTAAATGACCTTAATGATGTAGTTTTGACTTCAAAATTTTTGTGTAGACTTTTTAGGATATATATTACAATACTATGAAGAGTTTTCCTTAAATTTAATTTTCTAAATTTTTACTAATTTTTAGGCCCAAAAATCATGCATAAAAAACAATATTTGGGCTTAATTTTGTAATTTAGTGTTAATTTGGTGAAATTTTTTATTTAATAAATAATTAGGTGATTTAGGGTGTTAATTTTTTATGTAGTATGATGTTGTAGCATTTAGTGTATTAGATGTAATTACTAGGTGTATTATGTAGTATATATATAATAAAAAAATAGTATATTTTAAGTTAATTTTGTGATTTAGGGTTAATTAGGTATAAATTCTGATTTATGATATAATTAAACATTTTGATATATTATTAGATGATGAAGAATGATATATGTAGTATTAGAAGTGTTAGATAGGTGGTCTAAGTGTATAATATGTAATAATACATAATATGTGTATATAAGAATTAAATGGGTAAAAAATATTAGGTAAAAATTAATGGTTTTATAATATTAGAAATACAATATAAATCTGATTTGGAAGGTAAATTTATGAAATTATATAAAAAATGTAAGTTATTCTCACATCAAAAGCTAATTTGATAGTTAAATTAGGAATATTGTGTACCGTATGGATCAAAATACTAGTTAGGGGCTAAATACGAGTTTTAGGATACTTAAATGTAATATGATTAATTTCATATAATGGCTCAAAATGAGTTCCTAAATTCCTAGAGTTCGTGTATTAAACTCGTAATTAAAACTGAATTATAACCTAATTTAGAAACCGATTCAAAAACTAAATTAGAACCTAACCTAAATTAAGAATAATTATAAGAGACTTAAAAACCCAAATAATTAGGTATAATAAAACCTTAAACTAAAAATGACATAAAGAATCATAGAATAAACTTATATAAAATAGTTATATGAGTACTAAAACAACATTTATATTATAGATATTATCAACAATGAACTATGCAAGTTGCACTTTGTGTGAGTAAGTAGGATATCTAGGTGTAGATACTCAATTTTTACTTCATTTATTTTATTTTATTTTTTTTATTTCATTAATAAATCCAAAATTAGGAAAAACACAAAAAATAGGAAATTAAGGAAAACCTAAAAAATAAGGAAATTTAGAGAAAATAAGAATTTTAGAAAAATATAAAAAATACAAAAATAAGAAAAACCACACAAAAAAAGAAAAATATAAAAAATAGGAAATCTAGAAAGAAGCATAAAAAATGAGAAATTTAGAAAATAAAAAATCGAAAAAAATTTAGAAAATCAGAAAATAGAAAAATTGAAAGAAAATAAAAGATTTTAGGGAAATTAGAAAATAACAATTTAATAGAATGGATTTTTAATTTTAAATTAAGTTTAGAAGTTAAGCTATTGAGCTTGAGCTTAGATTTAAACATATCCCAGGCTACCCTAATTTATATGTGTAATTGGACTAAGCATAGGCTAATAACCTAACAAATAAGCATTTAGACTTAGCATTGGGTATGAGCATGAGGTTAAGGGTTTGAATCTTGGTATAAGTATGTACAAGGTTTTTTATTTTTTATCACATCAAGGACTGCCATGTATCATGATTTGATTGCATCATGTGTCTTGACAAGTGGCATTGTAGAATTGTATGATGTGCTAACATAATGACATGACACCACGTAGCATGCTACGTGTCACGTGATAATACGTGGCAAGCTATGGGTAGTTAGGTTGGCTGACATAGCGCTATGTTGGTGCCACATCAACACCTTCCTTCTCTTTCTCTCAGTTTTCCCTCATTTTCTCCAGAGTTTCTTCCCATTTCCTAGTCAAGAACAAGCTCGACACCCTCACTTTGGCCTTTGATTTCGTATATTTTCCTTATTGAAGCACACCAATTAATGGTGCAAATTCATCCTTCACATGACCTAATGCGAATTGGTATAAAAAATGTGTCCAAATTCGGTCAATTACACATTCAAATCAAGCTTGAAAAGTTGGAAAAAAACTGAAATTTCGAGCATTGTCATTTAACCTAATTTGAGCTTTCCTTGATTTTTGGCTTCAAATTAGTGTATAAATAGATTTGTTTCAATAGACATAAACATACACAACCAATACAGGAACAACAAAAAACAACTCATGAGCTCTCACTCTCTCTCTTCTCATTCACTCTCTCTCTAACACCCACTGAACCTACTCTTTCTCTCTAGCCACCTTCGAGCCACATTACCACCCTCGCTAGCTTCCCTACTATGCAAGCTTCCAAACCCAACCATTCTCTCCCCTAGTTGTGCTTTTAAATTACCTCCTCGAACCACTGTTGCCAAACCTTAACCACCGAACTCCCTTTCCTCGAACGACTACCTCCAACCCTCTTTAACCTAAACCAACCACATAATCGTACTCCTTATATTTCAAAATCCTTACCCCTGCCACCAATCAAACCTAGCAACTACCATCTACCTACCACACCAACCGCCACCACCACTAATCTTTGACTACCACCAAATAAGCTTTAAACACCATGGCAATGAACTTACCCCCCTTAAACTCAATTAGATAATCACAAAAAACCTTTTTCTTGGTCGATTTGGAGCTCCGAACACCTAGAACGACCCTTTCTGACGCTGCTACTCTTTCTTCAATTGTGACTCGAATCTAGTGGAGCCCGACTAAGATCCGAGTTTGACCGAGAGTTTAACCTGTATCCTTGACCCATGTCTTGTCCAGCATCCAGTTCGGCCATATTTCTTTATTTTTATTTATTTCCTTTTATTTTGTTTGTTTAGTTTAGTTTTATTTATTTTATTATTTTATTTATTTATTCATTTATTTCATGTAAATATAATCAAATGTAAAAAAAGAAAGAAAAGAAAATGAAAAAAGCAAAAAGAAAAAGAAAAGAAAAGAAAAGAAAAAATAGTTTATTTATTTATTTATATTTAGTCTAATAGATAAAAAAATAGAATAAATAAAATAAAAATAAAAATAAGTAAATAAATAAGTTTTGGGAATAAAGATTGCTTTTAACACTTAGAAAAATTAGGTTTTAAAAATATATATATATATATATATATATAATTGGATCCTTTTTAAAGTTAGAACATTTTATAATTTTCCAAAAAAATAAAGATCCAATTTATGACCTTCGTTTTTAGAAATTTTCTTAAATAAACCAAATTGAACTAAAAACATAAATCCGGCATGTTTTCCAAAATTAAAATCAACATCACTAGCTAAAGTTTTCATGAAATAACTACGTACGTTTGATTCCAAATATTCGAATAGTGGATAGGTATGTACATACAGGGTGACAATAAATATGAGAAAATCTAATTTTCCTTTTTCCTAGATTACTTCAATTTATCCAATTAAAGTAACTAATAAATTGAGTTCTGTCTTTTTAAAATTAAAAAGGTAATTTTTAAGTTTAATTTTAAATTTGGAAAGTTAATGATACTCGTAAAGATTTAAAAATTATAACCCCCTAGATCCAAAACTCTTGTTTTAAAACCGTTTTACAAAATCGGTTTTTATTGAAAGACTAGTGGCTAATTTTAAATTGTATGGATTAGTTATAATTTAACTCTTTTTCCCAACTTTAGTCGAGTGGCGACTCCAAAACTTTTTCAAAACATAAAAAATCGATTTTTTTAAACTTTATTCAATGGTCAATATTAAATTAGTAAGGGTTTAATATTGGTCGGTTTAAAGAAGCCATAATTTTTAAAAAACTGGAAGGTGAAAAATCAAGCTTGACACTAGATAAGTTAGAATTGATACGTTACTATATTTTGAAGTACTAATTTATGGTACTCAAATGCTTGAGTTTGTATTTAGTTATATTTGCTAGATAATTGACTGTGTACATACCTGTATGTACTTATTTTTGAGTTTGATGATACAATTCTAATTTATTGTTCTAGCTTATATTTATGTTATTTGTTTGAAATGATTAAATATCTTAAATCGAACCTAACTAAATATATGACTTGTAAGTCTAAATGGATCTATATAGCAACCAATTAGGAGAAATGTTTATGATTCTCCGATTAAATACCGATCCCTTTGAAAGGAATAGCATAATGGGTCCTTTTTTCGTTCTTAGTTGAACTAAGTGACAGAAGAAGAGGTCATGGTAAGAGTAAAGTCGATGGTTTAAGATATTTGCGAGAAGAATGGTGTCTCCATTGTACAAGCCTGGGTTTGGTTGTGAGCTATTGAAATGTATACTAAACTCCTTAACTCGGATTAGAACATGTGTAATTTCTCTAATCTTACGACAGATCAAATAACGTTGTACGATGGTATTTGCATATATGTATTGTATTTAACTAATTTGGTCGATAACTCTGCTTATGTTCGATGTATAGTTTTAAGTCTTTGTCCCAACTTATCGAGTGGTTGGTTGCTTACATCCCTTTAGATGTCGTTGCGGATATTAGCTAAAAAGCGACTATATAACTTATTGAGCCTGATTTTTTGGTTTTCTTATTTTAATTTCATTTCCCATTTTCTAATAATACTAAACCCTAATCCATTTAATATCAATCATCAATTAGAGAAAATGGAAAATTCTGGTTTCTTTTTTTTTTTTT